>JAHXMU010000072.1:1868095-1957610 GCA_019455685.1 Philornis downsi
CCTCAGTTTCCATTTGCAACAACAAGAATTCAAAGCACAACCACAGGAGAATTAATTGACCTTCAAAATCATTCAAGTGTTAATAGTATAAGAAACTAATAAATTCCTTCGTTCGTCATGATCATCATCATTGCCACCACCATCATCATTGTCCACCACATCTTGCTAGTCGGCTTCGTGGTCATCATCCTCAACGTCATTCCCATCATCACATGGGAGCAGAAAGGAAATGTTAAGCATAAAAATATTCTGATTTTCTAGGCTATCGCCAGTGTCTGTGTGTGTGTGTGTGTGTGTGTTTATATTCTCAATTCCCGATAATATAAATTCTGTTTTCTGATAATAATTTAATACATATCACAGAGGTATTTATTTTTGTTCATTGGCCATTTTCAGTTTGAAATGGAAAAAATTGCTTGACTTTATCGCTCGCTATTAAAAGTCTTCTATAAACAGCGCATTAACGAGTGAAACAGCTGAGAAGGGAGCGAGTAGGCAAATAATTGCAAGCATTAAGATAAAAAAATTAGCATCCTAAAGTGGTTGAATATTCAATGAATAGTTAATGGAACCTTTAGTGCGTTTCAATGGAATACAAGTTGAAAATCTATCCTTGTGCACTGCTGAAGGGATTCCGGTATAGGATTCCATAAAATAAAACTAAAATTGATACGCAATCCTTGAAAGCAAGTTTTAAGTTGAACACATTTTATATAACAGATAATTTGTAGGTAATCGCAAGTTTTTTTTCTGAATTTTTGTTCATACGCTATATTTATCTTTCGAAACAATAAGTTTCAAGCGAACAATATTGTTGCCAAAATACTGTGCGCAAAATATTGGTTGCATGAACTTCCTTGTATTGTTTTTAAGGGCAATAATTTGAGGATGGGTTCCTGAAAAGACCGAAATCCGTACAGGAAGATGTCTGTCTGTGCGATAAACACGAAGAAAAAAAACTTTGGTATTAACTGAACCGGTCATAGAGAAAAGAATAACTTGGCCTATGATTCGTGGTTGTCAAGATATAAAGTCGCACACATTAAAGCAAAACATATCTTTATCACATTGATTTGTACATATGCGCCAACAGAAGGCAAAGATAATGCGATCAGAGATACTTTTTATGAAAGCCATGTGCCGCCAGAAGATGACGAGATCAAAACTTCATTTTATGCTGGCTATATGACCGGCTTAATCATGACATTAAAATTATTGTTGACATTTTGAAAATAATTTTAAGGTTAATATCTGGCTAATAACGCAACGCCGCTAGTCCAAATATTCCAGACACGCATTTAAATCATATTGGGCATTTGAAGGCATCTGCCTCAACAATTGTGTCTGGTATGGCAGAGAATACCGCACAGCGTCTGAGGAAGTGATGCCGCATACATGGCCATGCTGCAGCCAATTATGAAGTGCATTGTGATGAAACGATATAAAGCGTGGAGGATGTAATTAAGGAAAGGGTTATGTAGGAAATGGAAAAGTGCGCACATTAGAATTTGTATTCAGCAGAACAGAAGAATTTAATTCATACCTTATAGAGATAAAAAGGTAAATGTGATCACATTAATAATACGGAGAGTTTATGGAACAGAGCGGGAGTTAAATCATAGATCGACCACAGCCAAGTTAAAATTAGGTCATAACAACAATAATCTTGCGTTGTGTACTTAAAAATGTAGATCATATTTATAAGACAATTCAAGTGTGTAGTAGGTAGAAAATAAACATAAATCCCTGATTTTTTTCAAAGCATGGCTCTAGTGGGCTGTATCTTGCGTTGAATAAATGCGATTGGGTTATGCTAGAAGGTATTAGAAAAATAGGATTTCCTACTTAAAAAACTACTCAGACGGTCTTGTTAATGTGTATTGGTTGTGGGCACGGGCAACAGGAAATAAATAAGAAAGGCAAAAACATGAAGCGCATCGTCCTGAAGCTAAGCATTGCAAAATATTTGGAAACAACTGAATTACACCGGATACAAACAGAAGCTCAATGTATGGTTGCCGGACAAGCTAAGGTGAGTCGAATCGGGCTGAGACGGTGCAAGCAGTGGCCAAAGTTAGAATTGAGGGACAGCAAAGTATTAAGGTTTATTTGGTGGGATTGGCAGGCGATCATTTACAATATTTTACATTTACATCTCGGACCTGTAGTGTCAACACTTGGACCATTTGAAGATGGCAATTGTCCCGAAACTGTCAGCTTTGGCTACTGGGAGAGGAAATGTGTACCACCAGGGCAGCGCCAGACCACATACGTCGATAATGATTCACTAAAAGCTCCAGGAGCTTGATTATGAAGTTCTTATAGTCTTATAGTTCGGGCCTGGTATTAAATGATTCCTGTTCCTATTGATAGCAAATTATTTTGCTGATAAAAAAATACGCATCGATAGAATCGTGTGAAAATCGAGTGTCCCAGTTTTTTTGCCAATAGGGAAGCCTAGTCGAATTAACTTCAAAATGGTTGCAAGTTATCGAACATAATGGCGCATATTTAACCTAAATCGAGTAATTTTAACTATGCTAAATAAAGCCTTCAACGTCATACAGCTTATGTTAATTTTAATGCTAGCAAGATGGTAATTTTCTTAATAAATTGGTATGTGGTTGTGTAATGTGCTATTCAACAGCACATGTCTTCAGAAAAGATAGAGAATGTACCTGTGAAACTAATAATAAAAAAAGTTAGTAAAAGCCTCAAATTTCATCATAAAATACTTTTTTTATATACATTTTTTTAATTGCGTATAAGGTATTTACGCAACTTCCACAAACGTCAAATTAGCGCTAATAATTTGGAACCTTTAATGTATTTGCTAATGAATGAGATTCGAAATAAAAAAAATAATTAAATACTAGTTTCTCTTGAGCAATAAGTGATTATTTAATTCATTGATCCCGATTGAAATTAGAATGAATTGGTTCTGAAGAAATGCTTGAAATTCAGATTGGAAATAACGATTTTAACATAGGCTTTTGTCATTGGACTATTTGTTATTTAGTTTCCGCTTTCTTTCGATCCTAAGTGAATGGACAAAAGCTTTAGTACACAATTTAGCTTAGTAAGTTAATATTCAAAATTCCACACAAAACACAAAAATTCGATAAAAAGGCGTAAAATGATTTAATTTAAAATATGGGTTTCCGTTTTTTTACATGGAATGACCTATAAGTAATCTTAGCTGCAGTGTAACATTTCATCGTCTTCAATATTTTGGTTTTAACATCAATATTGCTGATTAAATTTCTCGTAGTTTTTACAAAAAATATGTATTTCGTTAATACTTCCGCTTAGCAACACCAAAATCTATATTTTTTTGATCAAATTTTTTCCTCCTGTTGGCATAAAAATCTGCCGCAATTTCGACCCTTTACATCATGCAGCTCATAAACTTAAAGTCGTTATGTGACGCATCTTCCACGTATAACGTTGTTGAGGACAACTCAAATTCCCTCAATATTTTGTGGCATTTTTTCCTCTGTTGCATTGTGTTGTTATTATGCTTGCTGTTTTCTCTGATGTTGTTGTTGTTGTTGTTGCTGCTGCTGCTGTTGTTATAAAGTGTTGCTACAAATGACATGACAAATGTCTTTGGCCGCAAATACACAACATCGAAACGTAACAACAGCATAAACCAACTGAACAACAGCCAACACCAACGATGGTAATGCCTCATCGACAATAGCAACAATAATAACAACTGCATTGAAGTAAACGAAAATAACAACAAAAATGTCAAAAGAAGTCGTAACTTTGTAAGTCCAAATCTCTTGGTACATTTTGTACTATGTTGGGGCATATTTTCAACGTTTTATTCTGAACTTTATTCCTTTTGTTTGTGGTAGAAATACAAATGAAGGCCAAGGTCGACTGAAGATTGAACTATGATGGTATCGTGGATACTGGACAAAGTGAGTATAGCCCACAAAATGAAGTGAGTTGCGAGTAATCAACATTATGGCTCGCAATAAGCCTTATTGAGGAGAGAATAGAGCTCAGGAGCGAGATATATTGGACTTTGTGGAATTAATGGTCATACGAGAAGCTATCACCTATAGTCTACTATATGTCGGTTTTAAACCAGCGTCTACGGTTTAAATTGCTTTAACGCAATTGACTACCACTATTTGTAATCAATTAAAATAAAATCCTCATAATTTATTGTTATATTTATGTATTTATAGGAAGATAATCATAATTAAAAGACGGGCTGGATAAAAAGTTCTGAGCTTTTTCCGTTAGATGTACTCAATAAGCCATATTTCATGGGGTCATACTGCATGGCAATTTACATATACAACTGATATTACGTTTAAAACAAAAAATTCTTTGACAGTCTTGTATTTAGTGAACTCAATTGTAGGTTACAACTTTCTAAAATACTGGTAAATAAATAAAATTCTATACATTCTTTAGTATTACTGCGTTCAATGTGGAAAGCTGAAGCAGGCGGCCAAACAATTCTGTGCTGTTCATGAACCCATTGTATCGTAATATCCTACGTAACAGCAAAGCGGTTGTTTTAACGATTTCTTCTAAGAATATCGATGTTGATAATGAGGCACGCTCTGGCGGACAAATCGTCGAAACTGTCTATAAAATCATGGAAATCGGGTCGCATCGGCATTTGAGCACTTTTTTCATTGCCCATAAACTGGAGATTAGATACAACACCGTTTCGTACCATTTGCATAAAGAGAAGCTCGATATATGGGAGCCAGAAGAACCTTCTGGACCCTATTAAAACGTATAATTATCGTTGAAAATAGGTTAGATACGAAGAAAAATTGGTCAGATACGAGAACAGGCGGAAATACTGTGGTCAAAGCGCAGTGAATTGGTTCAAAAATCGAAAAGGCCTAACTAACGTTCAAGAATGTCTTGCTGCCTGCCTAAATTCGGGCCTCTAGTGTTAACAATTTTGACGGAAGATTGCAGCAGACAATCGATCAGAAGCGATCAGAAAGAGTAGAAAGAGTTTCATCCGTCAAGCTTCAACGAGACAACGCCAGGCCGCAAATATCCAAAGCGACGCATTAGAAGCTCCAAGAGTTTAAATGGAATATTCTATTCCACTCGCCATATAATCCAGCAAAGCAGAAAACGATTATTATGTTTTCAAGCATTTGGAATTTTTTTTTATGCTACAAACTGGTGCAAAGAAATGCTTATGAAAATGGGTTCATTAACTTTTTTACTAAAAGGAAAGAGGAGTTCTTCAATCGCAGAGTTATGAAATTGCCACAGAAATGGACACAAATTGTGGAACAATAACGTACGCAGTTGATTCAGATCTGATAACCAAAATTATATTAATTTATTTGTCGAAATAAAGCTAACCATGCTCAGAAATTTTTACTTCATCAATATTTGCTTAAACTTCGTTCGTTTTTTTATATGGAGATCGATAGCATGAATGTGAAAATATATGGTTATGCATTTAGTGGTTTCAAAACCGCCGGTCTGGCAAGGCTGTCAGCTGTTAAATGCCTGTTACCTGAAGTGTTACTTATTTGATGAAATGTTTGCCATTTACAAATATGGATCGTTTAACAACCGAAAAACGCGTAAAAACCGTTAAAATTTACTATAAATGTAGTGATTCAAACGCGGCCACTTCCCCAGCATTACGCGGTGATTATGGTTATCATAATCGATCTACTGTGCAAGGAATTGGCAAGATTATAAAGAAATGTGAAGAGACTGGTCAAGCCTGTACATCATCGCAATGTAAGTACTGCCGAAAATATCGCTTTTGTAGTGTAGCGGAAAATCTTAATTTCAATTCAAAGTGGTATGATAATCGACTTTTTTAGTTTCATGGCATGAGAAGTTTCCAAAAAGGGTAGTTTCACGTTTTGGCGATGTCAACAGGTCACCAGGATCGTGCAATTTGACGCCGTTAGCCTTTTTTTGTGGGGCTACGTTAAAAACTGTGCTTACGCGGATAATTTCCAAACACTGGAGCATTTGAAAACCAACATTTGTCAAGTTATCGCCGAGATACCGTCTAAAATGTACCAAAAAAGGTCGAAAACTACCTCAAAAGTATGCATAGCTGCAATCAATCCAGATGTGTTCATTTAAAAGACATTGTATTACGTACTTAATGGCAAAGTCCCAGCATAATGAAATAAAAGTTTGACCGAAATCATAGCTTTCTATGTGTTTCATTTAACTTTACTTTTGAAACTGAAAAAAAACACAACCCGGTGTTACATGTGGCTGTTCTCCTTAAACAAATACCGTTAAATATATTTCTACTTTCGTTATGCCCTTATTCTAATTTCAATTAATAGCTACAATCAACAATCAAAGTATATACATTTTGAAAAGTAAAGTATTCACCAAATTACTCTTCTCGTTTTTCTTTAAAGAGCAGATATTTTCTTAAAATCTATTCACAATTTGTCATCGGATTGATACAAAAATTATATTAGTCTCTGGTCTAATATAATTTTTGTAACAATGTAGTAATGATAATAATATTGAAAACATATTTACCATCAATTCATTGAAATGTCTGTGTTCACGGCCAAGACATGGTAAGTGTCTTCTTTACAACTGCCTGTGGTTTCAGTGTTTAAATAACTTATATACCAATCAATAGAAATAATCAAAAATATAATTTCAACAATATTTCTGGGAATTTCTATTGATTTCTATCAAGTTAGTGAAATATGGTCATGCCACAGCAAATTAAATTAATTAAATTAATTAATCAAAGAATTAATTCGTTGATTAATAGAAATTTGTCTCAGTATTTAATTGGCACCTCTCCCATTCCATTCCAATAGAAATCACCCAATATCCCACTAAACGTTGTTTTAGTATGGGAGGTATTAGCTATTAGAAAACAAGTAAAATAAATATGTATCCCAGAAAAAACGATTTTTTTTTTAATTTTTCCCCCGTAAACTTTTGCATGCATCTGAAACAATTTTTAAAGCGCTCTTATCACTAAGGACGAGGCGATTCCAAAACATGATTTTTTTTTGCGCAACCAATCTTTTCTACAGTCATCCAAATTTGTTGACGTCGTAAATTTTGTTTTTTTTCGTATAGGAATAAAAACATATCAAACAAGACGGATCGAGCAAAAGGATGCATTCAGAAAAGAGCAGAAAAGAGCTTAGGATCCAGAAGCGACTCAAATTGGAACCAGAACCACTGATTTTAACCTGTGCTTATCACAGAAAAAATATTATTCATTTCCATGAGCTATTCAAGAAGTGTTCACGATGCAACGAAAATATGGATCTGTTATGAACTTGTGGCAAATTTGAATCAATTCACTAAAAAATATTACATTTGAAAAACTCACTATCCGTAGCGCTAATTTGTTTTAAATAACTTCGACGTAATTGCAAAATATTTACATTCGAAAAATCAATTTAGAATCGGACATTTTTGGAAGCAATGAGAAAGTGGTCCCTTCAAAAGTGTTTGACATTTTTTTGTTGCTGGGAATGTAACATTTACGCCAAATTCTGTGTGCTCAAAAATAGGAGCTCGTACTGTATTTATGGACAAAGAATCGTGTTTGATGTTTTCTGTTCCTCCTTAAATCATCTGCTTCGGAATGCTTAGTTCTCGAACAACTTTTCTTATATTTGGCTTATCTTAAAATACGTCCGAATACTATTAAGTTTTATGATCACATGCATAGAATCATGCATAATTCATCGTCCTTTCCGATCCTTCAGATGGCTTTTGAAACGTGACATCGAATATTTTTTAATTTATTTAGAATAAACGATAAAGGTTAATGTGTTGAGGCATCCAAGGTAAGAAAATTGATTTGTCATTTAGTATTTATACAATGTTTAATATATGCGAGCTTAGGAAATATCCGAACAAGCCTCAATTGAGCAGTATGTCACAAGAAAATCTTGCAATATTAGTTTTTGTACTATATCGATATTTTTTGCACAACAACCGATTTTGTGCGATCATTGCGAAACTTATCCTGAAGCGATCAACTAAGAATTATGTCACTAAAAGTGAAGTGAGTTTATGCTAACTCGTGTTAAGTTAATCAGATCCGAAAATCACAAAAAATAATATTTGAGAATGTCCACTGGCTTCAGCAATAAAGAGCAGAAAAATATTAATGTGTAGCAAATAATACAACGTAAAACCTCGACAAAGTCAGTAACAGGACTGTGAGACTTTAAACAAAATAGGAGATTTTGATGGTGAGATATCGTCGGCTGGAAATTTGCATCATGTTGGTACTGCCTTTCTTGACAATTTAGTCACGGATTGGACAAAAGCGGAATAGGCAGCAATTTTTTTTTTAAATTTTAGGTACCACGCGTTCCGAAATTTTTGTAATTAGTTAATGATCTTGTTTATTTCTTTAATAGATAATTTCCACACAAAACTCAAGCAACTAATTCCGAATCACAAATTTGTGTAGTTACTTTCGTATTTGAGAATCAGAATCATAATTATTTGTGATTTCTTTTCTGATATACAAAATAGAATCAATACTCAGTACGATTCTGATTCGATTGTAGGAATCTGAATCGAATTGTAAATAATTTCGATTTTAATATCAGAATCTGAAACAATTCAAAACTATTGTCCGGTTTGATTTCTCTTGGTGGTGGTCTTTCATAACAGACAACTTTAGCGAAAAATGGTAACATTAGTAAATTAAAGGTTTCCTGGTGTCCTAATTTTTAGGCCGAATTTTTTTTTTTCACTGGGGTTTAAGGTAGGGGAAGTAAATGTGGGTGGCTACCAAGTGGTTTAAAACAAAGAAGATAGTGTCATTTACTTTTTGGTGATATTGGCGTCCTTAAATAACAAACTCTTACTCTATGCTTAATTTGTGAGGATTTTTGACACCATAGAAGAACAGATTATTACTCTGTGCTTAATTTTCCTGGTTGTTGTACAGTCTTCGCTAATTAATGTATCTTTCCGTTGCGTACTTAAACAGATTTAGAAATACATAAATAATCATCGCATAATCTGACGATACTT
Organism: Philornis downsi; assembly: GCA_019455685.1. Lineage (NCBI taxonomy): Eukaryota > Metazoa > Arthropoda > Insecta > Diptera > Muscidae > Philornis > Philornis downsi. Next base: position 1,877,108 of record JAHXMU010000072.1, read on the forward strand.
TCCCAAGTGTATAGAGAAAGTATGACTTTTCAGCGTATCCTAAACTGCACGCCAGCGCTTACAGTAGGGCATCCAATGCACTAACCCAGCTAGCATGGCATGTTATTTAAAAGTATTTCTTTTTAACATTTTATAGAATGAATGAAGCCAAGAAAACCAAAATAAAAAAATAAAAATCCAAAAAGAAAAGAGATCTTAAAGATTGTCTTTTAGTGATTTCAACAAACGCTGTTGGTGTTTAAAGGCCATCCTCTTTTACTGGCTGATGTCAATGGTACTGTTGCTGCTGCTGCTGCTGCTACATTTACCCGTGTCGTTGACGCTGTTAATGCAGCCCAGGCTGCGGCCAAAGCGCCTAAATCAATTGTTAATGTCGCGTTTTAAAATTGTTGGTGATGAAGCTGCTGTTGTCGCTGCAACAGTAAAATTCATTGCCGAAAGTTCGTAGTTGAAAGAACATTTTAATTTGGAGTTTTTTATGGCACATAAAATATAAAGAAATAAATATCAAAAGAAAAAAAAAGCAGCAAACAAAATGATCACAGCATAAAATGTAAAGAAAAATATTGGCAACATTTTATGTGTTTTTTTATTCTCCTCTTCTTTTCACCGGTTGCACAAATAAGAAAGTTTGCACACATACAATTTTATTGTCAAAGGTTGCAAAAGTAAGCAATTTTTCTCTTTCCCGTGTATTTTGGCAATTATTTCTTTGTGTGTGTGTGTGTTGGTGTGTTCTGGGCAAAGAAAGGGGGACGTTCTGTTAAAGCCGATTACAAGATAACTGTTTTTTATTCATCTTAGTCCATCTCAATGGCAGAGTTTATTTGTTATGTTTGTTGAGATGGTGATCATTTCGGTTTTCTGGTAGTTAAATAATGTTTTTTTTTGTATTCCACCAGCATCAGCGAGAGTGAATGAAGACACTCTTAAATGCTGGGACATAGGGATTCGCACTTTAAACCAGAGCACAGTGGTATGGAAAGATCTTGTAATAAAAGCTGAAATTTTTTACTTCAAGATTGATGTATTTCATAATAAGTCTTCGTTTAATCAATACAAATTTATCGATTAAACTTATAGTGATGGATGATGTGTAGTCAAATCCTTATGTCTTCGTTTTTCAACATATTTTCCAATTTTAGCTGCAGGAAATTTATCTATCATTCCTATAAATTTATATATAAATTCAATTTATATATAATACTTGCTGCATATAATTCTGAACTGGCTACGTCTAAAGTCCACCTTTTCCGCAATAAGTAGAAACGTCAGAAAAATACTCATTTAATTTCTATTATTTTTACATCCATTTTTCCACTTTTCTCAATTTTTTTTTTTTTTTGTTTTTTTGAATTGAGATACTAGGTTACGCACTCAGGCCATTTGTATTTTACTGGTTAATGGGATCAGCAGACCCCATAATTTTGAAATCATCAATTTCTATTATTTGCAAGTTAGTTTGCGATGATCTGTCCCATTGACACCTAAAACTTAATCATTATCAGCAATGACCATTGGTGTTCAAAGTATCATTAGTCTAGTAAAATCTCTTTCTGTTTCCTGCCCCAAGGTCGAGATAATATATATATATATATATATATATATATCAGTCGATATAGATAGGAATTTATTTCAATGAATGGAACACATTAGACTCCAGATAGCTTAAGACAAGGTTCGTCTCCATCTTCGTCTGCCTGGTTGGCTTGACGACTGGTGGCACGATGATAGAGTAAACCCGTACCGTTCGTATCCAAATTTAGGTAAGAGTAATATCGTCACCATTCGTTATCTGGTATTAAAATAGCCAAGTCATTTTCGATAGCCATTTTTTTTCTTGAAATGGAAACATTTACAATACTTTCAATGAACAGACTTCGATGGAAAAAAATTAAGTACAAATGGCACAAATAGTTCAAAGAAGATCGGGAATTAGTTGAATACGAAGATCGCCGCAGACGACCATTAATCTTCTACAAATCTGAGATTTTTTCCTCAAAGTCGATGAACAATTAAGGATTTTATTTATGATGTTGGCATTTCAAATAGATCAACCGACTTCATTTAAAAATACTTTGGACTATAGAAGAGTCAAATGTCGATTGGTACCAGAAACACGAAATTTATTTGAAAAACACTACCGAGTTAAAAGCCGCGAAGGCACACGTTATGAAACTCAATATTTCAGATGACCGACTATTTGGCACTGACATAAGTGTGTGTTATTCGACAGGATTACTTTGAAAGTGATGAAAAAGACTTAGATGAATAAACAAAGATTTAAAGAAAAAAAGAAAAAACTGATCTTGCTTTGTAAACATGGCAAGAAACTTTGATTTGGAGATTAAAAACCTCTCTTGAGAGGTCTATTTTTGTTCTAGGTAAAGAAATGCATTAAGATATCCTAAATTTTAGAACTTATGAGATGTCCATTTAATAAAATAGGTGAACATTTTCTAGGTATGCCTGTAGAATCAGAACATATGTATAAAAAATGATGGTGACCTCGAACCTAGAAGATTTATCATTCAAATTTATGTTAGTTCAAAATTAATTTCAAATGTGAGAGCGACCCAAAAACTAGCCAAGTGACGTATAGATGGTGCCAGCAGTTTAAAAGCAAATGTTTTGGTAAAAAGTGGCAACCTTATAAAACATATGTTTTAAGTTTCAAGGATATGTTTTAAGCTTTAAACGATCTCAGTGAATTTATAAAAATAATAAAAAATTGGTCACCGTTATATAACTCAATGTTTCCGTTTGAAAGGTCCCAATGCAACTAATATTAAAGCCGAGCTAGATTCTTCGACTGTAAAATATTGAGTAGCAGAATACCAGAAAGGACGTAGGATCTGCCAAGACGAACAACATAGTGGTCGATCAATTGAGATGTCCACGCCAGACATGGTTAAGAAAATCCACCAAATTGTATTGGATGCTCATCGGATGAAAGATGGCAAAATGGCTGCCGCGTTCGCTTTCTAGAAAGAGAAAACAGCTTCGTGAAGATATTTCAGTAGAGCGTTTGGCGATATTTCACCGCAATAAAACTGAATTTTTGCGTCGATTTATAACCATAGATGAGACATTGGTCCACCACTGTACACCGGAGGCAAAGAAAGAGTCAAAGCAATTCACTGGAATGGGAGAATCGTGCTCAAAGAAGTCGAGGACGGTTCCATCTACAGGTAAGATCATGTCGTTTGGTTTTTGGAATGTGCATAGGATTAGTTTTATTGATTATCTTGTATATTGTGCTAATTTGTTGCAGAGTTTAGGCGAATAAATTATGAAAAAATTGGCGCATTTGCAAAAAGGAAAGTCTTGTTTCATCAACACAATGCTCCAGTTCATATACGCACTATTGCGATGGACAAAGTTAATGAATTAAAGTTCGGATTGCTTCATCATCATCTTATTCACCATCTTTATCTCCCTCGGACAATTTTCTATTTCCAAGCTTGAAAAAATAGCTCGGAGGTAAAGGATTTACCAACAATGAAGAGGTGGAGTCTGTAGTTAATGGTTTCTTTAAGATGTTTGACAGTTCTTACTATAAACGGGGTATAGAAGCTATTGAATGCCGCTGGAAACAAGTGTATCGAGCAAAAGATTATGTTGAAAAATGAAGAAAGTTTTTCCCAACTTTTTTGTGTCCACTTTGTTAGGTTGGCTATTATTGGGACCGCCATCTTATAATTACATACGAGGTGTGATAAAAAAAATAACTGTTATTTTCAAATTTCGTGAGTTACGTATGTTCGATTTTCGAATTTTTTTCTGTTATGTTGATACACATGTCTGTTATATATGTTGACAATATCAATTATTTTGGATTGTCAGTTTTTTTTTTTTTTTTGGCAGAAAAAGTTTAGTCGTGTTTTGGTGTGCTCTTCGATTTTTGACTATTCGAATCGGAATGGATCGAAGAAACTGTATTAAGTTTTGTGTAAAAATGAAATTAAATATGCAAGGACATTTGAATTGTTGACTGTGGCGTTTGGCGAGTCTACTACGAGCAGAACACAAGTGGTATAATCGGTTTAAAGAAGGCCGAGAAGATGTCAATGGCGATGCTTGTCCTGGTCGCCCGAGCACGTCAACAACCGATGAAAACATTGAAGCAGTGAAGAAAATTATGTTGGATAATCGCCGAATCACCATTAGAGAGGTTGCTGATGATGTTGGCATATCGTTCGGATCATGCCAAGTAATTTTTACGGTTGTTTTAGGCATGAAACGAGCGGCAGCCAAGATTGTTCCAAAATTGCTAAATTTTGTGCAAAAACAACGTCGCATGGACATCGCTCAGGAGCTGTTAAACGTCGTCAACGACGATCCATATTTCCTCAAAAAGGTCCTAACTGGTGATGAATCATGGGTGTATGGCTATGACATTGAAACCAAAGACCAATCATCCCAATGGAAGCGTGCAGAAGAGCCAAGACTGAAAAAACCACGTCAATTTCGGTCAAATGTGAAGGTTTTGCTCACTGTTTTCTAAATTATTGTTTTTTAAATTATTGTGACAAGGCCGTACGGTCAATAAGAAATATTATATATTATTATTATTTTCATATTTCGTTGCACTAGATATCGAAATTAGTTGTAATTAGCCTGTATTCCCTGAAACTTGTTTCTTTTATTGAATTGCGCCGCCTAATGTACCAAAAGCCAATTAAGGAAAATGGTTTATAGTTTGAAGATTGCCACAATTAACCTGCTCAATTCTCAAAACCAGCTTCATTTTATATTCTAGTTGCAATTCTTTCTGCAAGCCAGGTGCTATCAAGTTTGCAACAAGTTCCCAGTTTGGCCTTTATAACAATAGTACACAGTTTTGTAACGCAAAAGTACAGTTTCCTTTTATTTTTGCTTCAATAAAATCGAAAACTGAATATTCAAGAAATTACTTTTTTGAACAATTCTAAATCGATTTTCGGAAATTGATATATTATGAAAAATTAATATTTCAAGCTTAAAAACAAATTCTATACTATTTCAGTGCAAAAGACGGATAGCATCGTATTTTTATTATGTGCGGGCCCTTATTGAACTACAAGCTGAAAGTTGTTCATGTTAGTTAAAAAAAAACGTATTTTTGGAAGTGTTTTAAAAAAAATTCATCCTGCGAAAACTGGGAAACGGTCTTAAAGTGTACGTTCTACATATGTGAAGATTACATTCGTAAGTTTTTGTTAGAGGCATTCTAATATACATATATAATTTGAAGGTTCCCATGAGCTAAAATAAATGAAAGAAAATTTGCTCCATTATGAAAAGAAATTACTTTTCAATTTCTCGGCTTCTTATATTGGAAAAAACTGGAAATGTTATATTTTTCGAATTTGCGACTGTATATCACCTGTCGATCTTCGAATGTATGAATAATATTTAATGGTCTAAGGATAGTTAATTTATTCTATACCTATTTTTAAAAATTGAATTATGAGTATTCCCATATGTAGGATATCTCCAGTGTTTAGAGTTCGAATAATTTCCTATGAAAACAGTGACTCTAAAATCCGAAAACAATAGTCAAACTGTGATTTCTAGCAAATTTCTAAGATAGAGGCCATCCATTCATTAAGCCGTCGAGGCAAACTCACACTATTTAGTCATTTTAAAAATTCTATATTTTGTTTTGGTTCCGGATAAAAAATATCGAAATGATTTTAAGTTGAAACTAAAAATGTATAATATTTGCATTTTGCAATTACCGCAATTCCGCACTAACTAGTTTGGACAAAATATATTCTCAATATATATTCTCAAAATATATTCTCTTTTTGAATATCTCATAAACCAAGGTGCACCAGCATAAGCTACAATCAAAATTGTCGTTTATTTTTTTATTTTTCATCGTCAAGAAGTAACAGTTCGCTTAATTTTTTATTGAGTTTCTGTAGTGCTTGGCTGGGTGTTGTCTCTTGAGAAATCATAAAATTTTATGAGCATTTTTAATTTATGATATAGTTTGGTTTTGTATATTACTCCTGTTGTTGTTGTTGTTGTTGTTATTGTAGTTATAATCTTGCTGCTTCTTTAATATTTCACATCTTGTATATTTTGTAAATTATATACCATAAGGCAAAGAAAAGAATTATTTCATTATTTTAAGCCGCTTCCCGAGAACAACTTGTTTAGTTATTTTGTTTGTATTTTTATAGTTTTTTTTTTTGGTTCACTCTTGGTCAAAAACAACGATTACGAAGGTAGTCATATTAAGTAGTGTAAGTGTTAGTATTCTTAAATTTTTATTCAGTAACGTCATATGATCTTATTCAGGTTTATACTTAAGCTTTTTTGGTATTTTCTGGGTTAGAGCAGGAAATTTATGTTTAAGTGGACAGTAGGTGGTTTTGAATTACAACACTATATAAATTACATATATAGTAAGAATCTGAACAGATATTTTGGTTTTTTTGCGACCGCCGTCCTGGGTTAGTGGCGAAGGTATGAAATATTCATTTATTTTGTTTATTTTGTTTAATAAATGGGTAAAAGTTTGGTATTTGTTGTTTGGCAAAAAAAAGGTTGAAATTAAAAAGATGTGTAACACGAAAACAGCAATCGTAAATCGTTATTTTAATTGTAAAAAATATTTATGTCGTTAACAAAAGGGCTGGGAATTATTAAACAAAGAAATTTATAACCGGCATACAAATACAATTGTGTGGTGTACCAAATATATGGCTGAATGACCAAATGATTGCAATACGCTTTCAGAAATTCACTTGATGTAGAAAACATTTACAGATGAACAAAAATTGAGTTTGGCAAAAGTAGTTATACATGCAGACGACTACAAGCAGAACTAATTTGGAAAGACCAAAATAATAATTCCAAAATAAATCATCTGAAGCATAATGGAAACTGAATCTTAGAGGGTCGAAGCCCTTACCAACGTACAGCTGATAACCTCGTATTATGTTATGGTTAGCCATCTAATTAAGTTACATCGATAGTAATGCTAATTTCACTAATATGGATTAGGTTCATTCATTATGAAATATTGGAAACACAATTTTGAGTGACATATTTGAATCATATAGTCAAAATTGCACCAAAGACTGCACCATACTTTTTTTAAAGGGCTATGTCAAACAAGAGGTGTACAAAATGAAGCCAAGGAATTTGACTGAACATTGAAGTAATCCATTAAAACAATATTTGAGGCGATCTCAACTCCAGCTCTTCAGGCCGTAATGAATAATTTTCTGATCAGGTGTCGCATACGCGTGAATGATTGTGAAGGTCATTTTCGGTTTATCATCTTCAAAACCAATTGGTTATATAAAATAAAATTGCATTTTCTATACAATGAAAACAAAATAAAAAAATAAATAAATAAAATGCATTGATTAAAAAAAAGTTATTTTAATTTCTTACTGTATCGCAATAGGTGCGTCATCGTGTAATTTACTGCCGTTCAATAAAAGATTTGGGTTACAAATTTTAACAGGAAAACAGGTGTAGTATTATTTGGAAAATTGTTTGTAATGACAGAAATAAGGCAAAATCGGTCGGCGGGAGGGCAAAGAACCAAATGCATTCAAATGTTTTCTGAAATAAAGAGGATTAACGCACTGTGGGGGGTACTGATTAGCAATGGATAGGGATCTGGTGCTCGGGAGGCCAACAGCATTGGGATAGATCTCAATGAGTTCACTAGAAGTTTCGTTAGCAATTAGTTAGGTGCTCTAAACTAAGTCAATACTGCAGATATTCCTGCAATGTATACCACATGATGAGTTGTGTAAGGCATGTTCTTGTATCAAATTGAATTATTTATGTGTATTTTATAAGTTTAGTGAACACCGGTATCATGATATTAGTTTTTCCGTCTGAATGGAAAACAGAGGATTAGTTTCCCACTGAAAAAAGCCTCCACAAAGAACTCTGTGTGTAATTTCCGTTGCCTGTGTTATCAATGATAATCGAATATGTTCTAAAACAGCAAATTTTGTCGTTAATCAGCGATGAACAGTGCGGTTTTCGAAAAAAAACAGGAATAAGACTTCTTTGCTTGTTGTCCTAACTGACATGATGAGGTCTAATGATGAGGCATTTTCATTTCATTAGATTTGGAGAAAGCAATCGAAAGACTAGATCATGGTATATTTCCTAGAAAACTCTTTCTGTTCTCCATGGATTTGATAGAAGTGTATGCAGTTTAATGTTGGCCTACTTAGCTGTAATAAGTCAACACGTTTGTGTAAACGGAATCAGACCAAACATTCTACCTGTGAGAAGCGGCGTTCCGCAGGGGTCGCTACTTGGTCCACTACTGTTTGTTCGATATGTTCGTCGGCTTAGACGATTACTGCATAAAAATGTTATTTTCTAGGAAACATTAACTTGTAGCCATGTTGAACGGAAAGATAAGTTACGTTTTGAAAAATTTAGACTACTTGATGAATTCGAATAATTTAATAATCAATCCCCCTGAACCAAAATCTGAGGTTTTCTTAATGTCTGAAAAGTAATTTTCAAATGTATTATGATGGTGTACCTATTTAATTTGTACACGATATGAAATGCTTAGGCGTAGTGTTCAATAATAAATTAAGTTTGAATTTGCATAATTATATGGTAGTTTCATGCAATAACCTTACGCTTTGTAGAAGTTATAACACTGATGTGAAAGCATGGTGTGATTATGCCTAATACATTATATTGCATAGAAATCTATTCTGGTACTATTAAGCGTGAACGTGAACAAAATTCGCTTGTCCTTTAACAGGGATATGCGATATTTATTTCCACTTTAGTCACGCTTTACATAACTTCATTTATGATGCTTTTTTTGGGATGTTCTTTTGAAATTTACGACTAATTTCAATCATTATTTTTCCTTAAACATTTTTTAGGGATTAATGTCCGCAGTTTCTTTAGAATATGCTCATTTTTTCACGCTCCTGTCGAAATAAGGAGCTAATTATGCCAAAATTGAATTGCGAGAGAGTGAGAGAGTGAGAGTCGCCTGTAGGTTTAACGCACTTCCGAGTGAGTTAGAAGTATGCAATATGTCTAGTATTGCATTTCGCAATAGCAATCACTAACATCTGGTTAAAACTATAATTCTTTTGCAATTTACTCACGATTTATTGATTTTTTCATTTTTAATAGGTTGCTTTTTAGAATTTAGGAACTGATGATTTTATTAAGATTTTGTTTTATTTACATTTTTTATTTTTATGTATTTTTTCATATTTTTCATTGTTATTTTTTTTTTTTTTGATAATTTTTATACTAAAAATATATTAACAATTAGTGTTAGATTTGTCATTTAGGCTTATAAATTACAATTTGTAAAATAAACTAAAAATGAAAATGGATGAAAAAAAATTAAGCAAACACAAAAATAGATTTATTCATTTCCCAGAATTTAACAAAAAAAAAAATTGATTTAACAAAAAAAATGTGAAGTTTCTAAAAATTTTGATTATTAGTTGTGGACATCCGCAGATTAAAATTTGCACACATACTGGAAATAATCTTGGATATATTCTGGATATTCTGTCCCTCCCTGTCCTTTGCCATCGCACAGTGTAACGGTCTGTACTGCAGTCGATAATCCTGCTACAATTATTTTCCCTTTTAATGTAGTTATTTGGTATATTCATCATTTAAAAGTACGAAGATCTTTGTATGCAGATTTCGTAGAATATTAAAGAAATGTTAACCTGTATTAAACATATAAACATCTAATACTAAAACTACTCTCCAGTGAACCTGATTTAAATTTCACTGATGTTTTTAAAAGACACTTTAAGATATATCACTCATATATCTAATACTTAATACTATAACTACTTTCCAAAAAACTAAGTTAATTTCAGTCTCACTGACATTTCCAAACTCTTTTTTCTTCTACACTCCACACAACCGATATCCAGCCTAAATAGTTGTCTCCGTACTGTAGACAGTCATCAACTTTTACATTGACAATCGCTTTCCCTCCTGAATAGTTATTCCAGTACTGTGGGCAGTCATCAACTTTTAACCTTGATAGTTGATATGTTTAATACTTTAAACCTCTTACAGTGCTCCTATTACCAAAGGCCACAGCGAAAGGCAAAAAACCATTATGTTTCACATAGCTCGTTTACACTTTACAATGAAAAACTTTTGTCCCTGCTCCCTTTCCTCGCTGGCTTCTCCTGTTGCGGTCCTCCTTTGCAAAGTGTTTCTGCTGTTGTAGTATCTGTTCGTTTGTTCCTTATTGTAATGCCATGAATTACCCTTAAAAACATACCATAATTTAACAATGAACATTTTTAAATAAGCACTGGATTGCACCGAGAGACAGTCAGCCACAGTGCGAAGTACTCTCTTTACCTACATATCAGGCAGGCAATGGGGCATACAACACCATCTCGGCAACAACATGACTTCTGCGATTGATATATGCCAATTCAAAGGCAGAAAAACAATCACTACATTGTTTTAGAGGTTCCTGCAACATTTGTGTTTTCTTTTTGGTTATTTCCCCAGTCATTTACAATACAACATTGTTGTAAGGTAACAACATTATATTGTTGCATGAATACGCTTTGAGTTCCTGAATGTTGTTTGGTTTTGCTGTTTAGTATCACTGCTATTGCTGGCTGGTTCCTGTTGTGGTTGTTGTGTTCGGGGGTATGTGTCATTATTGTGTTGCACGTTCTTCATGTAGTGTCTCCCTCCCTTCCAGTCTCTAGTGTTTTTGTGGTAGTTTAGTGTACTATGTTGTACATTTTTCTGTTAAACTTTCAATTTTTTTTTTATTGTAAATTGAGATTTTTCTGGTTGGGAACAAAAGGAGAAAAAACACAACATTAAGTTTCATTTAGTGTTTTTTTGTTGTTGTTGTTGTTGCACTATGCTGTTTCCACTTCGTCTTGTTTTGTGTGGTTAATGTGACCTATTAACATGACTTTTTTGTGGATATTTAGTATGAGAATTTCTTCAAGTCGAATAATAATTATGAGAATTATTGTTTTCAGAAATCGTTGAAAATCGCTAAAAAATTGAATGGCTGGTATTCCATAGAATTGAATGGAAAAACATAAGTTAGGGTGACGTTAGAAAGTCATCAGTTTCATAAAAGTTTTGAGTAAAAAATGTACTCGTAAATAGAATTAAAGTGAAGAATGTAATACTGCTTTTTGTTTTGGTTCGAAAGGTCGTTGACAAAATTTAGCTTGGATGCATGATAGATTCAAATCTTCTTTATATTCGCTAGCAGAATTTATTCCACTACAAAAAACCCCATATGTGTAAATCTAGTTTGAAGACGCACAATATTTCTGTACCAACTGAGAAGACGATTCTCTTTGGAAAAATATAAAAAAAATTCGCAGTGGATATGCAAGTAATATTTATGCATTTGATCAGACTACGTACGAGTACATGGACGAAAGCTTTATGTACCATATGGTACAGATTATAGGCCAACTTCTTATGTTTCTTTGATTGATGAACATCTTTGTAGTGCTGATGAACCATTCGATTAGAAAAACTTAGTAAAAGCAAAAGTGAGTGCCATTTAGTGAGTCCGAAAGAAGCGCTATGAAGTCTTCTCAGTCAAGGGTTGAAGGTGGCGTTTAATAGATTTGGCCGGAATGGGAGGTAATTTAAAAGTTTGCGTGAGTTCAACTCCGGATCAAATATATATAATTAAGAGAAAAACAGAAAAAGCAAAAATATTATTACTTGCTATTTTCATTTTTTGGTTTATGTTAAATTTGTACAACTGTACAAGACGCTGGGAGGGGACAGGGGGACTTTGGGAATGAATAGAATATATGAATCACTTCGTACTTCAGAATAAGTCGAAAAATGCTTGATTGTAGCAAAGCGATCCATATATTGTCTGAGGCTTTTCCACAATTTTAAAAGCCTGATTGATCGTATCAGTCGATGGAGCAAATCATAAAGTGCTCTAATTATACCTTTACGTAACACCCCTATAGCAACCAAAAGGAGTATTAAGTATCTTCTTACAAAATGAGTTTCATTGTTTCTTAAACCGATTGAGATTGCTTTATACTGCTAGGTAAATTCTGAAGATATCGATAGATTAGCCAGTCTCGCTCTTCTTATACCTCCCATAAATATTATTCTCAACTTCATATGTTTAAATCAGTTATACTGTTCTCTATTAATTTTATCACAAATCATGCATTCAGAATCGAACTTCGGGAATGAAAACAAATAACATTTTCCAACCTCTTTAGGTGCCTCTCATATAAATTGACCGAGTAATACAAATTTAGTTTTTTTCCTGTAACTTGTGATATGTAGCATAAATTTCTATTATGTGTTTTATAAAATTCGCCCTTTCCTATACATTCCATGCAAACTTTCTAATCTTAACTATCCTTGTTAATTCATTCTATTTCCTTCTATTTCTATTCCTTGTTAATTTCATAGCCAAAGATTTCAGTAAGAATTTTTTATTCTGATTTAAATCAAAGCAGCTTTTAATTTAATACTTCTTCTCTCCCGTCATGTTTTTGAAAGTGGAATTTTAGTAAAGATATATGAAAGTCAATTCACTCAGCTGAAATTTTTGTACTTCTTTTTTATTAATTTGCTAGATAATGCAATGTTTTTTCATATTGGCACATAAAAAGTAGGATTGTTTTAAATTCATCTGGCAATTTATCGATTTTGGGATCAGAGCTGGAATTGGAGTTGAAATTGAGAGATCTAAAATTGAAGAGTTAAAATCGGAATTTCCTAATATTAACAAAACTCCATAGCTTTATCAGTCATGGCGTGAAAAGCAATTTCTTTTGTTTCAAATACAAAAGAAGAACTGCATAGTTCTCATGGTCATTTCAAATGAAATCCATTTTATTTGCCGAATTTTTTTAAATTAATCTCTTTAGTTTAATTTTCATAAATTTACAAATTTCCGGCAACGGTTCAACCCATTGATGACCATTAATTATGACATTTGTGGCGAAGACTGCATAAATCCAACAGAGAATTCGATTAACTTGTTTGAATTTAATTAAGTATATTTTTAATGATTCAATTAATTTGTAATCGGCATTTAGCAGAGTGGTGATGAAAGCATAATATTACGAGGGCGGACACAAAACTAGCCGACTGACAAAGAAGACACAAAAAAGTTGGACAAAATGTTCTTTATTTTTCAACATAATCTCGATACACTTTTGCCAGCGATATTCAATAGCTTCCCTAATCTAATTATAGTAAGAACTATTAAACTCCTTAAAACAATCTCAACCACAGACTCCACCTCTTCGCTGTTGGCAAATTCTGTACAGCCAAGCCATTTTTTTTCAAGTTTGGAATCAGAAAATAGGCCGAAGAAGCTAAGTCTGACGAATGAGGTGCGTGATGCGGCGATGAAGCAATTCGAAATATAATTAATTAATTTTGGCTATCCTAATAGTGGATGTGTGAACTGGAGCATTGTCTTGCTGAAACAAGACTTTTTTCGCCAAATGCGGCCTTTTTTCCATAATTACATCATCTAAACGCTGCAATAAATTACCATAATATTCGCCGTTGGTGGTTTTTCCTTTTTGAAGATGCGAGTAATCAATAAAAATAATACCTTGCACATTCTAAAAAACAGGCACCATGACCTTGCCTGCAAATGGAACCGTCTTCGCTTTCATTGGTCTAAATTCTTCCAGTGGTGGTGTAAAGTGGTGGGCCCATGTCTCATCAATGGTTATAAATCGCAACAATTTAACTTTATTGCGGTGAAACATCTTCTACTAAAACATCTTCATGACGCTGTTGAAACATCTTCATGCTCTACTAAAATCAAGCCCGACAGCCACCTTGTGCACGGTTTTCTGATCTTCAAATCTTCAGTCAATATACATTGTACAGCACTTCATTTCAGCTAGCTCACGCATCTTCAGTCGAGGATCATCCAATACCATTGTGTGGATTTTCTTAATCGTCTTGGCAGCTCGTACAGCCTCGTTTAAAATCTGCTACCCAATATATTAATATTAAATTACATAACGGAGGCCAATTTCTTCTATGTTTACAAATTCACTGAGAAAGTAGCAGAAAAAACTACTAAGCAGGCAAAAAAAAACAAGTGTTTAATAGGGTTGTAATTTTTCACCAAAACATGCATTTTTGTTGCTTCCGCTGAATACATATCTTGCAGGAAAATTATGATTTTGATACGAAGAAATAGGTAGAAATACAAATTTGTATGTTTTTAATATTATCATATTTCAGTTTATTCTAATGTAAATACCGATACCTACACCAAAATTTCTGAAATTTTTTAACTCCGTACTTAACAATCAATATAAATGTACTGATTGATCCATCATTTAACATCTACTTTTCGCCACAATAATGCATCACCAATAACCTTGTAATTGATGTACTACATCAACATGCAACATATCGTAAGTTCGTATGGACTGTCAGGCGTTGCAGCTTTTAAAAAATGACATAATTATGCAGCCTCGTCCAGACCTATCTTTAGGCCTATAATAATCAATGCTACGAGTAGTACTTGACTCAAGATATCAGTTTCAATACAAAGAGGAAAAAATTCATTGGAAATGTAATAAAAATCATCAAAAACATTGAACACATTTAGAACCACAAACGAAGAAAACGAAAACGAGCAACATTGTATCATCTGCCAGGTAAGATATTGATTATAGTCAGTATCATGAAATAAAATTGCTTAAAAATTCATGGAAAAATATTAAGGTATAAAACAAATCGAAAGAAATAAAACAGTTTCATGTGAAATCAATATATTGGGGAGAAGGAAAAGTTCATGACTTGGCAATGAAAAAATAAAGATCTCGATTGCATTCCGTGAATGATGTAGAGGTAGTAGAGAATATTGAAAACTATTTTTTTTAAGGAAATTATTTCATCGAAAGGAAATCATTGTTCAAAACCCAAACCGAACTTAATTCTGAGAAACTTTTGGATTATTATTGAATAAATTAGAGTAAAAGCAAATTAGACCGAATCACTTGGGATTATATTCTAGATGCGGCATAGAAGGCAACAGATAGAAGTGTCTGTTCTAGTCGTCTATAAGGAAGCGCGATATATCTTCTTCTTAATCTTTTTTTCAGTTATAGGTTCAGTTCAGTTTTTTCAGTATAGGTTCTTTTTTCAGTATAGCGTTAACTAAAGGCAATTCTTCACCGGCCTTATCTCAATTTGAGTCAAAATAGCTCAGTTATGAAATTGCATATTTTATTAATTTTCTTTTTCTTTTTCTGAAGTAAAATTCCTTAAGGAGGTTTTTAAATAACGATTGTCATTTTTTTTTTGCGTTGCAGTTTAGCGCTTTTTATTTTGTGTGAAGGCGGTAACGATTCATGTCGGGAAAATGTCTTCACTCTCGTGCCGCACATGACTTTGACTATTTAATAAGAGCAAGAATTTTAGTCTCCTCAATATTTCTCAGATTTCGTATTGGCTTTCCAGCAAAATCTTTCTCCTACTACGAAGCCAAGAGCTAAAAATGAACTGCGAGTTCACATTTATCTATCTGTCAGAACCAAAGAATCCTATCTCCAACATGAGCTTATCTACGGGGTGGATCACCTATAGTGCTGCAATAAGAAATTCAAATCACTGTTTTCATTTGATTTCATTTCATTTATTTTTTTATTGTATGAAAAATTTAATTTTATTTTATATAACTAATTGGTTTTGAAGATGATGGACTATAAATGATCTTCAAGCTCATTCACGCATATGCAATACCTGATCAGAAAATTATTCATTGTGACCTGAAAGATTGAAGTCGGGATCGCCTCAATTATTGTTTTAATGGACTGCCTTAATTCAGCCAAATTCCTTGGTTTCGTATTGTACAGCTTTTGCTTAACATAACCCCATAAAAAAGTCTAGTGCAGTCAGGTCAGGTAGCGTTGGGGGCCAGATGAAATTGGAGTTTCTAGATATTAATTTGCTTGGCAATTTCTGTTTCGTAGTTCTGGGTATAGAACTCCTTTAACATCTTTAAATAACACTCCCAGTTGGTCTCATTTTCATTTCTATAGCACTTTAGTGCTCCTCCCTGTACGATGCTCCTTTTTTGTGGACTGAAGGAAGCAGTATCCATCATATGTTGCAAAAAAAATATTCTACATTCAATCGCTGAAACAAAAAATATCAATATGTAGATTTGCCATCGTAAGACGCAAAAAATAGTTTAAAAACCGATATTCAGCATTGTAAGGAATTAGATAGATAGAGGTACCAACCCAGAAACCAGGTAAAAAGTTGCTAAACAAAAGGAATGTCTGATATTGAAAATAACCAAATTGTTGCCGCAAAGAAAATCTTTTACCAATTGTTTCTAACGCACAGTATCATACAATTCCTTAAATTGCTGAAGTCACAAATTCGCTAAATTTCAAACAATTTCCCAAATCGGCAACGCTGCGCTTAGATATGGCTTCCTATTCGATTTAGCGATTTTTGAATTTCAATTAATTTTTTATTTTTTATTGCTGAGTGCAATAAGTTTTCTCTTAAGATAACCTGCATGTTTAAATACCAAAAAGTTATAATAATCCAGGTCCCACTGTACTATTAGCAGAAAAATGCAACTGCTCTCTGTTTAATACGCTCCCATATACTCATTTTATTTATTCTATTATGACCCTTTCCATATCTACGAGTACATTGAGAGTAGCTACAACATCCATCACCTGCAGCGATATCTGTTGTCAAGCAACAATTCTTTTAACATTTATCATTACCAGATCATCACCTCCCGCATGTAAATTAATTTTACACGCAACTTGTAATTAAAAAATTCTGAAACGTCATCTTGTCTTGCCACATGCGAAATAATGCCACATACATTTCCCAACACCCAATATTTATTGCTATTTCAGAGAGTCCGTTTCAGTTTCTGTTGCTGTTCGTTTCCCCCTTCTGCAGTTGTAGTGAATGGACGTGTATAATTTCCGAATACAAAGTGTATTAAAGTAGGAAAAAGCACTATAAAGACAATCAACCGAAAGGAAACCAGTTTAAGTGAAAAATTACAAGAGGTAAAAAACAAAAGAAGAAAAAAAAAATTACAGAAAACAACACAGTAACAACACACAAAGATATAAACAGCATTACAAAAGTTTATAACATTTGATTACATAGTCTTAAGAGTAATAAGGAAATTATCTTAAACATCACAACTACAGTCGTCCGTACTCTCCAACATACACACACATTCATACAGTTAGAGAAGAAACCGAAATATTAAAACCTTTTTAATGCTACTGCTTTTGTTGGGAATGTTGTTGTCGATGCTAAATAATCACTGTTTGTAGGGCTGTGGTGGTGCTAATCAAAAATTACATTAACAATAAATAATAATAGTTTCAACAGGAAATTGTAGATGTGTGGAAAATTGACTAAATACCAAATATGTGTAATTATAAACTGGGTGTTCTTTATGTGCATGATGAAAGTATTGTAGTGAGAAAGTGGGTGGGCACTGGCAAGTTTTATGAATATTTGTGAATATAATAAGTAATATAAATTCCATTTGTTAAAAGGTTTGGGAAAAAGGTTGGTAAATTCCCTTATGTATGTATGTAGGGAAAGCATATTACTTTGTATTGGGGTTGATATTTACTAAGGATTATTACCAAAACGAAATTAAGTTGGAAAATAATTTTGATTTATTTCAGTTTATGGAATTTAAATCAAACATATACAAAGTTTTTATTGCGGCTCCGACAACCGAATTAAAATTGAATTGAAATTTGTTTCCATTTCATACATCCAAAACGAAATTAGAAACAATTTTGATGCTGATTTAGTTCAAGAAAAAAGTTTTATTTGTATTTCAGTTGGAATTTTTCAGCTCAAAAAACAGACAACATTTTTGAGTAGCTGTGAAAATGTCTGAGAGCCTAATAACTTAAATTCATTCAATAACTTTGAACTTTTTGACTTTTCGCAGTTTGATGGCAGGCCTTTTTCTCTGCTAAGAAACGAAATTACACTTCGTTCCAGTTCTGATTCAAATTAAGAAACGAAAACGCATAGAATTATATTTTCATTTTAGGCTCTGAAATCGAAATATCCGTTTCATAATGTTTCAATAGACAAATAGAATCAATTTAGCTTTCTCACTTCGTTTCAGGTATGAGCCAATATACGAAGGGAGTTGTTGCTTGAAATATAAATCAGAAACAAATTTCTTACGTATTATATGTATTGTTATTGTAATTCAAATAAATTTACAATGTCAAAACCGCAACGAAACTAATCTTTAATAATGGTTCCTGGTATTTGTATACTTGGAGGCACAACTTTTGACGCTATATTACATACATATATAGCGTCAAAAGTTGTGTGTTCAAAATATTTTGCCATCCGGTTGAATACAGTGAACTGATGTTTGTAGGCAGCTGTCATCTTTGTCAGAGATTCTGACTACCATTAGGCAAAATCTGCGCTATCTGGAATTTTTTATGCAATTCATGTTTTATTCAAAAGTAGTTTCATTAGATATTGTAATAAATCAGGAGAAATCAATGCAGCCATTAGATATATCACCATAAATGTACAGAAATAACGTTGTTTTGCAATTGGTTGAGATTATGAAAATATAGAAAATGTGGAAAAATTCGTAAAATCTAAAATATATAGAGTTCTTTCTGCTAGCACAACACACAATTTAAGAAAGAAGCTGATATGGGCAAATTCAAAAAATATAATCCATTATGACGAAGGCATGTCCTGTTCATATATATTTGGAATCCCAAAGAATAGCCATACCCTGTCAGCTACACGGCTATATAGGCAGTTAAATGAGTTACAATAGAATTTTAACATTTTTTGCAATGAGCTATGTATTTTACGAACATTTGACAAAAGTATGATAAAATTAGGCAAAAGGCGGTAAATGTTTAGCCTACCCGATGCCAACACAATGAATTGCGGTTCACAGTGTTAGAGGCGTTGTATTGCATCGTTACAAATAAGTGAGCTTAGAGAAAACGGCCTTTTGCATGTGCTACATATCGGTGTAGGAAGGCCGGGAACGAGTTGAAGGCGAAAAGTGCCCCGGACAACTTCTAGCAACAAATCCCAAATTTGGCGTTCAGAAATCGTTGGTTAAAAATTAGGAACCTTGTTAATGAAGTTGGCAAGAATTCAATTTTAAAAAAAATATGGATCTCAGGCGACTCAAATCTCGATTGGTACCAAAAACAGTAAATTTTTTCGAAAAATACCGTCGCTTTAAGTTTTTTTGACTATCAGCAAATTATAAAACGGATTATTACGGCATATGAACATTGAATCTATGTTTATGATCCGAAATGGCGATAAAAAACAAAAGTTTTGCTGAAAGTTTTCTTCGATTGTCGTGATGTTATGGCATTACGAGTTTCTTTCATCCGTCCAAACTATCAACAAAGCACAACGTATAACAAGCTATGATCAGACAATTCTTGATTATTGTATCACTTTAATGCACTGTCTCAAACTGTGCTTTCTCGTGTTAGTTTTTCGTCGAAAATTTGACTAATATCGCGGTGATTGTGAACTCCGCATTCATCTGATTTAGCACCACCTGACTTCTGGCTATTTCCTAAACTTAAAAGACCGCTGCGGTGAAATCGTTTTGAGCCGTTTGAACAGATGAAATCCAAATGACCGCACTGGGGTTGCCGTTTTGAATCAATTGAAGAAATTTAAAGCGCGTCAAGGACTGAATTGAAATAGATTTGGAGGAATAAAGCTGTTTGGGGTAAAAATAAAATTAATATAAAATAACTTATTTCTATGCATTGAAACATAGTAGAATGCTGACATTAAAAATTCCATGAAATTGGGTAATTTCGTCACGTTCCTAATATTTTCCAGTTTACATTGCCTTAAATTGATGAAAAAAGTTTGGGAAAATATTCAAAAATGTCTAATTTTGTCAGAGGAAAGTTTATTCTTGTATGCGCGAATATTTCGTGCGGTCTTTAGTTGCCGACAAAAGTTAGAAAGCTTTTGTTAACCTATCTTCTTTCCCAAAGGTTGGTTTTTGCATGGGCGGATTTTTCATGGTAGATCAATTTTGCAATGAATGGCAAGTGTGGTACTTGAAGCCGTAAACGATATGCCTGTTCATTGGCATACAAATAGGCATGCCAACCCGATTTCTTCTCTTACACAATATATTGTAAATGAAAAATATAATTTTTACTCGGATCAAATGCATATAAATTGAAGTGATTTCTTTTGAAGTGATTACATTCTGTAGCTTTCAGTCAAGAGTGAATGGTAAAAAAATGTGTGGAAAAGGCCTATATTACAAAGATTGAATCTAGTAAGATTTTTTCAACTGGATTAATTTGTTCTATTTGTAACAGTTACAAGCGTTAGCGTTATACCTACCCATAGCCACATAAGCTGGCATGTGCAAATCACTATCTTCTCGAATTATTACCCTTTTAATTATATCAGTTTCTTAAAAAGTATATGAAATAGAATGGCATTTTCCATTACTTATCAACTACGACCACACATTTCTTTTAATTAATTAGATAATTTTATACATATAATTATTGAACAAACTATGGAAATACTCGTTTAGCCTTTATATGAGTAAGTTTTTGCTTAACGGGTAGATTTCATCCACTTGGGACACGAAGTCCACGAGGGTTTAACGTGAGTCTCTCCGTGAAGGCCTTGCCCCCGGTGTGCGATACACTGGGCATATTACAATGCCATTGCCAACGGCCCCTTGGGAAAGCCAAGTAAAACTTGGGTTGGAGATTCTTATTGCTTTTATCTCAATCGTGTTTTTGATAGATTCGAGGACGGACGGACATAAACTTTTAGGACGATCAAGAGCATGTATAGCTTATAGAGCCTCAGGAAAGTAATTTTTATTAGAAATATAATAAAATTTCTAGTTTTTTTCATAGCACTTCTGTATTTTAATCTATGCTTGTGGAGAAAACAGACTTAGCTACAAATTTCACGTTTCGAGACATTAGGCGGTTTTCAAAAAATCGCGATATGAGAATCTGTTATAACTTTCGAAATTTACGGATTTTACAAATAGCGCTAAACTGCAATGTGTACTTTAAGGACATAAACAGTAATAGCAAAAAACGTGTTCGAAATAATAACAATATAATTATATACCTATATAATATAATAATTATATATATGTAATACAGGATTATCCATCTAGTGATTTCAAAACCACCGGTCTTGCAAGGTTGTCAGCTGTTAAATACCTCTCGTCTGAAGCGTTGTTTATTTGCTGAAAAGTATGTCATTTACGAATATGGATCGTTTAAAATTTACTACAAAGGTGACGATTTAAATGTGAACACTTTTCGAGCATTATGACGTAATTATGGTCGTCATAATCAACCTACTGTGCAAGAAATTAGCAGGATTATATAGAAATTTGAAGAGACTGGAGGTGTTACAAATGCGGTTAGGCTTGTGCGTCATCGCAATGTATGCACTGCCGAAAATATCGCTTCTCAGTTCAGAGCGATATGGCGGTTTGATAACCAATTTTTTGGCTTACGTTGAAGCATTTGAAAACCAACATTCGTCAAATTATCGCCAAGATACCGCTCAAAATTTGCGAAAAAGTAGTCGAAAACTACTTCAAAATGAGGTTGTTTGAATGACATTGTACTTCGTACATAATGTCAATGTCCGAGCTCCATAATGTAATAAAAGTTTCATTGAAATCATAGCTTTATGTGTGTTTTATTTAACCTTACTTTTGGAACCGAAAAATGGATAACCTGGTATAATAATTATATATAATTAGAGACGTAACCTACGTCGTAGTTTATCAAAAAAAAAGCCGTGTTGAGAAATTTTTATAACTTGTGAACTACTTTGGATTTTGGAATGGGAATTGAACAGAAACGAATAAACTTGACTTTGTCCTAACAGCACTTACGTCGTTTTTTCTTGAGACCACAAGAATACTTTAGCTATTCGGCGAAAATCCAACATTTTTTAAATGAGTTCTATTTCTACGAAATTCTCTTCAATTTTAAAGGATTTGTATACAGAAATACAATCTTAATTCTTAGCTTTTGTATGTTTCAAACATTCATTTTGATCAAACAATTTAAAATATATATATTGAATGTCTTGTTCATATCCTGTCGGTATGATGTGTTGATTTGCAAGAACTAACCTGATATCAAAACACTTCTTTATGATTGCACTTAAATTGTTTTTCAATTTCCGGCCTAGAGCTTTTTAAAATCTTATGCAAATACCAACTCAGACCGATCCTAATGTCAAAATACTTGTTCTCTATAATTGCAGTTTAATTACTGTTTAATTTCCATCTAAAACAGTTTAAAACTTTATGCATTCAGATTGATACATAATCAAAATTTAGAGCGATAACCAACCAAATGGTTTTTTTTTTATTATACAAAAATTTCCAATTTTGGATCTTACGCTATTCCAGTGTGTAGATGCAAGTGTTTTATTCGTCTTATTTATGGCTACAATCGTCGCTGTGTATCTCTGATGCTTTATCAAGTGTTATTTGTTAAATACTTTAAAAACCATAAATTTGCATATATTTTACGCAAAGCAAAGGAAAAAAACTCGGCTTGAAACAATACATTTTTCTGCTTATAGTAGTCATACTGCCATGTTGATACATACAACTTTTGTGAGCTGTTTTTTTTCTTTCTTATAAAGTGTTTGATTACTGACATTAAATTGTCAGTCAATTTTATGACTTGCCAGGTATTACTATCATTTATATCATGTAGATATTTCGATGACAAACACAACAATAAGATAACCACCACCAACACATACGAGTATACTGCTATAAATAAATATATTCATGCCATCATTAAAAGTATTTAAATGTAGGCCACAGATCTCTACTATTTATCTAAAATTTCAGTGGGATTTTTTCCAGTTTGGCTATTTTAAGTTGTATTCACTTGTGTGTATGGGTATTATTGTTATTAGAACAACAACAACAAAAGCCTATGCTCATTTCAAATTCAATCATAATACCTTAACATATTTCCATGTTTTCAATTCAAAACGTTGAAGCTTAAGTTATGAACTATAGCAAAGTTATGAATTCATTAAGGTGGATGTTAGAAGCTACTGTATTATAGTCACATAAGTGATGTTATTAGTTAATTTTCATTAGCATTGTTGCCGTTGTTTGATGTCAAAACTATGGAATTGATGACTTAATTTTGGACAGAATGCGATAGAATTCTTGGATTTACTGTCGTTGTTTTCAGTGAGAATTTACTGTTCTTTGGGCATTTTGAAATTAAAATTTTTACATATCTTGAAATTACATATTTTTCTTTCCGTTGGGAATGCAAAGGTTTTCTCCGCTGTCTCAACTACATAGTTACTATGTTGTGTTTTAAATTGTCATATGTAAGTCATCACAATGTATGTAAATCGATATCTGGTAACACCATAACCGTGAAATAATGGCTAACCATTTAGCGGCTTCAAAACCGGTGGTCTGGCAAGGCTGTCTGCCATTAAATATGCGTTATCTGAAGCGTTACTTATTTAGTGAAAGGTACGCCATTTACGAATACCGCCAGAGAATGCGTGAAAATAGGTAAAACTTACTACAAAAGTGGTGATTCAAATGGTTGATTTTGGGTTTATTGTATGGGAAATTTCCAGAAATCGTCATTTCACGTAATTTTACTTTAGATTTACTTCTTCAATTTGATGAAACCTACAATTGCGGCGTATTGACTGCTTGTAAAAGCATATAGGGAGGCTGCTTTAAGTGGAGGTAGTTATCGTAAGAGGTTCCAAAGGTTTAAGAATAATGATTTTGCTGCCAAAGAAAAGGAACGTAATCAAAGATTGAAAGTGTATAAGAATACGGAATTGAAAGAAGATTATTGAAAGAAGATTGATGACAAATGCAAGAAGAATTTACTATTGTAATAAGAGTGACTTAGCAAGCAATTTCACATTCTTTGAAAGCATATGTAATGATTCAAATAGAAAATTAGGTTTTATGTGAACTGATCCTAAAAAATCTTGAAGACACTTTGCTATATTAAAGATTCCTATTATGACGTTTTCTATTTGTAAAATGCCTGTATACAAAGGCATTTTTCTACATAAAAATATGCCCATGAAGATATTTTTTTACATAAACAATCCCTACGAAAACATCTTTCTGCAAAAAAAAATGCATATGAGAACACTTTTCTATAATATTAGTAAGGAAATAATTGACGGCTGTTTCAAATTGGTGGCAGCCGATATACTCGGCAAAGTTAAGATGAATGCAAAATTGGACATTCCAAGTTAAAGAACATAAAGATGTTTTAAAGAAATGTACCTTAAGGACGCCAGCTATGTGATGATGAAGCAGAAATGTATCTATTCGACATTTTAGTAAGATTTATCAAGTGATTTTTATTTTACAGACGTTTCAAGAGAAAAACTTTTATGTTACTTGCAAAATGGGAAGATCAATTTTAGTGCAGGCATGAAACATTTACGCCCATAAAGTGCAGAATAGTGGTTTGATTGAAAAGGTTACCAAGATAATTCATACCATACATTCTCATTGTGAACAATTATCCGAACTTTCTGATTATTTTAAAACAATACATAGATATGTTGCAAGCAATATAGTTGAATTTATGCGCCGATTCATTTCGGCGGTTGAATCAACGGTCCCGAAATAGAGAATAAAAATGCCCTTTTACCTCGAAAAGATTTTAAGATGCTTCTGCGTTTCTGTCAAAGCGGACAATCAAAGGCAGCTTTGTTGCACTGTTCCAATAGCAATTATAAAGACAAAAGTCCCTGTTTGCAAACTATGGACAGAACTCAAATGCGTACAACAAATTGTATTGTGGAATAAAAATGAATTAATAGAAAAATGAACCCCACTGTATTTGCCTAATAATTAATTATTTATCCTCTTATAAACAGCAGCAACTTAGCTATTATTTAATTAAGCCTTTTGGGCAAATTATTACTGAATGATTTGAATTTCACTTCTTATTACATCTGTTAAGAAATCGTGGACTTAACAATTAGCAATCTCGGAGGAGGAGTTTTGTTTTAATTTTTTATTTCACATGTTATTAAAATTTCGTTATTTCAATTGGCAATGCCACATATTAGGGTCAACAGCCACGTGTTATACAGGTGCTAAGATTGGTAAATTTGCCACTTAATTAATTTTTTAATTTCTCAAAGCTTCCGTAAAAGAATTTGTGTGTACAACATAGATGATAACAAAATTTGGCAGAAATTAAGTACTTATGTTATTAAGTTTATAGGAAAAATATGTACACTTTATGTATAATTTTCTTGTTTGCTCTTTGTATTGTTACGAGTATAAACAGCACCAATAGAGCCTTGACAAATTAAAGACTTTCGGTTATTTACTGCAAAATAGTTTTAATTATATCTGGCGTAAGATCCTAGAGCTGTAAAGGGCGGACTTTTTAAGTATTAATTTCTCATATTCGTGATATTTTATAATTACAACTTGTAAGTTCATCTATCATTCTCTGGACTCACATATTCTTTACAAGTATAGATATTTTTTAAATGGTAAATTTATGGTTTTAATGATTTTTACATATTTTAATGTTTGCATACAAAATTTGAGAAATCCCTATATATAATAGAACGATACAAAAATTTGAGAAAGATTAATCACTTATGTCAGTGGAAACACATAAAATATAAATACACAGAAACCCATTATTTTTGTAATAGATGGCTTTAGTAATCCGTATTTCGCGGTGAGCCGGTTCAAACGGCGCGTAGGCTAGGATTGACAGTCTGTAAGGGTGTGCTATGTGTTTGGTTTAAATGAAAGTAAATCGTCTACTATGAGCTGCTCATCTACAGCAAACTCCAAATTTAGACCTATACCGTCAACAATTGGATCATCTGTGGAAATCATCTGTCCAGACGCGGCCAGCTGTGACTGTTCTGTTTCATCAGAAGAACGCGAGGCCGTTCACATTAACAGGGACCCATCAAAGTTTTGGGGAGCTTGGTTGCATCTTTATAATCTAAAGCTGACACGAAGTGTTCCACTCAATGACGAATGACTTTGTTGGCGAAAAATTCGCCTCAAGTGAAACTTATAATAGTTGATAATCCCAGTTCTTTACCAAGTATGACAGGGTTTTCCTAAGGAGAAATGGCAAACAGTCCAAGGGTGGATCATTCAAACTGTACTAAACAAAATTTTTAATACCATGAACAATTATGGATTTGTTTTAACTGCACCTTACATATTATACTATTTGTCGATTATTCCTTTCCTGTTGGCCAAGACTCCCCGCTGCTGAGTGATTGCTTACTTCAATTTAATTTCCAATTGTTGACAGTAAAGGTCAAAATTAGGAGTACGATCATAGTGGAAGATTGGTCCTACAACTAGCCGAAAAATGTTCTTTATTTTTCAACATAATCTTCTTTTAGCTCGATCCACTTTTTTCAGCGATATTCAATAGCTTCTACACCCTGTTTATAGTGTCAAACTCTTTCAAATAGCTGTCAACTACAGACTTCACGCCTTTATTGTTGGCAAATCTTTTACCACCGATTCATTTTATCAAGTTTGGAAATAGAAAGTAGTCCGAAGAAGCTAACTCAGGCGAATAATGCGAATGATGAAGCACTTCGAACTTTAATTAATTAATTTTGCCCATCGCAACAGTGAATGTGTGAACTGACCTAAACGCTACACTAAATTAACATAATATTTGAAGTTGATGCTTTTCTCTTTCAGAAGGTATTCAATGAAAATAATCCCATGCGCTTCCCGAACCAACGCCAAACGCCATGATCTTGCCTACAGATGGAACCGTATTCGCCTTCTTTGGACACGATTCTTCCATTTCAATCTACTGCTTTGACTATTTCTTTGTCTCAGGTGTGAAGTGGTGGACCCATGTCTCATCCATTCGGCTTTATTGCGGTACAACACCACCAAACACTCTGTTGAAACATCTTTACGACTCTGTTTTTGCTCTATGGAAAGCAAGCGCGGCACCCATCTTGCGTTCAGACTTCTCATCTTCAAATCTTCGATCAATATACGATGTATATCACTTCTTGAAATGCCTATCATTTCACTTAGCTCACGCACCTTCCAATGTCATTTTGTGGATTTTCTGAAGCGTATTTGGTGTGGGTACCTCAATTGGTAGACCACAACGGCGCTCGTCTTAGCAGCTCGTACTGCCTCGTTTAATCTCTGCTACCCAATATTTTGCAGTCGTAATTGAAGGAGAAGACGCTACCAGTGTAGAATCTAGCTCGGCTTTAATATTGGTTGAACTGAGACCTTTTAAATGGAAATATTGAATTACATTATGGTGGAAAATTTTTTGCCATGTTTACAAATTCACTGAGATTGTCTACTTTTAATGTCTAAATTACTATTATACTAACCAACGTGGCGCATTTTACTTAAGATATGTGTTTTATAAGGCTGCCACTTTTCAATAAAACAATTTGTTTCAAACTACTGGCACCATCTATACGTCAGATCGCCGAATTTTAGGACCGTCCCTGCCAATCCCACCTATTATAGAGCAAAATCTTCCTTTTCTTCTTGGTTCGGCCACTATCTGACCACTTTGCCTCATGATACTCCAATCATGTTAATTGAAATTGTGCTACATTATTGTCAGGCTTGATAATTTCCGTTAGTCTATTAACGTTTTTGACAATCGGCTTTCCAATACGGAATACATTTTGAACATCACAATTACCACAATGGAATCAACGAAACCACAATCGCACATGATTGGCTGTCCCGGTGTCACATTATCAGTCACCCGGCTTGAGATCTCGCCCTTATCGAAGAAAAACTGTAAAATTTTAGCATATCATCTTCTTTCTGTTATTAAACTTTGACGCGCGCTAAATCTAAAGCTGAGTCAAACAATCACAAAACTAATTGAGTAGCTTTTTAAGTACGAAATCGTACTTTTCCAATGCCATCTAGGGTAATCCGATCGCACTTATTACCGAAACTATCTATTAGAGATAAAATGGATTTCGTTTTACTGTATCCTATATATTATATTATGTTAAGAATTTGGTTCTTCTGATATGCCTACTTATTTGACAATAAGTCGATGCATGTTTTCTCCTAATAGGGACCACTGGTACTAGTAGAAAATTGGTAATTTTACCATTTATTTTATAACCATTTAATTGATGTGGGAAAAACTCTATTTTAAGCAAAAAATTTTGCAAGTAAGACTTCTCACCGGAAAATTGACTAAGTCGATATATTACTCCTAAGAAGCTGACGTTTTCTGGGTACTAACTTATACATTGCCTACAACATTCTCCAATGCGGACATTTGCAGAGCGTATATAAGCTTTGTCCCGGGCACTCGTTGTTTATAAAAAAATACTTCCAAAAGGTTTAGATCGCCCAATCCTATTGCGAATTCTAATATACACTGATGATTTCATGTAAAATGTGCAGCCCAGTAACTCTTTTACCCCTCGAAATGTAATACATTACAGAACACGTAGCTACCTATTAAAGTATACTCGAAACATCCAATCCAAATGATATAATGACTAAGGCAAGTGTATTCCAAAGTGTATTCTAAACATACAACGTAAATAATATGAAGACAGACAGAGTCATCTCAGCGACATTGCTGGTTATATACATATGTATGAAAATCTGCAAAGATAATTTATAGAAAACCCCAACATTCATGTAAATAAACTATCTGGCTGCAAACAATAACAACGATGTTCACTCTTGTGCGGTGAAGGCAATTTGTGTAGCGCAAAAAAAAAAAAAAAAAGTTGCACTTTTTCTTTTAGATTCCAACCAGAGAACTCTCAGACTTACTAGATGTGCAACAATGTTGCGATGCTGTAAATTTCTGTTAGCCTTTAATCGCATGTAAAGAGATGCACGTATTGTGATTAGTTCCCCGTAAACAAAATAATAATAAGAATACGATGACGATGACGATGACTTTAATTAACTGATTACATTACAAATGCTTTTACATTACCAATCACCATAACCTCTTCTCCCCTGATAACGATTCATTGAAAGAAACAAAAAGGCACTGCCTGCCATATTTGGCAAGAACACCAAAGTCCAAAGATGAAGAACACGTTTTTTTCTTCGAATTGTTTTCGATGAAACCAAACAATCGCCGTAATGGTTCAGCAATGTTAGTAAGTTCGAGTTATTCAAATTATTGGAAGCTTTGTATGAAGAATTTCATAGCCTCATACGAAATAATGTTAAGGGACAGCAATTTAGGTATTTTTTTTTACGAAACATTTTAAAAGCTTACAACGCTTAACGCTGGTATCTTAAAAGTCGTTAACAACATCATCAATCATTACACTTTCAATTTTTTTTTTTTTTTATCTTCTTGGGCGATTGGTGTTTCTTCTTATTTCTCGAGTCTCTGAGTTTCCGTTTAACACATTTTGTGGCACAGAGGGGAAATTTAAAATCAAATGATTTTTCGCAAAAGGAATCGGGCGGGCGGGAAGGGTATACCAGTTTTGCAGTTTGGAACTGAAATTAAGTTTTTCATTTTCAAGCAAAAAAAAAAAAAAAAAAAAAACAAAAAAACGACAAAAAAAAGAATTGGTCATGATTTTTATGTTTTTAAATGGTTTTTTATTTCTCATGTTACCAAATTGTTGGCTGTTGGTCTCCTAAATATGCGTATGCGTCGATTTTTTTTCTTTTTTTTTTTGTCTTTAGGTCGCACCGAACAGAATTTGATTGATTTTTACCGACTCTAATTTGAAATACGTTTGGAATAGGCAAAAATGCGCGTTAATGGTTTTTTTGTAGTCTTTTTTCGGTTACGGATCTACTCGCACTTGAATAGGCATTCAAAATTATCATTATCATTACTTGTTATTATTTTCTTGGAATGTTATTTCATTAAATTAAAAGTTCGTAAAATTTTAATGTTGGCTAAAAACCATTGAAAATTGTCTTATGAATAATGTAGCCTACAAGAAGCCAGCAAGGTCATTTGAGGTTAACGTTACTCGTAAATACCTGCAAAATATGATGTGAAAAATTAAATGTTTATTTTTTTTCTATCTTTAAATCAAGCCAATTGAGGCTATTTATTAAATTCGAAATTATAAAGCATATGCTATTAAGTGTTGCAAAACAGCAACAAAGCATTACTACTGCGTGCTTTCTTATAAATTTGTAATGATCTTGAGTGTAATGATTTACAATTTGACGTTCAAGAGATCATTATGAACAACGGTGATGTTTTTGTACTGCTATTATTCAATAAAGATAGGAGTTTTTTGTTGTACTGTCTCGTATGATATTGCTCCTTAAGAGCTTTTGATGAAAAATGGCAACCTTAGAAAATGCATGTTTAAAGTTTCAAGGCACCACGTTGTTTAGTATTTTTGTTTGGGCCGTCAGAAGTAAACGATCTCAGTGAATTTGTTGTCAAAGTTTCTTTTTGGTCTCAGTCCAACCAATTTTAAAGCTCACCTAGATTCTACTCTGGAGAGAGGCTGCTCCTTCGTTTACGACTGTAAAATATTTTGTAGCAGAGTTTAAACGAAGCCGTACAAGCTGTCAAGACGAACACCATAGTGGTCGATAAATTGAGGTGTCCACTCCAAACACTGTTAAGAAAAACCATGAAATGGTATTGGATAATCCTCGGCTGAAGGTGTGTGAAGTAGCTGAAATGATAAGCATTTCAAAAAGTGCTGTACATCGTATATTGACCGAAGAGTTGAAAATGAGAAAGCTGTGCGCAAGACCGGTGCCGCGCTTGCACTTCTAATAGAGCAAAAACAGCGTCGTCAAGATGTATCAGTAAAGTGTTTGACGAAATTCCACCGCAATAAGGTCGAATTGTTGCATCGATTTATAACCATGGATGAGACATGGGTCCATCACTTCACACCTGAGACAAAGTAATAGTCAAAACAGCGAATTGGAATGGGAGATCCGTGCAAAGGAGGTGAAGATGGTTCCATCTGCAGGCAAAGCCATGGCATCAGTTTTTTGGAAAAATCAAGAACGACAAATGTGATGCTGATTTATTGCAGAGTTTAGATTATGAAATTAATGAAAAAAGACCGCATTTGGCGAAAAAGCAAGTGTTGACAATGCTATATTTCACACATCCACTATTGCGATGGCCAAAATTAATGAACTAAAGTTTGACCTTATTTGCCAGATTAAGCTACCTCGGACTATTTTCTATTTCCAAACTTAAAAAATGGCTCGGTGGTAACAATGAAGGGAGTGAGTCTGCGTTTGATGTCTATTTTAAGGGGTTTGACTGTTCTTACTCTAAACAGGGTACAGAAATTGACGCTACCGCTGGGAGAACTGTATCGAGCTAAAAGGAGGTTGTTTTGAAATTAAAAAAAAAATCCCAACCTTTTGTGTCTACTTTATTAGGTGGGCGAGTTTTGGGACCAATCTTGTACATTCCCACAACCTCAAAATCTTTCCCTGCAAATAATAACTTATTTTTGTCATAAAATTATTTCATAACTTCCTATAATTTCATTAAATATGAAAATAATTCAATGAAATAATTTGTTTAATTTTAGTTACCTTATTGTATTTTCACCGCAGGAATGAACGCATATATTACTTGACACCGAAAAATGTGTCACCAAGAGAGAAGCGCGTTTTTTGACCAAATATTGTATGGTATTGTCTATTGTATTGTCTTTAAATACTCGGCAAATTTAAAACAAATTAACCTATTAAATCAAACCATTTTCCGTTATAATTAAAATTTGAGAAAATCGTTACCCAACAGGATTTATATTTGCCTGGGTTCAAATCTTTTATTCAATTGTACTTAATTCAGTATAATTCAACATGCTTCTGGAATATAGAAAAATTAGTTCTGAGAATAAAAATGAGACCAGATTATGTCACCTCTTAAAGTAGATCCAATATCGATTAAAGCAGATTCTTCAGCAAAGATAAGCAAAAATTTAAGTGAGCCAGTTTACGCTAAAGATGATGCGACCTCTTCAACATGCTGTTTTCGTAGATTATGAGGAAAGTTGCAGCTAACTCCATTCACATCAAATAAAAGTTATATGCTTCTCGAAATCCTTCTTGAAACTAAATCCTGGGTTATGACACATTTGGTTGAATCAGTTCTATGTGATCTCTGATTGATGGACTCACCATCCTCAATAGAAAGTGTAAGCATCATGCAAACCATGAGTTATATGAGCTTTATAGCTACTAAAATGTGGTTAAATCCATCAATACAACAATTGCACTGGGTGGGTCATGTTTTTCGTACAGTTCCAAATGCGCCAGCGTGGAAAGTCTTCGACTGCAAACTCGATACGAAGCTCAAAAGAGGGTATCCGAAACTCCACCAGGCTAAATTATTGTCAAAACTTGGTGCGATGAGTTGAAAAAGAAAGGCAGCATGCCGAAACGCAGGGGATTATTTTCTATTCGAGATTTATAATAAGCAAGAATTGTATTCGAATCGCCATCTAATTAAGTAAATAAATGTGTACTTTATTGACGTTACTACAAAAAAAAAAAAAAAAACAAAAATAATTAGTATGTATATATCTTAATTAAAAAACGAGTTTATCTTGCATATGATCGAGGATTCCAGCTTCGCTTATCATTATTTCAACGGCAGAGACATCGATGTCGAGAAATTGAAATTCTCCCCAAATTGACGTTCGGAATCGCCATTAAAAAATAGATCTCATTGAGTGTGTCTAAAGATAGAGTGCGTGTAGGTTCCCGATGCAAGGGAGTGTGTTTTACTATTGTACCACAATACACACAATTACTCTGCTGTCTTGAAGACCTCTGTGACTTTTTAGCGTGTTTAGTGCTTTTCTTTAGTGTTCAACACAAATGTCAAATCATAACGATGACGTCAGTTGCATATATATGCCTATTTTTGCTGTATCCTGCGTGTTTGGATAAAATTTTGAGTAATTTTTTTTTTTTTTTTTTTTTTTTTTTTTTGATGAAACACCCAGGTGGTTTGTGATCAATCTAAGCCATATTTTGGAAAAAATACTTACAATTACATCATTAGCACGAGTCAGCAGTAACGATGCAAGATTTTCTATCAGCAAATATGACGCACTTTCCAAAATACTTGATTCGCCGTAAAGGAATCTGATATGTCGACGAAATAATGATTTCACAATTTTGTTTATCTTTAAAAATATCGCTTCTTCAATGTTTATGAGGATGTGGCTGAAAACGTTTTCAGTTTTATTCTTTTGAACACTAAAAAACTGATTTTGAATCACAAATTTCTCGAACAAGAAAATATTAGTTTCAGACATTACAGGAAATGCTTTCAATTACATCAACTTCGTCTTGCAACATTTGCCAAGTGATGTATTAAGTTTCGTACGTTTTGTAATATAGACAGTAAAGTAAAATCGTATAACCCAAAAATTAAAAATACAAAATTATTACCTGAAAATTATATTTATACCTAAATAATTTAACCACACTTTTCATGTGGCTAAATAGAAATCGGAGAGATCGCCCCGGCCTTTATAAACAATAAGTAGTTCTTTTAAACTGTGTTAGCGTGATAGATTTTCATAATCAATTATAATTGTATTCATTCCCAGTTATTTCAAAACTTAATATGAAATGTATAAATTCATTGATTTATATTTATATATGTGTATGATAGTGTTAGATTTTCTTAATTTGTGTTCAATGATTTGTCTTTTTGTAATTAGATTTAACTGTCTCATATGCTCAGCATGTACTATGCTGTTTTAAACGACTCCAAAGAGTTGAGTTTCATCTAAATGTGTGAGCCCATGCAAACTCTTCTCCGGCAAATTTTAAAAAGTTATCGAAGCCTCACAACTGAGTTACTAAGAATTTAATATAACGAAAAACTAACTCTATCTGTGCACTACCCCCTCAGGCTGTGGGATACTCAGTATAGCAACTGGTTGCTCATAAATTGAATCACCAGAGAGCTCGACTTCTTATTATAAATAACATATTAACAAAAGTCAAACTTCCAGGGATGCCAAGTTTAATGTGACAAAAATCCTTTCGCTTTGTTTCAATCGCACGCGAAATTGTGACAGATATTATTAGTAAAATTTCAAAGAACAAAAAAGTCGTTTTCAATGACAGATATACGATTTTGTTTGCTTTTCGCTAAATTTAGTTCCTAAATGTTTTCACTTCCTCGATCATTCCAAATTTATAATCTTGAAGGAAATACGTATGTTATGTAACTATTCAAATAACTATTCATTATGAGGAATTTCTCTGGCGATGGTTTTAACTCATTTTGTGGGCTAAAAGACGATGTTGCACAATACTAGCTGTATCCAACAAGTCAAGTAAAAAACGAAGCAGTACAACACAAAGTAGCTACAACTTGCAACTATATAGTGGGAAACTAGTCCTTCTACTCTCGGTCTCGTTCTTTGCCATGTTTCCACCGAAGAACAGGGAAAATTAATTTAGTTTTAATATTAAAATTGAAAATAACTGCAAATAGTCTTAGGCTACGGTACTGCTAACATATTGCCTAAGAGGCCAACAAAAAAAATCACCAATAACAACTACAACAAAAACGAAAGACTCAGAAAAGAAACATACACGCATGTGCCGCATACGCGCTGGTTGCATAAGGAAAAAGAATTCTTTAAATAATGATAGACATGATGAAGCTTACATTTGGGCTTGCTACCAGTAACCGGCCAAACATAAACCAAACTGCAAATGCGGTTCTTTGCAGTAGCTTTGCAACAGGCTGCAAGAGCAGCAGCTCTACAAAAGGAAGAAAGTAACATATGCGTGTGAGCTGCTGCTACCTTAGTTGACTGAACTGAACGCTTTTCAGTTTTTGTTTTTGCTTCTTCTTCTCGGTAGGCTGTGTGTTGAAACTCGGCTTTTTAGCAGTTGCATAAAAAACGAACAGCTCGCCCAACAACAATAAGAACACCGTCACGGACATACGGACGGTCAGAGAGGTTTGCATTTAAAATGTATTGAAAACTTCCTTAAAAAAGTGGTCTGGAAGTACGCAAAGTACGCTTTTTGTGGCATGAATAAAAAACATGCAGAGGGAAACACCAAAAAAAAAAAAAACCAAAACTGAGGCAAGGTATGCAAATGCAGTAGCCATACCCTGCGGTTGTTGTTGCTTGATGAAGATAATGATGATGATGACGAAGAACTTGAACATGCATGTGCTTTTGTTGGAATTATATTACAATTATTTGCAACAACACATTCGTCACTTGTACTTACCAAACGAAGAAGAAGATGTTATGGACTCCGGAGGGAGGACAATGGGAAGGGAGTTGGCGAAAAAATTGTATAAGAATCAACGAAACGGTGCCAAGGAAATGAGACGAAAATTTATATTTTTCTGACGGCAGGGACGAGCAGAACATATGAATTTTAACGCACTAAAAACGAAAGATTTAAGAAGCGAACTTTTAAAAGTTAACTGAACTAAAATTGGAACCAACACAAGAAGAATAACGTATCTGTTGAATAAGAATGAGGACAGCTTCAAATACTTATACCCGTTCAAC
Organism: Philornis downsi; assembly: GCA_019455685.1. Lineage (NCBI taxonomy): Eukaryota > Metazoa > Arthropoda > Insecta > Diptera > Muscidae > Philornis > Philornis downsi. Next base: position 1,912,685 of record JAHXMU010000072.1, read on the forward strand.
TCCACCGTTAGGTTATTAATTAGTTTAATTGTTTAAAATCTAAACGGTTTTGATATTTGATATTAAGAGGGCAGGAAATGTATCAAACTGACCTTTGCTCATTGTAATTCCCAAAAACGATTATGAAAATCATTAGCAGTAAGCTATCGAAATGCACAGGAATAGATTTTATTTATATTTAATTGAGTAACGAAATTAACTAAAATTTTACATCCCATCCTAAGGTAATCTATAGCGGAAGAGATTCTACTGGAGCTTCCGTACGTACAGCGACACCATAAGCTATGGAATTACTTGAAGGTAGTAAAATTAGATCTTTAAAACATTACAAGCTGAATAAAATTATATGTATAAAAAAACTAAAAAAATTATAAAAAGTAATACCAAAAAAAAAAAAAAATAGATGACATTGCAAAATATGTGGTGGTGAAAGCTGCTGTTTTTGCTCCCGCACAATGAATCATTTAAATATTAAATGATAGAAAATGTATTTATGGTATGAACTTGAGATTGAACGCATATACCTATATATATTTTAGTATTCCGACTCAAAATACGACATTAAAGTTATTGTTTTCGGGTATCCTACAACTCTGGTTAACTATTGATGAAGTTAAACTATTGATGAAGTTTTTGGGTTGTAGCGAATGTTGGATACCGAAAGTGATTTGGAGGAATTTCAAATGCATTTTACAAAATGTTTTAGTACGTTTGGCTTGTTTATTTTAAGTTTTCCATGTCTCCTTTCAATAGGATATTTGTGAGCTTTCCGCTTTCGGTGAGTTTGAATTGAACGACTAAGTTCCCGCTGTTTGCCAATGGATGGCGCCAGCTGTAAGTGCTAGTCGATTATGCCATAACGTAAACGTCATGAGCCAAGCTTAGGCATATGGTAAACATACCGCCTCGACACAATAGTGATTTTCTTTTCACGCCATATTCTTTTGGTTGTGTGAATATGTATGATTTTGTGCCAATTAATCGTCATATGCGGGAGGTATTGATTTTCTTCTTTCAATCGAAGAAAACTGCGACTAAAGCTTGTCGAGAGTTTCAATACGTTTACGTAGATGCTGCTTTTAGTGAAACAACGTGTCGGGATTAGTTCTGTCGCTTTAAAGACGATGATTTTGATGTTGACTACCGTTCGCGCAAAGGCAGATGAAAAACCTTCGAAGACACTAAATTGACGGCAGGATCCATGTCAAACATAGGTGGAGCTTCTTTCAGTATTAACAGTTGCCCGCCAAGCCATTTTTAAGCGATTGCATGCGTTGGGAATGATTCAAGAGCAAAGAACTTGGCTTCCATATGAGTTGAAGCCAAGGGACGTTGAGCGTCGTTTTTTCGCCTGTGAACAACTGATTCAGCGACAAAAAAAGGAAGCGTTTTCCTCATCATATTGTAACGAGTGATAAAAAATGAGGTCATTACAGAAAGAAAGTCATGGGGGCTGCCCGGTCATGCTTCTACATCGTTGCCTCGGCCGAATACTCACGCTACGAAGGTTATGCTCTGTATTCGGTGGGACCAGGTCGGTGTTATTTACTACGAGCTGTTGAAACCATCACTGGTGCTCGATATCGACTTCAATTAATTCGAGTGAGCCGATCTATGCGCGAGGTCCACAATACACGGAGAGGTACGAAAAGGTGATTCTCACAGGGTCAAACCCGTTAAAACCTTTAAACGCTTAAATGGAAAGTCTTACCCCATCCGTTATATTCTCCAGATATTGCACGGTTCAATTATTACTTGTTCCGCTCCGCTCAAATGACGACATCAAGGAATGGCTAGTTTCGTGGATAGCCCCAAAAGGTGAACAATTACCGTGACGGAATTCGAGCGGGCAATACTTTCAATGAATCATTTCCAATGTTGTATTAAAAAAAACAGCGAGAACTCTATGGCAATTTTGATTTGCAGATTAGCAAACTTTGATGTTATTAAAAAGACCAAATAGTTAACAGTCGCTCAAAAAAAACTAGATAATTATTTCAGAGCTTAAAACCGTGATTACATATTCTGCGGCATGTATCAAGTATTTTATGTAAGTCGTAAAATAATTCTAAACAAGTAAACGGACGTAAAGTTGGACAGGCATTATAAGTTTGGCCAGGCCTAAGCTTATACATCATAGATGACGGTCCTCATAGTCGTGAAAGATTCATCACCTGTTTCATGTTTAATTTATCATATCATATGTTATCTTTCTATTGGGAAATCTCTCAATAATTATGTCTGCAATTATGACGAGTCCTTACAAATGTTTATAAATTGGAATGGTTTCTTTCCATATCATCTATCAAGTACGGATGTGTATTTTATTAACCAATAGATGGAAAATATTGTGTGTCCGTCCGTCATCAAATAAGTGGTTATTTCAAAACCAACATTAAGATTTCATACATAATACATCAAATTTAACCATGCTTTAGTGAACACGTTTAGGGTAAACCCTCTTATTCAATAAATAAATTAAACTATTATTGAAAAAAAAAAAAAAAACACTGAGAAAGACCATTATTGCAAAGCTATATTCAATTCTTTTGTGGCCAATTTTTTTTGCACTGGCTCAATTTGTCGAGCTTTAACTTTAGCCTTTATCGGAACATGAGACGTCGTTGTAGCAAATCAGACAGTGTGATATCTATTGTCCAAATAACAGACACGCGGAAGGAGATGCTTAAATCGATACAGATATCTACACCAATCAGGAATACACCTTTTATTCAATATTTTTAGTTGTTACAAAGGATTGTCAAAATAGGTATATCCCCATTCTAAGGGAATTCTAAGGAATTCATGGATACAAAAATCTAAATTTATAATGAACTAAACCACACTTTTTGGAATTGGATTCCCGCCGCCCCTCGTACCACGATTGTTCAATCTTGCAAATTATTTACGACAAACTGGTAACAGGCGTCAACTGTTTGGTTGCAAACATATATAGCTCACCGACAAAATAAGCTGTGCTACTTCTAGATCATATTATCACTGATCACAAACCCATAAGAAGAGCTACCATATCAAAAAAAAAAAGGTTTTCGCTTTATTTCGTATTCGTGTTGAAAAAAAGATAAGTTTTTTTTAGATAAAACCCAATAAGTTACTAAACGTATGACTTCAAACTTATTAGATGTACTTTCAATAACGCATAGCCTGAAAGAATTTTTTGTATTTCTGTTTACTACTTTTTACCCTTTACTAAAGCGCACAATACATATTTTGATCATAGAAAATTCTTTCAGCAAATGACTGAACAGACCAAAAACCAGGCCACTGTGTAGCTCTACAACATTGCCTATGGGAAGTTTTTGATAAATCTGTAATTATGTGAAGCAAGCATGGAATTTGACTGAAATGAAGCAGTCCATTAAACAATAATTGAGTAGATCCCGCAATGAATAGTTTTCTGATCAAGTGTCGCATATGCGTGAATGAGCATAGAGGTCATTTGCGGTCGGTAATCTTCAAAACCAATTAGTTATGTAAAATAAAATTGAATTTTATATACAATAATACATGGATTAAAAAAAGTTATTTGAAGTTTTTATTGTAGTGTAATTGGTGCGCCACCCTGTATCATTTAATGCATCAATAATGATCACATTTAAGAAGTTTCCTATCTTTTTCTCTAACATTGTCTACTGAGTTTGTTGTGTTCGGCATATTTTAGCCGCACTCTAATGTGCCCTTGTCTTACTGTCAGCTTTAAAACGAAAAACTTAAGAAACAAACATTTTAGGAGATCTTCATGAAGAATCCGTCGCTGTTGTGTGGTTGTTGCCATTGTCGTTGCAGAGGCTGTCGTTCTTTTTTCATTTTTGGTCTGTGTTGTGTTTTTAGCCATCATTATTATGATTATTTTCAGAAATCATCACTGCTATCTAATCCTAAACATTTCATTTATTTAATGCTATGGCGTTTATTTGTTGTTGCTGTAGCTGTTGTTGCCGCTGTTATTGTTGTTAACGAAATTCAAAACCTTTTAGCTATACAAACAGTTCATTTTGCTTTTGTTGTTGTTATTGTTGTTTTGTTCGAGTATTTTACGCGCATGTGTATGTGTTGTTTGTTGTGTTCGAAGAGTTTATGAAAACCGGCTTATTAGCTTTTTTCGCTGGTTGATTTTGTTGCTGCCGAGAAAACCAATGTTATGGCAGAGTAGAGCAGATTTTACCTTAAAAAGAACGCCAGAGAGTTGTTGAGAGCTGCCCATATTGTGGGCATTGGTGGCTAGACTTTTTAGAACTCACATGTTTGCAATCTCTAGAGGAACTATGGGATCCCCTAGCCTCGATACAGGTAGAATAGGTGGCAAAATATGCTTTTGCTGTTTGTGGTGTAGGTAACTAGTAGCCAGAGTGAATGTGGCAAGAGTAGTAGTAGTAGTAGTAGTAGCTAAGGTGGCTAAAATAGCAGCAGCTACCGCACTCTCTATCTCTCTCTCTTTTACCACATACGATTCCAACCAAACCCAGGCTAATATTACACAAAATGCAGAAAGCAAAACATAACAAATTCAAAAACAACGTGGTTATTGTCGGAATTCTCCAGAGCATAATTTTCCTTATATCACTCTCCTTCTCTTTTAGCTTTGCTCATACTCAGCTTCTCACAATAGCGGTGGGTTTTCAACCATAGTATTGGCTTGGGGGATATATCTCGATCTTTTGCCGCAACAAGTGTGGTGAATTTTGAGAACATGTTTTCGTGGGCCAATGTTTTTTTCCTTGCCTCTACTTCACTAACGCTGTTGTATTTTTGTTTTTGTCCATGTGTATGTGTGTGCATACGTCTGTGTGATCATTGGAGTTTTGTGTTTTATATATTCATTTCTATGTTTGTTTGAAATTTTTGTAATGCTAGTAATTTTAGAAGGTGAACCTATGATATGCCATCGTACCCGTTGTTATTACTATTAGTTAATGTTTGCAATATTAGATGTTCATTTAGTTATTTGTAGAATTTTGTGTTGCCATAAAACATAGTAATAATAACAAAAAAAGTGTAACAGTCTGATGACAATCAAAACAAAACGCAACTAAGGTCTTTTTCTAGCATCAAAAGCATGTCTGGCAACAGTTGCATCATAAAGGCACACAAACGAGCTAACATATACTAAATATTTGAGCAATAATGAAAAATAATGAGAACTTTTGTAAATAAATTTAAAATTTTACAATTCCAAATCACATCAGGCATTGGCGTGTTTTTGAAACTCATAGATGACATTATACGTTTCCAACATTGTCCACTGCTAAGAAATATTATACACCAAAATCGTCCATAGTCCTAGAAATAAAATTGAGTAACTTTTTTCACATAACAAAAAAGTACAAATTGCAGAAATAACAAAATAAATTCGTACTTCCGATTTCCTTCATAACATTTTAAATAATTCTACAAAGAAAAACGACCGCACGCCTATCAAAAAGTGGCTTAGATGCCTTTTATCCTCGAAAATGTTTCTCAGCGTATATGGGAAATACGAAAATATATAATTTTGACAAAAAGGGTATTTAGAAAAGTGCGGAATGCGCAATAAAAAGAATTAAATCACTGCATTACAGCCAAGGAATGGAGGACAAAATTACTAAACTGGCAAAAAAATATCAGCAGGATTGGCGCGATGCAAATCCAATTAAATATATTTTACTGTTTTTCCTCTTTTAGATACTTTTCGGGCGATATGAGCATGATTGAAACGGGTAAACACGATATTTCAACAGTTGTGTTTCGTAAAATTATCCACTAAATATTTTCATCAAAAGGATAGCACATTTTCTTGAATAACACATCAAATTTTTGTCAATATTATACGTTTTTATAAGCTTCGAAATAGGGGGACGCCATGTAAAATTGAGTATTTTGGCTATACTTAGAAATACTAATCGCAAGCTAAAAGCAGGAAATCTCACTTACAACGTTTTGGCAGTTGGAGAAATATTATTGTTGGAATAGAAATTTACATTTGAAATACGAGTATATGGCAAATTGACATTTTATTTTCCTTGCTCCTTGTAATTCCGTCATTGGTATAGTGAACTATATTCAAATTATATAGAAAACTTGTATCGGATTGTCCCAAAATTCTATAGTTATTTAAATATATTCGTCTGTCCAAACCAAATTGCTTGATTTAGATAGTAGCGATTTTGTATGAAAATGTCCCATAGTTGCAGGCAAGTTTAATTCGGAACTCGAAATAATCAACCCAGTGGGGGAAAAATACCATACCCAGACTTAACATACCCTTCGAAAGACGGGCATTTTTATGAATATGTTGACAAATTTCATCATTTGTTGATAAATCAAAGGCAACACACTATGATAACTTATAAGTATGGAAAAGAGTCATCACGGTTCCTGTTCTCTTTGAGGGGAACGTCTTATATCTTCCAAATTAGGCGGATCAACATTGACAGTCCGTGACGGCATTTTTGTTTCAGCATCGTCTGCCAAATGTATTGTTTATTATTTGGTCACTGACGTCAAATCATCATGTCAAGTTGTACGTCTGAGCAGTATGTGCAAATGACAAAATTTTTGTTAGCCAAATGAGTGTTTGTTACCGCAAAAGTTACGCACACTGCGCTCAATTTACGACAGTTGCGGTGGTCCATTAAATTCGACTCTTAAACTTGTTAACCCCTGCACGTGAAAAAAACACCAGATCATCCGAGGACATTGCCACTGCCCACAAAAGTGTACAGAGGGTGAAATCCGAAGCAGTCGATCCCTCGCGCATTCGAATTTTGTGAGCAAGAGATCCAACTGACTCAGGAGCTCAAAGTGCGTGAGCGTAGATGACATCTTCTATTCATCGGGTGGACTTTGCAGTGTTTGAATATTCTGCATGAACGATCCGCCCCATTTTGAAAGTTCTTTATATGAAAATAAGGGATTTTCGGAATGAAATCGGTGCATCGACCATGACACAGCTTGTACCTCAAGCTGGGTAAATCGATTTAGTAGATTTTTATTTTGACAACTTTAGAAAAGTGGTCCTTATTCAACAATGTCAACAATTTTACCAGGTAAAAAATTGAAACAATAGAAAACATTGTATTTATATCAATTTTATATACGAGGTGTAATCAAAAAATAACCGTTATTTTCAATTTTTTCCAAAAAGTATTTATTTATTCATCAATTTCGATTTTATTTCCTTTAAAGTAGTCGCCCTCAGATATAATACACTTGTGCCAGCGTTTCTTCTAATCCTCGAAACACTTCTAAAACGCGCTTTTCGGTATCCCCAACAGCTCCTGTTTCCATTTTTCTTTTATCTCCTCAATCGTAGCAAAACGCTTTCTTTTCATCGGTGTCTTCAGTTTTGGGAAGAGGAAAATGTCAGCGGGGGCCAAGTCCGGTGAATACGGTGATTGAGGCATGATCGATCGATGTGTGAGCTGGTGCGTTATCATGAGGCATAATCCATGATTGGTTTTTCCGCAATTCTGTGCGTTTCTGACGAACTGCTTCGCGTAAACGGGGCATAACTTCATGGTAGCATTCATTATTGGCCGTACGACCTTGTGGCAAGAATTCATGATGCGCCACGCCATTGCAATGGAAGAAAACAGTGAGCAAAACCTTCACATTTGACTTGGCATGCTCGGGCGACCAGGACGAGCATCGTCATTAACATCTCGGCCTTCCCTAAACCGGTTATACCACAATTGAACTTATGTTCTGCTCATAATAGACTCGCCAAACGCCACAACGCCATGAAATTTGAAAAAAACCCGTTTTTTGTCACACCTCGTATAATAGTTCACCGGCAGGTTAGTTGACGTGATAAGACTGTCTTTTCTTTATTGATAATACATTACTTTTTTTTCCTTTTTTCCATTGAAGTGCTGCTCTATTAAAAAACGCTTGAATTGAAACGTCTTTCTCCAGTGTCTTTCAATTACCCCCCTATATTTTCTTCAATTAACGAAAAATCTGTGAAAATAACTATAAATGCCCAGAGACGGATTTAGTCCATGTATGAGGAAAACTTTTTCCTACTGGACCAATTTTGCCCACTTATGGGCATGTCATGAGACTCAAGGGAATATATTTTCCTGTTTTCATTTTGTTTGATGTTCCATTACAAATTATAATTATCAACGTATATTACTTTCGAATAAGAAATATAAGGTAATGAGTCTAGGAACATATTGACAAATGACTATTTTTCCAGGGCCAGTCAAATTTGCCCACTTGCAACATTTTTTTTTTTTTTTTGAGTATGATGTATTTACTCGTCAAAATATGTCCACATAATCAATTTTGCTAGCGGAAATTTGTAGTTTTCTGTAGTTTTGAGTTTTTAATTTAGAGCATAAATATTGGAAGACAAAAATCTGATGGAAGTCAATTATACTAATATTAAGTTTAATCCTTGTATAGGAAAATTTTTGCCCATTTTTTGATTGTACATATCTGCAATATTATGAGTTCTTTATACTCAAATTATCTGAAAATCTTTCGTATTCTTATTACTACTATTCATCTCCAAGATTGCAGTCATTTAGTTCAAATTCATTCTTTGTATTCGTTTGTTTATACATCTATAAGTTGTTTTGCCTAAGCGGTGATAGCATTAATTACAAAATTTTATTATTAACGTGAAGTAACATAAAAAAAAAATATTATATTTGTATGACCACTACCTAATTACTTATTTCGATGACCTTCATTCAATTAACTGTAGTCTACAGAAATCGATGTTAACAGCAACATAATTATTAATTACTAATTTGTTGATTTAAGAACATATTTGCTTTTCTAGTATCTCTATATAGTAAAATCATGTAGTCCTTTTACATTGCTTATAGTTCATTAATTGTTGCTGTTCGTAACTCATCGTTCTTCTTCAAGGGAATTGCCTCCTTCTCTTTTCCAACAGCTATCGTATAGTCTTCAGGAAATTCTTGTTGAAATCGTTCCTCAAGTAATTGTAGACTCTCCAAGTTAACTTTTGTTTATTCTTTTTCTTTTGTTTTGTTTTGTTTTGTTATGCTCTACCTTATAGGATATCAATAATGTTGTCAGTCGTAGTATTTAATACCCCGTAGTGCAGTAAAAATCACTATTCATTAATTATAACCTGCAACATTGTATTTATTGCCAAGTGATGTGATAAACGCATGTGCACATATTGAATGTGCAAAAAATGGAAAAAGGAAAATAGCTGACAAATGTGTTTAGTTATTTTGCTCATTGCGTTATGTAAATGTATATATATATATATATATATATATATATATATATATTTATATATATTATATATATCTATATATATATATTAGATACAAAAGGCACGAAGTTAGTTCTCGAAACTAAATTTTATGAAAAAGTGTACTTCATTGTTTCAATGTGAGCAAACAGCTAGACTAGGAATTAAATTACCTTGAATAGGTTGAAGCATTCCATTGTCATATGTTTTGGTACATTAATTACAAAATATGGACTACCAAACATTTTTAGTAACATCGCAATTTTATGTATTATTTATTTAATATTTTTAATTTTTTTCAGGTTTTCCAGAAAACGCTGGCAACATAAGCAGACATTTCGTACAATATATATTGGTTGAAATTCAGAGAAATACTGGAATACATTTTGAGCAAAGTAAATTGCATTCTCATCCATTTTGGATGAAATTATATTTGAATAATTTTCATACAATAAATATACCCTTATAAAATAAATTTTTCTCGGTTGCCAAATTTTTTCAAAATTTTGCATTGCATGGAAATCATTGTAAAAATTTCGAAAAATCCATAATTTATGTGAATTTTGCGTATTTTGAAATTTGTTAGTTGGATGCCAATAAATATGAGCATTTTTTCAGTTTCAAAGCGTTTTGTCAATAGAAACGTTCCCGATAGGAAATACTTCTTATGTGCAACTTCTGTTGTACTTCCTCGTCAACAAAGTTAGCCCTGTGAACAGGCGGTACACAATTGGCTTCAAAAGCACCTAACTTTGTCTTTGATCTTGTTCTTGTATCATTACCACATGTCTTCAGTGCTTTTCATTTTTAAATCAAATTTGCTTTGACGATTTTTTTTTTAATTCAGTTTTCTCAGGAAATACATTTTATAATGTCTCAATATATGTATTCACTTGGTGGCTCCGAGTAAGTTAATTTCTTTAGTAACTGCTTATTTCATTGTCTTGTATCATATAAAACTCCCCAAACTTGAGTTTATAACATAATACTTTTATTCCTAATGACTTCCCATAATAATTAGCGTTCCAAGACAATATCGAATATCGCAAATTTCAAAATTTTGGCAGAGTTATATCATTATATCTATATAAATAAATTCTCTTACATCTTCCTGAAAGATTTTTAGATTTGGCTAATAATTGTGTGTATATATGTCGTTTTTTTGCACATATACTGGTGAGCAACAAAGTTCCCGCTGTTTGCCAACAGAAGGCGCCAGCTGTAAGTACTAGTCGATTCTCCCATAACCTAAACGTCGTTAGCCAAGCGCTGGCATATGTAGTCATACTCTTTCAGTTGTGTGAATATGTACGATTTTGTGCCAAATAATCGTCATATGCGGGAAGTACTGATTTTCTTCTTTCAATCGAAGAAAACGGTGGAAGAAGTTCATCGAGAATTTCGAAACGTTTACACAGATGCTGCTTTAAGTTAAACAACGTGTCGAGATTGGTTCCATCGCTTTAAAGACGAGAAAATCCTTGGAAAACACTGAATTGACGACACTGCTTGATGGGGATCCGTGTCAAACGCAGGTAGAGCTTACTTCAGTATTAGGAGTTACCCGCCAAGCCATTTCCAAGCTATTGCATGCCTTGGAAATAATTCAAAAGCAAAGAACTTGGGTTCCTTTTGAATTGAAGCCAAGGACGTTGAACGCCGTTTTTTCGCCTGTGAACAACTGATTCAGCGACAAAAAAAGGAAGGGATTTCTTCATGAGTGATTAAGAATGGATTCATTACAGCAATCCAAAGATAAGAAAGTCATGGTGGCTGCCCGGTCATGCTTCTACGTCGTCGCCTTGACCGAATATTCACGCTGCGAAGTTTATGCTCTGTATTTGGTGGGATCAGGTCGGTGTTAGTTATTACATGCTGTTGAAAACAAGCAAAACCATCACTGGGGATCGGTATCGACCTCAGTTAATGCGATTGAGTCGAGCTCTGCGGAGGAAACCCCCACAATATGCGGAGAGGTACGAAGAAGTGATTCTTCAGCATGTCAACGCTCACACCCACGTGTCCAAGACCGTTAAAACCTTACTGGAAACGCTGAAATGGGAAGTCTTACCCCATCCGCCATATTCACCAGATATTGCGCTGTCCGTTTATCACTTGTTCAGTTCGATGGCATACGGTCTGGTCAACGACATCTAAGAATGTCTAGATTCGTGAATAGCCTGAGAAGATGAACAGTTTTACCGTGACGGAATTCGAGCTTTGCCAGAAGGATGGCAAAAAGTAGTAGCTAGCGATGGGCAATACCTTCAATGAATCATTTGGAAACATGTTTTCATAATAAAGTTACATTTTTATAAAAAGAAAAAAACAACGAGAACTTAGTTATTTTGATTTATTTCGATTATTTTTGTGTTGAGTTCACAGAATTCAAAAATACGCAACTACTTTATTGGAACACCCCCAAGATTGCGATTGATTTTGCCAATAACCTAACAATTAGTATAGTTAAAATGTTAGTAAAGCATCCTTTGGAATTCTAAATTTGGTCATGGGGTTTGGTGGATGAGTGATTGTAAATGTCAGTGCCTTTCTTGTTCTCAAAAAAATTGCAGCACTGCCACAGTTAAGACTATAATTTGTCACATATAATCTGACATAGGTTAGACTTAACCACATTACATTTTATTTCACAGATTAAATTTTATTAAATCTCTATTCAAACAAAAATTTGATTTCAACACTCCTGCAAAAAAAAGCGATCGGCTTGGTAATTTCACATAACTATTTTGCTTTATATATTTCTGTTCTATCGGCTTGACTTTTTTCCTGACAAATTGTAATATAAAACTGTTGCCAGTTTGCAGGTTTCACTTCTACGCTTAAAATGGTGAATAAGTGAGTAAACAATGGAACTCAATATAGTTTCCAAATCACTACGCTCAACAAGCTTGTATTCTTCCACTAGACATTTATTGTAATTCGCTTTCTTCTATGCATAAAACTTAAGCAAACAATTCTACGCCTATTCGTTTTTGTTCGAGAAATTCTATACGCATTCTTCTTTAAGTTCTCTAAGGAGGCATTTAGATAGCTCGGTTGTTGTGTGTCTTTCAGAGAAAATTTTCTAAAGAATTGTAAAGATATCCCTCTACACACCTGCGTTAAGGCAGACAATTCAATCTTTTATATACCAACTTCGATTTGTATTCTTTTAGGAAGTCGCAGTGGTTGCTTATTTCTATGTCGCGTATAATCCGTCTCTTAAAATCGTAATCAAATTTCAAGTATTTGAATTGTGAATTTAAATTAGACAAATTCCCAAAAATAATTAACTCTTTCAATATAATTTTGGATAATGTAATAATAAATTGAAAAGAGTTAGCTCATCATATGTTTCAACGTAAATTCTCTTACAATTTCCATAACCTTCGCCATTTCTACACCCTACAATTATTTGCAAACAATGGAGTTGTTCCAAAGATGACAAACAAAAACATATTCCTTGGCGTCCTTTCAGCTCGATGAATTTATCACATCAAGGAGATGAAAGATACTTATTCGCACTTAAAACAAATAATAAAGATTTTCACATTAAAACGTTGTGCGTCGTTCTCAACATTAGGCCAATTTCAACTGAGCCGTCGCAGCCATAACAAAGCCACAACATTTCAATCACCACTACTAGCGTCGGTATTCTTATCGTTCCTTTCTGTTTTAGTTTCAGTTTCGATTTACAAGTTGGTTGGTTACAGTGTAACAATAATTGTATATAATTTACCATGTAACTTTTTTTGTTTGGCATTTTATTTTCTTTTCAGCTATTTTCTTGGCTCCATCTATAGTTTTATTTTTCTTCCCATTTTCAAACAGAATTATGTTGTCTTCTAAATTAACTGATGGCAAAAATTTCCAGTGTACAACCAAGCAACAATTTAGATTGGAGCCGGCAACGACATAAGCGCTATCAACATGAGTAATTTGCATAATGACTTTTTAATTTTATAGGCAGTCAGAAATTTAACAAATACCAAATAACACGAAAGACGCAGAAATACGTTAATAACAATAATAGGCCTATGTATGCTATTGTTAGGGTTTGAGGGAAAGAAGAAAATCACAACACACTTTCCGCTTTTCAAAGCTTTAGTAATGGGGAGGGAGAGATAGATAGAGAGGAATAGGAAGATAGAAAAGAGGGAACATACTAAAGACTTGGGAATTTGGGGAATTAAAGGTGGGTTGCAACCTATTTTTTACAAATCGTTTTTGTTAGAATTTTTTTTTTTTTTTTTTGTAGTAAACCTGACGTTGAGTAATTGTAGCGATGTTATAGGATATACAAAATTGTTACAGCGATATTCACGATTAAGAGAAGGTTTGTAAAATGTTATTGAAAACGAATTGAAGCTAACATTAAAAATTACTATTCTTAATTTGTATCTCCATATATCGAGTTCATGTCTTAAGTCTTTCGCTTGTATGAATTTTCCACACCTCGGCAGTCAAGTTTATTATGACAAACAATATACATCGTTTAGATACCATTTTAAAACAAACTTAGATGTGGCACATGGCGCTATGATTGTAGCGGGTTCAACCCCGCATATAGCTACCATTATTTGAGAGGTGGTCACCTGGCAAATGCTTCTTAAACTGTGTTCGGAATAGTCACTACACTTTAGGTCCCACTGTATTAGTCTCAAAATAGAATGCATGTAAGCTTGCTAAATGTGAGCAACTCTCCCATACCTCATTTACGAGATGCAAGAGAGTTTGCTTTTTTTAGCTGGTACTCTTAATCAGTGTGAAATAGAAGGACATTCTTAGAATGCATATTGAATATGAATCGAATAATTTGAAACTCTGCATAGTTAATTTTGTGTTCACGAAAGTTCAGTTTTGCTTCGGTTTCCATATCGTAAATTTATCTGACTGCATTAGAAATTTGCTTCTTAGCCATATTTGGCGCAACAACTCATTTCATACATGGTTCGTTTTGTGGAAACCTACTCGTATGTTGGTTCTGTTTTTCGAAAAAAGACAACGAAATAGATGTTTTGATTTGAGCACATGAAACAAAAATTTAATGTTGTTTTTTCGTTTTCGTTCCTAATCTTAGAATTTACGACGCCATGTACTCAAAAATTATCACAGTTTCTCAAAAATTATTTGAATTGATAATTCTCAAATGAATCATTAACCCAACGTTTCATGAACAGTATCAGAACCAAAATTGTTTCTAATTTAATTTCAGGATAAAAATCTAAATCAAAATTGTTTGTAACTTTATTTTGAGGTGTGAAACAGAAAGAAAATTCAAACAACTTTGATTTCGTTATCGAAACATTGTCTTGTATTCTTGATTTGTATTTGTTTTGGTATTTCGGATTTGATTTCGTTTCGGGTTGTGTTTCTAATGTTTATAAATCCTTTTAATTAAGTAGGAAGACCAATTCTTTTACAGTTACATAGCATGTATTGTAATTTCAGACTCACTGGAAGGAATCTATCGTTTAATGATGATTTCAAATGTCAGTTTAAAAGCTCTTACTAGACTGTTGACTGCTCGACAACTACGAGTATTCCTCAGCATATCGATATGACTGCCTTTCAAAGAAAGAAATATAATTGTATCGGGGTAGTACCTACGATCACATGTATGATAGTTGAGTATATCAACCATCACCCACAGTCATGTAAAACAAGCATATTTTTCTTAAAGGATTTTAATTTTTCCCCCTCTATTCAAACATGAAAGGTAGTTGCGTTTCTTCTTCTTATGTGGTGACTGGAATAGACAGCCTTATCTGTTATACTCTGTTCGTAGAAAATAATTCCAAGCGCTTCGATCTTCTGCGCTTCTCCTCCAATTCGTCACAGCTTCGATACTATTTCAAAAAGCTGGTCCTTCCAACGGAGTTTTGGTCGCTCTCTTCTGCGCCGTCCATCGAGTTCGTTGCCGAAAACGTTCCATGCCGGAGCATTTGGATCCATCAGCACAACATGACTCAGCCAACGCGATCATTGTATACGAATATTAATGCGTTTGACCACGTCGATGTCGGCACATAGCTCATACAGCTCATTATTCATGCGACGCCGATACTCTCCGTCAGTGATGATGGGTTCATATATTTTCCGGAGTATTTTCCTCTCGAAAACTGCCAGTACTGATTCATCCGCTTGCGTCATAACTCAGGATTCTGCGCCATATAATAATTCCGGTATAACCAACGTCTGGTACAGTCGGATTTTTGTTGGTCGAGAGAGGGCTTTATCATTGAATCGCTTTCTTAGCCCATAGTAACATCTGCTAGCAAGCAATATTCTCCTCTTTATCTCGAAGCTGACATCATTCGTTTTGTTTACAGCGGAACCGAGGTAGATGAATTCCGCCACCACTTCAAAATTATAGCTGTCAATGTTCACACAGCGTTCCAAACGAATAGACTCTTTGTTCGTTGAAACCAATAACTTTGTTTTGTCCTCGTTTACCACCAGACCCATTTTCGCTGCTTCTCTCTCGATGCTTGAGAAAGCTGCAGTAACATCTCGCAGGTTTATTGTTGCTTTGAAACTACTATTTTTCTGTGCGCATCTTTTTTCAGGTAAGATTATTTTCCTATTATTAGGAACATGTTATCCTTATAAATTGTCATTTTTTCTTTGTTCTTTATTGTTCTTATTGTTCTCTGACAATTTTACCACTATAAATTTGCTTCTTTTTTATAGTTTATAAAATTTCACCTTAGACATTTCTTTCTTATTTGTCACACTAACCAGCCTTCTTTGTATCCGACCCTATCCGTTTTCAAACCATACTGAGTATGTTATTGCCTTTGCAATTACTAGATTCACTCAACTGAAAGAGCATATAATATAACACAACGATCAATAAATCCCAGAAAATCTTTTTAGGCCGATTATGCAATATTTATTGTAGTAAACATAGTCTACATGAAACGTTATACAGTCAGAGTACATTTCAAAGTCTCTTTCATAGAAGTATCTGGCAACATTCTCAAAATATATTTTAGTTTCCGAAATAATCTCATCACTTAATCGAAACCTTTTTTCCTCGGAAAAATTTTGGGGAAATCTCCAAACAGATAACGGTCGTTGTAAATCAAATTTGCAGAGTATCGTGAATGTGGACTGGTAATAATCTTTTTATGAAATTATGACGTGCATTAACATAAGCAAATATCACTCTTTTCTTCACCTTTCAGATTTTTTTTGATTCAAAAGTGAATGTATTGTTTTTCAAAGAAATCGAAGTAATCGGCAACCTACGGGACGCCCAACATTCAACAAATTGCTTTTGCTCAGAGAACTTCCGATTCGATTTAGGAATATAAGAGTTAAAGCTATGTTTCATTCATTGTTACACATCCCATGAAAAGTTAATTTTATTGTATTTAAATTGTAGCAAACAGCGCTCGTAATCAGTTATGCGTTGATGTTTTCTCCCACTATTAAGGTGGTTTCCCATTTGAAAAATCTTAAGGGCGTCACTACGCCTTTGATTGCTTTATGGCAGAAGCCATGCTTGAAACACAGCGAAATACTGTTTTATGACACTCAACTGACGGTATATCTGTAGACATTGTAAATGTTAAAATTGTTTATAAGATAAGTATACACAGTTACACAAGATTCAGTACATTAATTAAATTCACTTGTAGTTACAACTTTTGGATTTTTTCTTTTTTTTGGAATAATTTACAGCCAAATTTTGAAACTTTTTGAAAGTTCGGACATAGCAGTTTTCATCCAGAAACTAGTTAAATATTAATCAAGTTTGGTCATGTTGATAAACTGCGCCATTCGTATTTGTTAACTTAATTTGTTTAAAAGATTGGCGTATCGCCCTGACATTTCTGGCTTTGCGATTTCACCCAATTTTTTCTTGAAAATTCAGGCAACAAAATTACAAAACTTTTATTATAATAGTTAACAACCGTACGTAAAAAAATTATCTCCAAATAAATAAGTCTCAATAAGTCTCTCACCAGCTATTTTTGAAGGGAAGAAATAATGAGTTTTACCTTTGCTTTGAAAAGTATGAAAAACCCCAATTTAACATTTGGATGAAAAAGTTTAAATTTTCTCTCCTAAAATCAATATCCCTTTTATGATTACTAATATTAAAGAAATACGGCAGTTCTCAAGCTGGTGGCTTTAGAGGCTATTGATAAATTTGTAAATTGTTAATCTTATATTCACAATAAACTAAGAACAATAACAAAAATCTAGTAAAAAGGCAATGACATTTCGATTGAATACATGCTGCTTCTCCCATTGTAAAGAAAAAGGTTTCCACTATGAAACATATTTTTCATTTAAAAGAGACACATTTTCTCTCACCGAAATGATTGCATTTTCTCATGACTATAAATATGTTGAATATTTTTACTGGTTTTCCGCAACTATGTTCCGTAACTATGTTATGTTAATTTAATACTTTTAAAGATTATTAATTTTATTGCTGCTTAGATTAAACTAATATTGAATTAATAAACAAGAAATAAACAAATCGTTCAGAAAAATTCTTACTCGTTTAACTATAATAAAAGGAAATGCTGTGCTAAGCAGCATATCTTAATATCGAATGTTTCAACAGCAGAAACTATTATTGTTGTAAAAAATTTTAAGAACAACTACTCTCAAGTTCTTTTCTTCGACCCCGATGGTACTCAGTAACATCATTTCATAGTCTTGATGTCAATGACTAAAGTGATTGGTTTACCAAAATGTGACCTAGAAAACATTTCAAAGCCATTAGAATTTCATTATGTTCAGACTATTGTTTCAACACACAGTTATTTTACGCTGCCAAAAGTGTAATTAAACACAAACTTTCAAATTCTACGGTAAGTTAAAGCGAGGGTTTAAATTAAGTTACCTGTATCGAAGATTCATGTTATTGCGGTTGTGTTTTAAGTCTTTTGTTTTCGTATTGCTAAAATGCCATATGAAACGAAATGATAACGAAACCTGCAAATCACGCAATTTAAGCTTTCTTTAGAAATTGTTTTGAAATTAAATTCAAATTATATATCTTCCACATAATTAACCTGTAATCATAACCCGAACTTTTATATTGACTTTGGCATTCAACACATTTTTGTGTTTTTCAATAGTGTTGAAAATTTGTTTTCGAAACCTAAAAGACTAACGAATTAAAATCTCTTATAAGATAACAGCGGAAGCCACGTTGTTGCTTCGGAGACCAATTATAGGTTGCGAAATGAAAGATATATAAAAGAAGTAATTTCAAACAAACAAATCTCGAATACAAGCAAGCCTCACATCGACAAAATACGAGGCATGCTATTTGCAAAAATAAAAAGAAACCAGAAATTTCCTTAAATAAAACCTACCAGAATTGTGAATCGCAAAAAATGCAAACAGACTCAATTAAACATGTACGTTGGCAACAAAACAAAAAAAAAAACAGAAAAAAAGAGCAGGGTTTTATTAAAACCATGCCATTGCAATTATCCCCATTTTCAAATGCCATTCGCAGCTGCCCAAAGGGTAATTTGCTCCCCCATTTGAAAAAGCCAGCCAATAATAAAACCCAAAACTACTAACACTAACACTACCACTAAGGCAGCCTTCAGCACCAACAGTACTACTACTTGGCTTTTAAGCAAACCAACAACAACAAAGTCAAACAAACGCTGACTCGTTTTTGTTTTACTGGTTTCTTAATTTGACATGAGCGTTTCAGTCAACATTTCATATAGCCCAGCCAAGGTATGTCATGCCATCCATCCATCCATGCCGTCGTCGGTCATTCATTTCGTCCGGCCATCCATCTATCTAACCACTCAAACTTCATTTCGAAATGGTTTTGTCCATTTCGTATTTCATTGTAAACTTTGTTTGTTTGTTCTTTTGGGGCGAAAGAAAAAAAAAGGAATAAGACGATGTAGAAAAACGAAATTTTGGGTTTTCTGCTTCTTAAGTCTGTATTCATATACCCGTTCTTCTCCCGGTTTCATCTTTCTGGCATAACGATTTCCTTCTAAAAACTGCAAGAACAATGTCTTGAACAATGTCAAAAAGTTAAAATATGTCTTTTGTTCTCACTCCTTTCAACATTGCTTGGATACTTCATTTGTGTCCAATGTATGTTTTAAAGGAGTTTCAGGTTTTATCCTTTACAGGGAACCTAAAGATATTGAAGAATACTACATATTATAAGATAAAATTTGAATTGGATCTGTTTAAGAACAAAAAATGAAATGTTTAATATAGTATAGCATACTACAGAGAAACGGAAATATGCTTAGAATATTTAGTATGAGGCTCACTAAGGCTACATATTGTTACGTAGAAATACTTTTAGTACAATAAAACGGACATCGATCAGCGAACCCTTCGACATAATGGAGCAACTAAAACATTATCCGGAGGTTAATTTATAGATGGTATCTTAAGTTCTACTTTTTTGCTCTTAAATCCTTGATGTACTTCCAAAATGAACTCTTTGCTTAAAAATAGACCTATGGCTCTATAACATTTTTTTTAATTCTGTATTTATTACAATCTATCCTTGGACATTCAGTAATATTTACATTGGCCTACATACTACTTTTATACTAAAATTTTATTTTTATTCGGAAACACTTCCTTGAGTGTCCCTACTGCTATATTCGTCCTGAGTAGCCAGGTCCTGTGTGGTTCTCCTCCTTAGTCTGGTAAATAATGGTGTTTCGTTCATCAGATTGGACGCCAGCTGATTCAGATGTTGTTGAATACGATTCATGTATCTAGCGGAGTATTTTTGGACTTCTTCCTTAATGAAGGGTGTTTTTAATTCTCTATGCAATTGTTTGTTCGAGGAGTATCTGGGTGCACCGGTAATGGTCCGCAGTACTTTGGATTGAAAGCGTTGCAATATTTTTAAGACACATTTATAGATTTTCAATTTGTTATCTAGGGATAATTTGGATTTGCCATTCAAAAGCCAATTTAAGGATCTCAGTTTGAGCCCCAAGGCCAATCTTTTTGTAAATATATGCTTTCTCCAAGCCAGTGTTCTGTCCAAATAAATGCCTAGATACTTTGCATCATTTGCTTGAGGTATTTCCACATTATTAATAGACACGGGAGGGCAACATCCTCTCCGAAGTGTAAACGTTACCTGAATCGATTTCATTTCATTTGCCTTTATTCTCCATTTCTGCAGCCATTTTGTTATGGTATCGAGATGTTTTTGCAATTTTCTAGTTGCTTGATCCGGGTTGACGTCAATGGCAAGAACAGCTGTATCGTCTGCAAACGTTCCGATAAGAGTCCCTTCTTCTATGGGTAGATCCGAAGTAAAAATCAGATATAAGGTAGGACCAATAATGCTGCCCTGAGGTACTCCCGCATGCGATTTAATCATGTCCGACATGTCTTCGCCGTGTTTAACAAAAAAGGTTCATTCAGATAAGTAAGATTTTAGAAAAAGGAAGAAATTCGTGGGTATCATTTTCTTCAATTTGAATAATAAACCTTCGTGCCATACCCTATCAAAGGCTTGTGAAATGTCCAGAAATGCCGCATTGCAATACTTTTTCGTGTCGAAAGATTTATTTATCAGTTCAATTAATCTGTGAACCTGTTCAATCGTCCCATGTCCCTGTCTAAAACCAAATTGGTGATCAGGTATTAGTTTTTTTGACTCTATTATAGGGTTTAATCTTCGGAGAAATAAAATTTCAGGGACTTTTGATGGTATAGGTAGGAGGCTTATGGGTCTATAAGAGAAGGTTTCTTCAGGAGGTTTTTCTGATTTTCGTATTATTTTCACCTGAGATATTTCCCATTGTGGCGGAATGTACAACTTTAAAATGATTGCATTGTATGATCTTGTTAGAAGCTGTAAGCCTTCCTGAGGCAATTCTTTCAAGACTTTAGCAGTGATCACTATAACATAAGCATTCAGATATACTAAAAACCAATTCTAAATTGCTTTATTTTTTATTCATTTATTATTTTTTATTTTTTGCATCTTTTCAGGTAATTTCTAATATACGAGTACCTATGATTTAATGTGAGTATGAGAATATTTCAACTAAAAACATATTCATATTATAGCTTTAACTTTTGAGCCTTTCCTAATTAAACTTCGTGATTGATTTGATTCATTAACTTCAGCACAAAATTCGTTGTCTGCATCATTAACTCCAATGTAAATTAAGTTTTCTCATATCTTCCTATTGCTTTGTTTTAATGTTGTAATGAGACCTCTAACCATTGCTTTGCTGAAGGTGTTAAAATACCTCAAGGGCTTTATTTTGTAAAGATGGTTCAAACTGTTCTTCTTTGATGTTCACCAAATTACTGTAAAAAAGAAAGACACAAATACCTAGATAGGCATTTAGTTCGCCAAGGTGCAGATTTGTAGGAAAGGAGACAAAAAAGACTTAAGGCGCGAACTTGAGGAATTTATCAGCTTCGTGAACTGACTCCTAATAACGATACTTTCTGAAGAAGTGAATGTATTGTTAGAGCAAAGACTCACTTAAAATTCAAAGATTGTTTTTGAATATATTGAGATTTTTGAAAATTTCCGAAAGCAACCTTTCATTAATTTTTTTACAATTAATCGGTTATTTTCGATTCAATTTATATCTCAGAATGAATCAAGCTGTTTAACCTTAATCTAAATTGATTGTAACTTTAGCTTGGCTTCGTGATTCACTTAAGAACACATAAAGTAATGATATCACTGAAATATTTTTCTATTCTAAATTCTGTAAATCTTTATTTTTTCCAAAAATACATTTCTGTTCTTATATTTTTGTTATTTCAAATCTAAAATTTGTACGTCTTGTGTTTGTATTTTATTTCATGTGTGCATGTTTAGTGTAACAGATTAATTTGAAAGGCCAATATATGTATCTATGTATGTAATGGTTTAAAATTTTCTTTATGCAGCAAATTCATTCAGTGAGTGTTAAAACAGAAACGCTCGTTTTGTAGCATCAAATGGGATTGGTTTTTATTCCTCTTTTGATAAGCTTTTCTTTTATTTGTTTTTGATTGGTTAAGCCACTTAGCACTTCTTTTTAAAAAACTCAATAAAACGGACACTAATCAATATATTTTCAAAAGTTAATGCTTTGCAGGCAGCAGCAATCTTTCCGATTATTGATGGAATATATACAAACACATTGAAGTGGTTGTCCGGCTTGCTTGCCAGTAGTCCACGTTCCCAATTTTGTTTTTCAGTACATTTTGAATGGTGGCCTAATAACCAATACTAAAAATAAAGCCCTGAAACATCTGACGTCTGTCTGCATGATATAAATCTTTTACAGCACCACACAAGAAGAGGTCTAACGGAGCCAAATTGCAATAGACATCAGCAAATCGATTAAATACTCAGTAAGCCAATTTAGCTTTTGCGCTTTAAATCTTTTATTATTTGAGATGCGGTCATTCAAGTTAACATCTTCAGGTTGTGGTCACTGGAAATTAACCATCGTGACTCGTTTTATTGCCACTATATCCCTTCAAAGAGAAATGGGCCATTGATGCCTCCACTCTATCTCACTAACTACAAACAATTGCATATCAAGGAAACATTGGTTATTTAATGATCTCGTCAGTACTCCGAGGTCGCAAACATGTCAGTTTTTATAGCTTCATCTGAGGAAATGAAGGTGTATGTTAGTTGTAACACTCTAAAGGTAGCATTTTGATTATTAAGGGTATTTTGTTTAAATGTGTCTGATGATTATTTAGGCCGATGGAGCTTTATCAGTGTATGTCTGAGTGTCTGACTGGCGGGCATGACAACTGCCATTAAATTTAGAAATTTCTGCATACTTTGTACAACTCAACATCATACCAGACCGTAACCGGAGATTGAAAACCTTTCTGAAAAATTGGCTGAGTTATGGAAATTACACAACTTTCCTCTGTATGAGGCGATAACCTAAATTATTCCATTGTATTGCATATAATTCGGTCAAAATAGGAAATAATTGACTGCCCCTTTTGTATCTGTATCTCACACTGTTTAACGCAAAAATTCTTAGGGTCATATTTTTACTCAATTGCAATAAATTCTGTCAAATGTGACAAACATCATTGCCACACTTTTTTCAGGCTCTCCACACAATTTGACCGGTGCCTACATCGTTGGGGTGGCGGGCTCATGGAGTTGTAGTCGCTATGAATCACTTCGACGGGAAGCGTCGCGCATTTTACGAGAACTCTCGTTCATATATTGCTACTAGGCGACTATATTATGCTGAATATGGACTACGGCGAATTAGTGAAGCTCCGAGTGCTAATTTAATTAAAATATGGGTTAAGCATTTTGAAGAGACCGGTTCAAGATTTAAACCACAAGCAAATGGTCGCCCAAGAACATCTAGGACCGAAGACAATGTTGAGAGAGTTATGGAGTCAGTACGAGGAAATCCACAAATGTCGACTCGCAAGAGATCGTCTGTCTTACAATTATCGCGACACAGTTTGCAACGAATTTTAACATTGGATCTTAAACAGCATCCATATAAGCTGCAATTAACACAAGAAGTGAAAGAGTCTGACTTCATAGCAAGGCTCGCATTTGCTAATGAAATGATTAATCGATTTTCCAATTTTGACAATATCCTTTTCTCTGACGAGGCTCATTTCCTTATGATTGGGTTCGTAAACCGTCAAAATTGTCGTTGTTGGAACAGTGAAAATCCCAAAATCAAACACCAGAAACTATTGCATAGTCCTAAAGTGACAGTATGGGCAGCAATCTCTGGCAGAGGAATAATTGGTCCTTTTTTCTTCGAAAATGCGCGGGGCCAAAACGTCACGGTTAATACGGAACGCTATGTTGAGATGTTGGACGGATGTTTGGCTCCAGAAATTGAAAGTTCAAGAATAGTGAATTCCTGAACTTGATTCCAACAAGATCGAGCTACCTGTCACACATCAAATGACTCCATGGCGATGGTGAAGCAGATGTTTCCTGGCAGACTGATTTCGAAAAGAGGTAATATCCCATGGCCCCCACGTAGTCCAGACTTGACGCCTCTTGACTTTTTTTTGTGGGGATACCTCAAACACAAAGTCTACAGTAATAATCCAAGAAACATCGTTCAGCTCAAGGAGAATATCCGTGGTGAAATGGCAGCCATTACACCAGTATTACTGAAGAAAGTTGTCAATAATTTTCGTTTACGGTTAGAGGAGTGCCGTCGTAGAGAGGGTCACCATTTATATGATGTTATTTTTAAAAAATAAATTCCATTTATTACCCTACAATGCCTTAGATTTATTTTAACCATACCTTTTGTATTTATTTTTTAATATATTTTTTAAATATGCACGTTCTATTGCGCCACCCTGTATTTAATAAAAAAAAATATATTCTTTATTGCGTTCAGTAATATATTTTCTATAGAATTTCTGTAATTGGAAAGACTTTACAATTTTAGAAGCCTGCTTTTTCCGTTTAAATGCCTTAAAAGATTTATATAGAATAGATTTTATATACCTTTAATTTAAAGGCATCAGTGAAAGAGGCTATAAGAACCATGGAATTCCATTACAAACAAGGTCTGATGGGGGTGAAAAGCTAAAGGAAAGCTTGCACGTAAAATAAAACATTCGCCATATATATATTTCATATATTAATACTAATATATTAATCTGCATTAACTTTATACGCCATCAACTACAACACCGTCTGTATACTTTGTTATATATTTATTTTTAACTTACCTTTAATATACACCTTCCTTTCGCCTCATTCTCCGCTACCGTCACATTATAGTAACTTTGATCAAATATGGGTTCATTATCGTTGACGTCGTGTATGGTCACCAAAATGGTGGCTGTCGATGACAGTGGAGGGCGACCATTGTCATGGGCCAACACTGTTAGTTGCGGCACTGGTTCCGTTTCACAATCAATGTGAGTTTTTGTAGTTATTAATCCTGTGTAAGCATCAATTTGAAACCACTGCGAATGAGAATCCGGAGTATCCACTAGACTGTAAGTCACAGCCGAGTTATTACCCTCGTCACGATCATAGGCAAATACTTGCAAAACTGAAGTACCAGGATCTGATATTTCCATAACATTGGCTTGATACAAAGAGCGTTCAAACTCGGGGGCATTATCATTGATATCGGTTACTCTCAAGTATATGGTTTTCGAGGCATGCAGAGGTGGCGTACCATTATCGGTGGCCACCACTGACAGGGTATAATTGGGAGTTAATTCTCGATCCAATGTCATATTGACTATGACCAAATAGATAATATTATCCCTAGTCGTTAGGCCAAAGTGACCATCACCACCATTTAAGGTAACATTAACATTGGCATACTCTGTTTTTGAGTCAGGATCGTGGACGGATATTCTGGCTACAAACTCTCCGGGTTCTGCCGATTCAGAAATTTTGGGTGTAGCATCATCACTTAAGAATATAACATTTATGGTAGGCTGATTATCGTTAACATCTGTGACACGTATAGAGACAAAGGCCGTAGTTTCCAATGGCGTTTCGCCATGATCCTTGGCCACTACCACCAGTTCATGCAACTCCTTTGTCTCAAAATCCAAAGGTTTATTAACCGTAATCCATCCAGTTTTAGCATCAATTTGAAACATCTGTTCTTTATCGCTTTGACGACGATTAATGGAATACTCCACGAGACCATTGTCATCGGCATCCGCATCAGTGGCGTAAACTTGTAAGACCAATGTGCCTACTGTGGCATTTTCCGGTACAGTGGCAAAATAACGACTTTGATTGAAAATTGGCTGATTGTCGTTGACATCTTGTATGGTTATATTCACTGTCATCTGGCCTCTCAACGGCGGACTACCACCATCCAGGGCTTCGATGACCAAACTGTAGAATGGTGTTGTTTCACGATCCAAAAAGCCATTGATTTGTAAATCCAAATACAATACTCCATCCCTTTCGCGATGGGATGAGAGACGGAAGGCGTTGTTCGTATTTCCCGATACGATGTTATACCGCTGCGTATTGTACCGACCGAGATCCATATCGCGCGCCGGGTGTAACGTCCTTTTCACATCACGCGGTGTATTTTCCGGGAACTCTATATTCATAACCGACGTCGGAAATGTGGGAGCATTATCATTTTCATCGTGCACCCGTATTAGAACGCGTACATTCTCGCCACTTAGTGGAATGGCCACTAGACTGTAGGAGGCTCTTGTCTCGCGATCTAATCGTACTTTTGTCCGTATTTCACCCGTTGTATGATCAATGGCTAAATCGGTGTCAACACCACTACCCGGAACAGGCACTATTAGATACGGTGGGCCACTATCGACGCCCGGCAACTGTTCACCTATATAGCCAATTTGATGGCCCACAGCTACACCTTCGGATACGTCTAGTTCCCTGACCAATTCACCTGCACTTAGCGTTGACATTTGCAGGATAAGGCTTAAAACTACTAATAACGGCCATAGTCTGTGACTTTGTGGACAGATATTTGGGACGCTGGCACAACGTTTCGTATCTCTTCTTCGAAATCTATGATTCATGGTGGTGTATTGTGTTTGTCTTCTCGCTGTAGATGATAGATTTGCATTGGATTTGGTCTTAAGATGTATATCAGTCATTTTTATTTTGTGTCCTAAAATTACGTTGCTATTTTACTCGACACAGTTATGATTATTTTTGTTTTATTCTGTGTGTTTTTGTTCTTTTTTTTGGGGGGGGAGGGGTTTTAAGTAGCCTCTGCTCTTTGGTGGAGAGCAGTGAAGCTACTTAAAGTGGTTGGTTAGGGTCGATGGAATTGCTGCCTTTAAACCCTTAGCAAAAAAAGTTTTTTACACTGATGCATTTTGTTCCTTCTATGTGGGTGGTGATGTTGCAAATGGATTCATATCGACATGTTGTATGATGATTTCGTACGAAGCAAATAGCTGAAAAGAGAGAAATAAAATTATGAAGTATTAATCCAAGTTTTATATTAGTCTGGTGATTGGCAAACTAAATAGAAATAAATGTATAAAAGTGTAAAATGTCGCAATTTATAAAACTTCAGGAAAAAATATTGGATTTAAAGGAAAAGGAAGTAGGAAAGAATTAAAACACGCTAGAAAACTGGGTATAAGAGAAAAAAAAGAAATAATGCAAAGAAATTGTCTTAGGTGACATTGCTGACAATTCTACATCCACGCCATGTAAAATTTTGTTCGATAGAGATGTCAGTTTTGATTTCCTGCACCGACAGAAAATGCTTCTTCTGCATTTATTACATACACGTAACTCAATAACACATTTAATACAATGTTTTCGAAACATTGTCATATTTGACTAATTTGTGGTCATCTAGGAAATGTAAAGATCAGGAATGCTTCCAAAATTTCTAAGCACAAACATTCAAGCTGAAAAAAAAATCAAAATTTCTGTTTTATATTAACAAACAGTCGACAAAAACTGTATTGCTTTAAGAAATATTGGAAAAGATCTCGTATAACAAATAGTAACCGTCTGTATAAATGTACTATTCAATTATTTAACCAGCAATAATTGACGCAAGATGGTTTTACTGCAGATAATATTGGTTCTGGATTCAACTACCGATTCTGTACTGTATTCAGATTCTGAAATTTGCAATGAAATTAATAAAACTAATTCTTACATGAAACATTTTGTTGGTCAAAAAATTTGGATTTCTTGTGCAAAATGACAACTACTATTAAAAAAATTAATATTATTACGGAAGTTTCTGAAATTCTATTGTCGAAAATTCGGAAAAGCATTTTTATGGATGTGTAATTTGGTATACTTTTTACTGAACTGTTATTTCTGCTAAGAGGTGAAACCACATGAGTTTGCTATAAGAATTCAAGGCGAACAATTTAAAAATCAAAATCGAACCAAAATCAGATATAGAACACTTTCTTACATTCAGTGAATTTAAATGCATTCTGTTTTTAAGACTCACTGACTGGGACGTTCGCTTTAACAATTTCCTAAGTACTATCCTGAAATTAAGCAACAATCCGCTATATGGAACCCAGGAATGCATCATCCCCATCAAGGAAATGCAACAAATGTCGGCAGCAAAAGTAATACTGTATTGAAAACTATATAAATGGTGACTCCCAAAATTACTAAACTTTTTGTGCCATTCTTATTATGCACAGATGCCAGCCATTAAAGACCCTTGTTCATAAATTCATTTAGATCTAGCGCGGAATGAACTAAGGTTGTTTCAGAAACAGAATTGTCACTGGAAGGTAGATTTCTATTAGTGAGTTGAGAAATAGAACACTTGTAAGCATACCATATAAAAGAAGCTACCCCATGTCTCATTCAGGAGGAACGAAGTTTTGTTTTTAAGTGGCTCTTGCAAGAAATGCTGTTATACCATGTTGCATATCTATTGTTCGATTCTTCTTGTTCTTGTTGCGCATACCTCCCTTTATTATTATTATTTTTTTAATATCAGCATTTTCTCATATTAGGTTGTATTTCTGTATATGTTTTACTTTTTAAATATATGATCACCAATATATTTTGTTATAAAAGCTTACTCTGTGTTTGCTACTTTCCTAACACTCAATTAGCATTAGTTAATAATCAAACAGCTAGTTTAGCTTAAAGACGTAACTAACTCACGTAACTAACTAAGTACGAGATATTCGAAATAAAACAAATTATGCATTCAGCTAAAGTTTTTTACGCGTTTTTTATAACTCAATCCAATCCAATCAAATAATGTTGTTTTTCTAAATTAAATCCCTCTGTCAGCGTGTTTAAAATTCAGCGCCGGCCATTAATTAAAATTTAGTTTTAGTCCAATGAACTTTAAGCTGAAATTGAAGCAACAACTCGTTCAAAAGTTGAATAGAAATTCATGAGCTTACAAAAAGGATACCACTGAATCAAAACTATGAGTAAGAATACTCAATCTTCTGCCCCCTTTCAAACTGTCAAGACGATTCGGCAAAGACAACACGCCTTAATACATCGCTTTAGCCATCATGGGCCTACTCCCCTTACGTTGGTGAACACTGCACGCACCACCTGCACCGCCAACATTTCGCAAGCAAAGCGTTAATGTTCTGCGCACGGAAATATCATTATAAGAGTACAAATTAAATGCACAACAGATATTATGATTATTGACTTGTAACTTGCATAAACATGTGAGGAGAATAAATAATTACATTATGTCTGCACAAATGAACTCACATCATGTACAAGAGTATGGCCAGACAAGATAAGAAACCAAAATGAATTCAAAACCGTAATAAATTCTATAATTCTGACCAAGAAATATGAACAAACTAAATGCTTGCGAAAGCAAAATTTACATAAAGTCTATATTGAAATTGATGAGGGAGGAGAGGGTTAAGAGAACAGCTAATGATATATGCGCTACTCTTAAAAGAAACAAAATTAAAGCAAAATTGTTTGTTTTCAAAAGAACATTTTCCATTTTCTAATTAACCTTTTGTAGAGTAGTGTTAAGAGAACGTGAATAACACTTAATGTATTATATCTACATATGTCAGTTAATGTGTCTTAATAATGACATGAAATTCCTTTAAAGAACACGGCATTTAATTATAAATTATTGTAATTTTTTATTAGACGCAATTATTATATTGCCCGTACCGGGTGGCTGACTAATAAATAAAGCATATTATAAACGGTTAAATGGTAAACTGTTGGCGGAAATATAATAATATATTAACGATACATTTGTGTTGTAAATAAGTCTCTCGAATGGTATTCCATTTGTCATCGTATACTTATAAATCCTCTTGTAATTCTCCTAGAAATATAATTTCCCATGTAATTTATAATTTTTAGATTAAAATTACTTAAACTTTTGTCAATTGTACTGGAGTGTAATAAAATGTATTCCCTATACTGAAATGTATTTTCCCCTGTAATCTATAATTTTTAGACTGAAATTACTTACACTTTTGTCAATTATATTGCATTGTAACAAAACATATTTCCATCGTAATGAGTTTCTCACATTCAGTGATCTTATACGCTTTCTATTAAAACTATTTAATCTATTTAAATTAAATCTATTTAAACTCACTTAAAAGGGACTTACAGTCTAACGGCGATTACTCGAAATGTTTATCAAACAATAATTATAGTTGACTGTATACACGAATATAGTCATTTTCCTGCTTAGCTTCACAGCAATTTAATAAACTATTTAAATGCAACGGCCAAAATATTAAATTCTTACCAACATTGATAACGTAAAAGCAATTTTGAAATCGGCAAACGAATGTTTACACAAACTTAGTATATAAAATTTAGTATTAATAATATTTCATTTTATTAGAATTTAAAAAAACTGATAGCCAAATCATGTCAAACTACTATATACTGCTTCCATAAGAAAAAAAAAAACATATATATATACGTATACCAGGCAATAGAATAGGCCTGATATCTATGATCACTAGAGAAATCATAGTATGTTTTGATATGTATCGATGCTTTCGAAGAATGTTGCCATTAGTTTTGGAGAAGTCATTAGATCGTAACATTTTTACAGACAAAATCTCATGGAGTCCACAAGACAAGATGTAAGCAAAACTATGCCCCAGACTAAACTTAGAAGGTTCACTTTATTGGAATATGTAATCATAGAGCATTTAAAAAAGGCCTGCCCAAACAAAAAGCGATGTCATTTAAGAACCGCCATCAGTTAGATGGCGATAAGCAACACTAACATGCTTCCTTATTATAGGTATATCTAATATATCGTCTTAGATCTTTTTTACGTTCTGTGTTATTTTTTGCCGTCTAATTTCAGAGAAAGTTTATGGTTAAATTTATTCCATTTGTGGCAAATGCAGGCCATAGTATCGTAGAAGATGTGTGGATTCATCAAAAGGGTAGTGGGCGTGTCATGCATACTATATGGTATTTGTCTGCATTTCCAGAGAAAATTCATGTATTATTTTTTAGTATTTTTCAGTAATCATTCATACATTAAGAGCAGTTCTTAAAAAGTATATGAGTTGGGCAGCTTTTTCGCCTACTTCTCATATTCTACCATATATAACGCCCTCAATGGATGAATAGACTTAATATTTCTGGAGATGGGTTCAGTCATTGTATGCTCAAGTTTTTTCCTACCTGATATCAGCGGTCTGTGATATTGTGGACGGTGTGACAGCTTATTGCCAGATGTCCACAAATTCCGTATTCTTATAAACAAATTTTGATACTTTCCTGACATAGCTTTTGAAAAAGTATACAATTTCTTTTTTAAAAAAAGTTTAAAAATAGGCGCTCAGATTTCCAGTCTACATGCTTGAAAAAGTAGACAAAAATTTAAAAGTAAACAAACTGTGATTTTTCAATTAAATCTAAAAACAAACTGCAAAAATTTGCACAGTTATGACTGATTATTTCCAAAATTTTATAAAATCGACCTAGTGGATAAACAATACTAGGATTGAACTCACCTCTGCGAAAATAACCATTCTTCAAGTTTCTTTTACAATTCTACTATTTATATGATAATTTCAGCCAACATATGGCGTCATTTCGTAGAAGCTCAATAGAATTATTTCAATTCTTATAGTTTTGGAAGCGTATGAGCGGTTAATAAGAAATCCGTAAACAATGTAAATTTTGGTATATAAATCATGAGATATCCATCGCCCACTTCTCTAAGGATTGTTATTGTATAAAAAAAGTTGCCCATTTACGGCAAACGAAATTCTTCAAAAAAAAAAAAAAAAAATTAAAAGATTGCGACATTTTCCTAAACATTATTTGTTAATGAAAGACAACACTCTGTGGAAATTTGAAAATGTGTTAAGGAACCATTCCAGTTCATACACTTTTCGACAGAATTGGTTTTATTTGATGCGATATCATCGAAGAATATTTTTAAGGGTGTTTTGTCAAAAAAACGTATTATGCTGATATATTACGCATGATTAGCGGGTATTTTTGCCACAAACCGGTACATCATCACTAATAAGATTAACGGCAATTCCAATTTTTACTTATATATTTTTTTATTATATATTTTTATTTATATACTAAAAAATTGTTGGTTTACAAAAGCAAATCCATTTCACTGAAATCTCGAAGAATTTTCGTGCCACAGCAGGGATTTCAATAAGCGACAGTGGGGCGATTGTTAGTGGTCGCGGCTGTCGTCCGCTTGATAGCGGGTTCAACTCCGCATGCAGCTATGTATCATAATTTGAGCGGCGGTCACCTCGTCTTTGATGTGCCTGATAAATACATCAAATAGTATTCGGGAGGTCTTGCAAATGCTTCTCAAGCTGTAAAATTCGGAATTCCATTGATCGGATCTAAAAATAGAATGCGTCTATGCTCACTGGGTGTAAAAAGCTCTTCCATGTCTCATTCATGACATCCAAGGGAATTTGTTTATCAGAGATTTCAATACACACCCAATGATTTCGGTTATAAAAAGCAAAGCAATTCTGATAAGTTGTGTACATATTGCAGTTGAAATTACATCAGAAACCGCCTGATTACCAATCATCCAGACAATGTCCAATCCCAGTTTTTAATATTGGTATATTTACTATTTTAATTATCAAGTTTTTGAAGGCATTACATAAATACCCAATAACGATTAGTAAACAAAACAAATAATAAAATAATTATTTCTTTAACATGCATTAAGTGTATTACCCTGTACACCCAACTTCGACATTCATATGAAATTGAATTATATCATAGGTAAAATCTCATAATTTGTGTTTTCTAACACTTTTTCCCTTGTCTAAACTCCCCTACACCCTAATATTGCGATTAAACAACACAGAAATTTAATTAAATGTCATTAATTTAATCGTATTAACGCTAACAAACTCGGACATGTCAAATGAGCGATAGTTTAAACGATTCGGTAAATGAAGGTGGTTTCTATGAATATTAATTTGCTAAGCAAATCACTGGAATACATGGAATATACACGACTAAATGAATTCTCATTTAGTAAGCAATTTTTGAAAAAATAAGAAAAAAAAACTACTTTGCGGTGCAATAATTTATTAAAAACACAAACACAAATGATGTTAAATGCTTTTTGTCTAAGCTAACACTGCTAATGCTGCGTGTCTACATATTTGTATGGTTGTATGTGAGCATAAGTAAAAACAAGTTCGCTACTTAAGTCTTTTGTTTACAGCTACAGCTACGGCCGAACAACACACAATAATAGCATTTTAAATCTACACAAAAAGTAGTTAAACAGTTAGTTGAACATAAACGAGACAAGATTAATTATAGTTTAATTAAAATTTTAATTAAAATATTTAGCCAAAACAATAACAACAAAAATGAAGGCAACAACAAAAATGAAGGCAACCCCTGTAGGCAATCAGTATTGAAAAATGTAAATGTTCAGTTTGCAATAAATGTTAAAAATTTCACTTTCTTGCTGACTTCATTTTCAAGTCTATTGGTTGCTAGTTATACGAGTACGTTGCATTTCACTGCGTTTCGTTCTATTTGTTGTGAAACGTTTAACGTTTACTTGCTATTTTTTCATGCGTAAAATTTTTAGTTTTTAATGTTTAGAGTCTTTTGTTTTCGTTGGGTAATTAATTAGAGATACTAATTAAATGTTTGTTTAGCAACTTATATGTGTGTGTTTACATGGTATAGTGAGCATGAATTCGCATGCGAAACATGCAATATAAATGCTGTTAATTTCTCTGGCTTTTCTTTAACATTTAGAGTCTTTTTCTGGTATGACATTTGTCAGTTTCAAATTTGTATTACATCTTATGTGCTTTATGATTTTGTGGAAAAATGAAAACTTAATTAAAGATTTCTTTTACTTAAACATGCAAATAGTGAATAGTGATTTTCAGGGACACCTATAATAATAGAACTGAATATGTGATTGCCTATAACAGCAAAATGATTAATGCCACCTAATTCACTGCAGTTGCTTTTGCCTACTACTACTGTCTTTTGTTGAATCATATTTCGATAACAATGTATCTAGCAAATTAAAATTCAAACATATTGAAACTCTACACCACAGTTTTCAAACTTATTTCCTAACCTAATCAATACAAGCAATGTGATAAATGTACATATTATCATATTAACAGAATGCAACAAATGCCAACTCGTTTAAAGCTTCTTAATTGTCTAACAAACATATGTATATTTGTCAAAAAGCAACAACAATTCTGTACCTGAAGGTCCAATGTTCACACACTTGCCATTGTCTCGGGATGGTGTTGTGCTAGGTTGCTTTTTTGATTTTCTTTTTTGTTTTTTTTTTTTTGGTAGAGGGCGGAGGCTTAATAAAAACGTTATCACGTAGAACTAAAGCATTGGAAGTGAAAGAAATTTTCTTTGTAGTGCCACATATACCACAAACTGGGCAATGCGCTCTTCTCTAACATTCTGGTTTCTTTTGTTTTCCAATATTTACAAGATGCTTAACATAAGAATGACTAAGAGATTTTTGAGTTTCATCATCTTTGCCGGCATCCATACGAACTTCGTCGACACATTCAGCCATTGAATGACTCGATTGGACGCAGTATTTAAGTAAAGTATATTTCATTGAACGGCTGTTATGGTTTTTGATCTATTCGGCATGATAAGAATATTAGACATTTGAAGCAAAGAGCTAAGAATATTAAGATCGATGTTTAATAGTAAAAATTATTAAAGAGTTGAAAAAAAATATGAAGAAACCAAAAGATTTGCTTTAAATCGTATTGCCTTTTTTGGAAGTTTTTATAGCGTGTGTGGATCAAAACCATTGGCTGCCGGTTTTGATCATTTGTATGGCTGTCGTAGTATTTTATAAACCAATTTAAAATAAATTATAGAAATGGAGATAGAAAAAATAAAACATTCGAAGAGCTTCTTTATTCATCTCTTCAATTTATTTGTAGGATTCCAAAAATTTGATAAATGACTTTACGTTTATGTTTCTATTATTACATTTTAATTGTTAAGATCTTCCAGAGATTGCTGAGAAGATTTTTTATTTCATTGTTGATAGTTTTGATATATAACAATGTATAATTTTCTATGGAAACGAGTTAATTTCATTCTCAATTAATTATAGAGCTTGGAGGGCAAAGAAGAACATGTTCTATATGATAAGATTTCGTTCATGTTGAAAGACATCTGTTAAGTCATACGAAATATAAACAAAATGGCAGCTGCACGGCCAAGCAGAACTTAAAGTCTAGAAAAATGGTGCTAATTAATTGTTATATTAAATTATGTGTAAACTTTGTCATCTTTTTGTCTAATATTCCACAATGTATTTGCCGCCTACACGACGTAATACAATGCACCTGTCTTGGATATTATTTCCGTTTTATGACGAAATCTGTAGAAAAGATACATGGGACATACATACCCTTTTCTCTAACTTGCTTCTTACACTTTCCAATGCTTTGAAGTTTCGAAAGACTGTATGCTGCGCATAAGACAGCTTTATCAATTTGATTAAATGTGAGATCGAGAAATGCTACACATTCTTTAATGTTGTCTGACAGATCGAAATTTACTTATTTTTTAGTTTTATGTCACATAAAAATGTTCACGACTGAGAAATAAAAAGAAACTGTCAACTCTTCGATAAAGTAGAGGGCAACTTTATCAGTAATATTTATGGTTCATAAATGCCAATGAAAATTGGGGTGAAACAAAGAAAGAATAAAGCGTGTTGTTGTATTTCCATATGAAGAGATTAATATAAGGCAGTGAAATAGAGAGGGTTTGAGACAGTGAAATAGAAAACTTATGCTAACAACAATTTCTTAACTCTACCATTTCGAATCACAAAATTTTCAATACATTTCTTCTTTATTGCTTTATGGCCAGATTGGTCTGTTTCGAATTATGGTTTGCTCTTCTGAATTAGTTTCCTAAATAATCACAACAAATTGTGTAGTATTATAAAAACATGGTCTTCCAAAGAAGATCTGGTCACCCCATTATATTCTTCGTCGAAGAACTGTAACAATTCATTCATTTGTCCTAGAAAAGCCTTTTGCAACTCTATTTTCGAGTTAAAGGTAATTTCCGTATTTTGTTAGCTGATTTCCACTCGAAACACTCATAAGGGACACACTATCATATCATCGCTCTTCGAAATTTGTATCTTATAAGTATTAGAAAATATTAAAATATTATATTTCTAAATGGTCTTCAGGACCATTTTTATCATGGTGTCTTAAGAAGTCCTGGTGGGATAATTTTCTGTCTGATTTGGTTTAGTTTGCAATTTGGTAGTATCATTGGCTCTTTTTTGTTAAACAAAGCAGAGACCAGAAGTTGAATATTTGAACTTGAAAGACCATACCCAATTGAACAATCATATTCCTACCATATTAGATAATCGAGATTGGAAAACCAGTTTAATTAAGCCAATTTGTGGAAGATTTGCATTACTCAAACAACCCAAAAACCTTTGATGGTGATAAGCATAATATTGCCGGAGTCAACTGCTAAATAGAGACCGAAACTTTCAAAAATGTATTAGTATATCTGGGATAGCCACCTTAGATTATTTATGCTCTATCAATAATCTGAAGAATCGTCTTCACCAATAAATTTACCCAACAAGGTTTGGGACTGAAGCAACCAAATACCTTTCTTAGGGTAATTCGGTGGACTGATTTGGAATCACATTTCTTTATCACGTCAGGTTTTCGAGAAAAAAATGCTTTTATTCGTTTTTTGCATAAAAAAATCGTTAGTTCATTTTAAAATCAGTGAATTTTTAAAAGTAAATAGCGATATTTTAACATCGTATGTATTTTGTTGGTTCGGTTTCACGTATTAGAGTTCAGCAATGGTCTCCCAGCATGCTTTTGTCCCAAGATCGTTGATAATTTCTCTCAATTTTCATTAAATCTAGGTAAACACGCTCTCCTTGTTCGTTGTTCACCGCACCTAGGTTTTTTGGAAAAAAATCTAAATGCAAATGAGGAAAATGCATTTTGTTTGGCATTTGTGCAACTAATGCGTGATAATTTTTCAAAAATTCAGCAATAATTTTTCTGTAGCTTTCACTCTTACTGTTTCCAAAAAAACTGTTAATAATGCTCTTGAAAGATTTCCAGGCTGCATATTTTTTCTCCAATAAACATAATGAAAAATTGTCATCATTCAATAGTTTTCTGATCTGAGGGCTAACAAATATGCCTTCTTTGATTTTAGCATATGACATTTTAGGAAAAACTACTAACAAATGTTTAAATGTTCCACCATTTTTGTCCAGAGCCTTGACAAAGTTCTTAAAAAGGTTCAATTTTATATGCAGCGGTAGAAGATGAACGAAATTTGGATTAATTAATGATTTATTTCAATTGTTTTGTTTTCCTGGTGAATACTCAGTCTGTTCTGGCCACTCTGTTCTGACGTAATAATGTCATATGTAGCGCAACCATCCCATAGCCAAAGGAAACAACAATATTTTGTGAAACTTCTTTGCATACCAGTCAACAAACCAAAGACTGAAACATACTATATACGAGTTTGTATACAAAGAAATTTAATTCACACACCTTAAGGTCACCACAGATCTTACTTTTATTAGAGACATGAGTAATGTCAAAATTTCAGTCATTGGTTCGTAATTTTCCTTTGTATTAACGGCATGAGCAATTGGTATGGATGGGTTTTCATTTCCATTGTGCAAAAAAGAGCCTATACAGAAAAGCAAGTACAGAGCCATCAATAAATAATTTCCTTTAAGTTTTATCATATGGCTTCGTTGTTTGAAATAAACCATCAATGTCAGTACAGTATAGAGTGTTTTTTTTTTTTAAATATACAGCCAATTCCAAGCTTTAATCTCTATAGATTGTTACTTTTGTCCCAAATGCAAGATGTTTCCACTGCTGCATGCATGAAGCTGGTAATTCTGCGTCTTGCTTCGTTAAATGTAAATTCCGGATTAGGTCATTCAGCTCATCTTGAGTCACTAAATGGCGTTCATTATCAGTCTGATACAAACTATCACTGCTGGTGAAAGAAGTTTCGGACTTACTGCTCGTAGCACTCAGAATGACTGGTAATGGATCATTTGGTGGACGTTGAACTTGTTTGGAAACCGATGGGATATTCGCTTAAGTAATAATTTTTCGATTTTTCATATTGAATCCAGCAACTTTTGTTAAACAGAAATAACAATCGGTTTGGTGGTTACTTGACCCACTCCAAAGTACTGGAATTGAAAATCGAAATAGATCTTCTTGTCATTTGACCACTTGTATAAAACAGTTCTGCAACTATTGCAAAACATTGTCGGTGTCCACGGTTTGTTCAAGTTTCTGAAAGCAAAACCAAGATAATGGAAATATGCATATTTCAATGATTCATATCCTTTTTTCCCAACCAATTATTCACCACACACAAAGCAAAAATAGCTTGTATCAGTAACACACGATTTCCCTGATACGCTTAAACGCTACTATAATGAAGATTTAGAATGAATGTGGGGGTCTGTCAAATTACAGTATTACCAGTATTCGATAAAAGGTGAACAAGACGTGATAGCCCTATTTTTACTCGAGAATCGAATTTAGCGCACCCAGATTATTTAAAAAAACATGCTTCGTTTCTGCAGTCAATTTCTTTTCCAAATTTGTAGACTAGTGTAATTATATAAAAGAAACGAATTCCTTAGCTTGTCATGAATGGGATATAAGAGAGCCTCTCACATTGTGTAATCTTACGTTTATTTTACATGTTTACTCATTTAAAGGGGCCTGTTGGTTAATAAAGGATACGCCCGCCTATTTGAGAAGCTTTTACTAAATTTATCAATTACTCGACAACTCCAAGTGTTCGTCAGCACATCGAGGTGATATCCGCTCAAGGCATTATTGATGGTTGTATCGGAGGCAACATCCATGAGCATAAGCGCGATAGTCAAGTATACTAACCATCGTGCAGCTTACGACCACATAAGTAAATATCTTTGGAAAATATTTAATTTTGTCTGAATTTTATTGCGTTTTGCAAACTAAATCTGTAAAAGATATTGAACAAATATTGATTCATGTATACTCTTTGTGTTTAAGGAAATCTGCTCACCCTGTATATAAATGCGCTTAACCAGATCGGCGTCGGGAAACTGCTCGTGATTCTTACGGTGGTGATAGTCGCCTATAAGAGAATATTTTTTCTCCTGCAATATTATCAAGGATGTTTGTAGGTGTGTCAGCGCAAGAAAAATTAATTCGAGAGTGAATTTGAAATTAAATATCTTACTCAATTCCTACCAATGCCTGCCATTCACCACTCTCCGGTTCTAAAACTAACCGACCTAACAAAGAGTACACAAAAATGTTTGCTGGCTAGGTGGCACTAGAAGAAATTCAAAAGAATCCGCTGCTGCAAAAAGTCCAGAGGCGGTCACTTAGATTACATTGTATTTCACACACAATAGCAAGGTCCAAGCGTTATAATGAAATAAAAGATTAATCGCAATAATAGCTTTATGTGTATTTTATTTAAGTTTACTTTTGAAACCGAAAAAATAATAATTGCTGACAGCAAAATAGGTAGCCTTTGACAAACATGAGTTATGTTTAGTGCAAATTTTGTCATTGTAACATCCATAATTTGTGTGCAATTAAGCAAAATATGCTATAGAAACATTACAGTAATCCTTCTTTAATTAAGTGATGTTTAAATTTAAGTTAATTTTCCGGCATTTTTGTACAAAAGCAAACGCCATCGCTTTCAAAAATCATCACACACAGTTTAAATTTTTCAGCTAATTATTTTCACAGAACTGCATAACTTTCATGGAACTTGTGGCATTGAGAAAGTTCTAAAATTTTCAATAAAAACGACAATTTTCTTTCCCTGCGTTCTCCTATCAGCATAGCTTACGTATCCTATAAATGTTCAGACAAATTAAATTCCCTTGTTCTATGGAAGTCATTAGAGTATTTGTTCACAAAAAAACATGTAAATTTCATGATTTTATTGTCACATTCTCGAAAAAGTTATTTGATACTATTCAAATTTTGTGTATTCAAAAAATACTCTTTTAAGGGTTACACTAATTTACGGAGTTCATATAAAATGTAAAAAACTAGATCGCATATCCAGTTTTATTTTTGGTGCATAAATATTTATTCTATTTAATGGTTTGTCAAACAAACTATCAATGCTTTTGTTACTACATCAACACTATATTTAAACTGTAATAAAATGTTATGTGATAGTTTGTATTCCATCTAGACACACCGATGAATAGAACTGCCTATACGCAGTCAGGAAAACTTGTCACAAAATTCCATCTATTACTCTCGCTCCATATTTCTGTCTACGAGTGTTTTGATTTTGTGCTGAGCTGTCTTTATCTGGTGTCTTTCTTTCTCTTATCCCTTCGTGTTATTGATAAATGCACAGTTTAATAACGTTAAATTGTAAACCATATAAAGGCAGCAAATGACGCCAAGAAAAGCAACCCATAATCGTTGCACAGCTTAAAAGGTGACGAAGAGTTGCAGGACGCTTAAAACGGGGCTAAACTAAACACCGTAAAAACAATTACTAAAGCGATGGCAACTACAGAAAAATAATATACTTAATAGGCCTTTATTAAAGAATATGTGTTTTTTTTTTTTCCCATTCAGTCGTTAGTATATTTTTTCACTGTTTCAGTCCAGCAAATGCTAAACAACCCACGCCTGTGACGAAGGCGAAGAAATAAGACACACTCCGTGCACCAACCATCTCGCTTTTATGTGGACTCCACAAAATTCTAGATTCTCTGGTATTCTTTCTCTTGACAGCAGAAGGCTAACTTTAAGAATGTAAAGGTTCAGAATGAGTTTTGGTTATTATTGTGTGTTTGGCGTTTTTTGTTTTCTTCTGTTTTGTTTGTTCTCCCTGCAATTTAACTTAACCACCGACATTCTTAAAAGGAGAAAATTGTTGATCGCCGTCTGGCCTCAGTATGAACGTAGAGGCAGAGGGAGCGAAAAGACAAAATGCCTAGGAATGAGTAGTTGAAAGCTAAATACACTGATATGCAAAAGGGATATTAATAACATGCCAAGAGCTTTTATGTTATGCTAATAAAATTACAATTTAATATGAGTCAAGATAAGTTAAGACGGTAATGAAAATGAATTATTTCGGAATACAAAACCGCAAAGATGTACAACGTCTAGATTTAGCAGGAAAAAAGAAATCATAAAAGTTCACTCTAGAGAATTGTTTAAGAATTTATAGAGCTTAAGGCGAGATTGATAAGTCCCGAAAATATGATCTTCGTATTTTACAAAAGTAAAGTTAAATAAAGCATACACAAAGCTATAATTTCGATGAAACTTTTATGTCATTATAATGCTTGGACCTTTTCATTATATATGAAATATAATACAATGCCTTTTAAATTACTTCCTCTGGATTGGTTGCAGCAGTGGATGCTTTTGGAGTAGTTTTCGACTACTTTTTCGCACATTTCGGGCGGTATTTTGGCGATAACTTCACGAATGTTGGTTTTCAAATGTTCCAACATTTGGGGCTTATCTTTGACGCAGCCCCACAAAAAAATCTAACGGCGTTGTACGCATGATCTTGGTAACCAATTGACGTCGCCAAAACGTGAACTTACCTTTCCTGGGAACTTCTCATGCAATAGAGCCAAAATCGGTCATGTTGAGTGACTCGTGGCACCGTCTTGTTAAAACCATATATCGCGCAATTTATAATCTTCAATTGCAGGCCAAAAGTAGTTGGTTATCATATGGCCATAGCACTCTGAATTGAAATTCAGCGATATGGAGCGATATTTTCGCAGTGCGTGTATTGTAATGATGCACAGGCTTGATCAAATCAGCAACGCTTCCAGTATCTTCAAATTTCTTTCATTGGCTACAGCCTTGTATAGTAGGTCGATTTTGACAACCTTAATGCAACCCCGTAATGCACGAAAAGCTGATTACCACTTTTGTAGTAAGTTTTAACTATTTTTACACGTTCTTCTTATTCGTAAATTGCAAACCTTTCACTAAATAAATAACACTTCAGATGGCATTTATTCAGTGGCTGACAGTGTTACCAGACCGGCGGTTTTGCAACCATTAATTGAATAATGCTGAAGTATATCCGTCTTATTTATTGTTGGAACATCTGTCTGTAACCTATTTTGAAAGTAGACTTTAAAACGAGAACGCAAATTTCATGTATTTCTGAATTTCAATTTGGATAATATATAGATAAGGGTTTTGTAATGACGTCTAAGGGTCCTAAAAGAGTCAGTATAGCATTTTCAATGAAATCATGGTAAAATAAATCAAAAGCGCTCCATTGTTTGGTATACATATAGTGTGGAATATGCAAAGGAAAGTTTGGCAGAATAAAAAATCAGAATAAAAATCAGAAAGGTAACGCAGCATAGTTACCCAAATACCATTCATGAATCATGAATACCGCCTATTTATATAACAAAAATCGACTATTGAGTGGTTTACACTTGTATGATTTCATTTGTTTTCAAAACGACAAAACCGCCGTTTCAAATGTAGGACAAAACTGTATTAATAAACAGCAAACAAACAATAATATCATATATAATGGGTGTGTTGTCGAAATTTTGCTGATAAAAATGCGGAAAAACTTTGTCACTAGTTTTTTGCAATAGGTAAATTTCTCTCTCGCAATTAATTTCAAAGGCTTAAAAGCAAGAAATAAAATCAGATTTTATAATGTCTCAAGTTTAAAACGAATATTCTAGATGTGGCCGAACGTATCGTGAATGGTTAATACAAACGACTATCATGCACATGATGAAGAAGCTTCGATACAACCACCTTTATTTATTTGAGTGGTCAAACCGATGTGCTGACAAACACTTCTATTAATATTCTATAAACACAGTAAAAGTTTACAAAACGGACTATCGGAGTGGTTGTTAAAGAGAAGCTCTCTTATAATGAGTCCAAAAATATAACTCATGGGAGCACATTGAATGTGCAAAGCTATTTTGTTCCCAATTACAGGATGCCAGGAAATTCGTTTTTCTTGTATACGTATGCAAAATGGGATAATCTGCAACGTAAAATCCTTCATGTGGTCAGGTGCTCTGGTGGCGTATGAACCTGTGATGGAAATGCAATTATTTCTTCGGCTAACTGAAACGTTGTTCCCCTAAAGCGTTGTTAAAACTGACCAACGCAGTTCCGTATTTCTATATCCAGCAAAAAAAGTGTAAGTTATTCAAAAAGAATCATATTCATACCACTTATAAAGATCCAGTCCGTGTAAGTTTGCAGTTTCCAACGAATCATTTTTGAACCTCCTCCGAAATAACGATAACAAAGTGCTTAAAAAAACGTTGGTTTCATTTCTATTTTTAAATTCTAACAATTAAAGCAAAACATGTTGGTATAAAATTCTCCGAA
This sequence comes from Philornis downsi, assembly GCA_019455685.1. Lineage (NCBI taxonomy): Eukaryota > Metazoa > Arthropoda > Insecta > Diptera > Muscidae > Philornis > Philornis downsi. Next base: position 1,956,288 of record JAHXMU010000072.1, read on the forward strand.
ATCTATTCCTTAAATCACATAATATGCTCCGATAACTTAATTTTCTATAACCGATGTAAAGAGGCTCCATTTGAAGTTTTTGGGAAAAACAATTGTAAATTTGTCATTCCATTTGCAAAAACTACAAATACTTAATAGTCGTCATAGGAATGTGTGTCGCTAATGCCCGTCCCTAGTATTGTGGACCGTAGCAATTGTGCAGGATGCATAACAATTGATCCTACGGAACATTAGGTGCCTTTCCAATTCAGTGCTTGCCTACTGATTTTTTTATGGAAAGTATCAAATCTACTGAAATGTGCGGACAGATTTTGTTTTAAAAACACCTCTTAAGGATGCCTTTTTGTAAGGAATTTTTGTGGCATTATTTATATTGGGGAAATACTTTTCAATAGAACTTTTTCCTGTCGACATACTCGTACAGCTATTGTTTTGAATAATGACAAATTGCAACCAAAGTTTTGAATTCTTATCGCTCCTACATCGTGAATATATAGAGAAGATGCATCTTAAAATATAGGGCTATGACAACCCTATGTTAATTTCATTGATGATAACGCAATTTTTCAGTACTTCTTCATCCCAAAACGCGATTAATGTTTGCTTCCTTAGATTCATTTTTTTTGCTGAGTATATACATATATATGTACATATAACCGTGCGTCCCAAAGAAAATTATGTCTATCATCTTCCTAATCTTCGCCTCTTCAAAGCATTTACAGCCGATGAAGTTCTTTGTTTTGATTATTACCCGTACTGAGTTTTGTAATAATAGATTCATGTTTCATTTGGTATCTTAAATCCATGTAAAAAATTTTGCAAAATTATGTTAAAACATTTTCAGACATTGTTTCGTAAACCTCAAACAGAAGCATTTATAATCCTTAAGACAGATTCTTGTTCAATTTTGTATGTTTTTGCAATGGAAGTTTTTTTATACGTAAATGATCGATCCCTAAGAATTTCTCTTTAAACAGCTATAAAATAACTCGTTTCAAATAATTACAATATTTAGCAGATCACCCTTCGCTATATCCGTTTATTAAACAGTCTAATTTATGAAAAAGCCAGCTTTCATTTTTGCCATGAAAAACAATATGACACGGTTGCAGAATGACGTGAGGTGAGGTAATTCCGGAAAAAAGTTGAGTTACATAAATCTGCAATTTTTGAATTGCTGACACGATATGAACAAAAACCCAAAGGGCCATAGTCGAGACGTATTCGAGCTTAAGTCCTGTGTCTGAGATTTTAGATCTTAACAGAACTTGTACAGTAGTTCACCATGCTTAACCGTTGGCTATTCCTTAAGTAACACATTGT
>JAHXMU010000072.1:1957620-2001839 GCA_019455685.1 Philornis downsi
TCACCATGCTTAACCGTTGGCTATTCCTTAAGTAACACATTGTTGTTGAACGGAATGATTCTACAACAAAATATTTAACAAAACTTTCAGAGCAATTTTCACAGATTTTTGCACAGGTAGAAAGATATAATTTGTTTTTCCGATATTGGCAATTTCCACTGATACAATTTCAAACTGATTTACAGAAAAAAGGATTTGATTAACTTTATAATTAGCCTACGCTCCACAATATATAACAAAAGAAATATTGCCAAAAACTAACGAATCCTTACGAGTGATTGCAAACTGAAATTTCTCAAAATTTCTCAAAATTGTCAAAAACTTACTATTTCCGACTTAGAATAAAAATTGGCAGGAAAATTATTTTTTAAGAATTTGGAAACAAGATTCTGCTATAAAAACTGTTAAATCTTAGATCATTTTTATTTCTCAAAGGGTGATATTGGCCATTAGTTAGACTGTCATTCCAACAAGTTTTTTGCAATATCTCGTTGAATGAAGATGTATTAATTGATCTTCGATTCAATTAATTTATAGATAAATAAATAAATTACTTAATTATGATAAAAATATATTCACTCCAAGTTATGTTTTTATATTTGCAAGGTATTTTAAAATATTTTAAAAATATTATAACATTTTTTTGTATTCATTTATACCTACACGAACTACGCTGATCGGATGAAAAATACGAATTCTAGGAATTTATACGATTTAACCAATTTAAAATGAACATTGTACAACTTCCGAGCAAAAATATGAATGGAAGTACTCCAAAAGAGAGAAAATTTTCATTAAAACAAGGTGGGTACATGTGGCGATTTTTATTTCCAGCACGAGTGCTACTACATTAATTCCAATAATGTGAACATTTACTACTTCGCAGTAGCAATAATAACGCCACTTTTGAAAAGACAATAATTTGTAGTGATGAAATGTTTTGCTTTCAATGGGGAGTTGTTATTCCTTAGAAAGTTATCAATAATACAAAAATATTATGGCATGAATCAATCAATGCAACGGTATTAGGTGAAAAGAGCTAGGTGTTATCACCTAGTATGCAGATTTACAGGTTTCCTCAATTTAATATAATTTAATAATGCAATTTGACCAGCTTGATATGGTTGTTACATTCAATTTACTTTTAAAGCTTTAATTTTCTTTATACAATTCTATAAATTTAAAATAAATGAATTATTTTGGAGAACTACATAATAACACTACATAAGCAGTACTGAATGACCACCTATGAAAACCTTGCATTAAACTCATGAGTTTTTAAGTCAAATTTGTACCACAACTATTATTAGGCACGAATACATCTAAGTTTGTGCTTAGATTTTATTCCACTGTGTGCGTGGCAGTTAGAAAGATGCTTGGTTTTGGAAAGACGATATGCTATTGGACATTGCAGTTTTCGTAGCCATCATAAGTAAATAAAAAAGTTACAAAGTTACAAAAAAGTTAAAATATAAAAGTTACGGATATTGGTAGAAAATATTTACGTAATAAAATACAGAGTGATAGGCAGTGTTTCAATAAGAATATACCAGCAGAAACACCTTCAAATTTTCATGAGAAGTAGTAAAATGCTTTCTATGAAATCCACCACCATTTCATTTAAAATGAAGTGATGTCCGAAATTATTCAAGCTATTATTTCTTATATATACTATAGGCTAAGTGATAATTAAAAAAAGATTAGAATTAAATTGGCTTAATTGAAAAACAAGCTTCAACTCATACTTTTTTAAATAAAATATAAAAATATATCACGCTTTTTGTACACAAAATAAATAATTGTTAAGAATTGTGATTGATTTCCAGCAATCGAAGTAAGCTGATTTCATATAAACATCCTTCACCTATCTCTAATGTGAGATAATATGAACCTGTTTGTTAAATCTTCATTGCAACCAAAAGACCTGATAAATATCCAAATACAATGTTTTCAACTCTACAAACTAAGGAAGAATCTACTACAGAAAATGGTAAAGTTTTACTCTAATTATTGCGTGTACTCAGTTTATATGATTCCTTCGACGAAAATTATATTCACAACATTTAAACTTATTCCCAAATGGCATTTGACGGCGTGCACAAATCAAAAGACTTAATACATAAACTTGATTTCTCACAAACTAGTAAAGACATTGACTGATTATTTTATTATAGCATACGAGCATAAGCACACACATGCGTACGTGTGCTTTCCATTTGTTTGATGAACCATCATAATAGCCATTAATTAGTCTAGTATTGCATTTTTTTCCTGCCTTTTGATGTTTTCGAGAAGATTTATATTTTGCATTTATTTCCTTCGTTTTTATTGCGCTGCATAATACACACAGTTGATGCCGTTGTCGTTGTGGCAAGATTAACGCATCATAATTGCCATATCAAACACATATCATTAAAATTAACATTACTGCCGTAGAAATGAGAACAGAGAACCCACCTGAAATTGCCACTAGAACATGCAATCCAAGGCACCAAAAGATAGATCAACAAACTTAAATTTCATATCTTATCAATAACAGCAAGAGCAACAAAAAAGTAACAACAATTTCAGCCTCGCAACAAATACTTGAGCAAAACTTGCAACGCTCGCACATATAGATATGTAAACAAATAAACACTTTAACATACCACATTTTAAGCAAAAAAAAAAAAAAGAAGAAAAAAACAGAACGAAAAATAATAATGAAATTATAGAACAACACACCAATAGCTGGCAACACAACAACACGAAATTGTTATACAAAATTGCAAAAACAACATGAAGAGTGTTGTTGCGACGAGTGTGTGCGCATTGGAATCTATCTGGATGAACGAACAACACACGGCAACAACAAATGAACGGAAACCATATGCACTTGCAACAGCAAATGATGCATAGCAAAAACATACATGCATGCATACTTGTAGTTACACATTCGTAAACATACAGACATACATATACATAATTTCATTTCTATCTCTTTTTGTTGCCGAACGTAACACAACACCAAAACCTGTATCACAAATAAAACAAAAATACTATGAAACAGATGGACGGGCGGATAGACGGACGGGAAGACAGACAGACGGATGGACGGGCTAAGATACTCGTACGCTTACAATAGAATAGAGCCTACATGCATTCAAACATGATCGCATAAGAAATATTCAGTTTTGCAGCATTAACCATGTTCAATTCTTTTGCTGTTATTGCTAGTGATTTTTGTCGAGCAACAATATATTTTTCATATGTTGATAGGAGGATGGTATGGCCATTAGTGTGGGGAACAAATTTTATTTACAAAAAAAAAAAAAAAAATATCTGCAATGGAAAAATTAAAGTATGAATGATGAGAAGTAACATATCACATATATGTATAGTTGAATCAGCGTCACAACTATATTGTTTAAATTCCACAATATTTTCAGTTTTCTCGAAAATCGCATTTTTCGTAATTTGAATAACTGAAAAAATGGTTAAATTAAATCTATTTCAGATTTTCGCTCTGGTTAAACTAAATTTATTCGGGGTTTCTTTATGTGGGAAAATTAAATCAAAAATGCATCTCATTAAACGTGTACAACTATTTTCAACTTGCCCAACTGTCTGAGGACATTATTGAATTTTGAAATCAAAATGTAAATTAATGACCGAACAAAGTTGCGCCGTATCCATAAGCCGCACAATTCTGTCTGCCTACTTTTTTTTGAAGGCGTTAAAGTGATAACGTAAAATGTTTGAAAATATGACTTATTTGCAACAGCTTACAAAAGAGAGCAAAGCCTCAAAATCGGATTTTCAAAATACAAAAAAAAATTGACGTAAGGAAAGAATTGGAAACATTTATGTTTACGTGCACAGTTTCCTTACCCTGATAGTTGTAAGTTTTAATTTTTAAGTACACGCCCACCACGGCTAAGAAAAGAGCTTTCACTCCACCGTTCTAGCAGTGTAATATAGCGGTATTCTAACTCTCAAGCATCAGTACTCATTTTACATTCGATATATAAACTACGTATTTGAGCGTTTAAAGTCCCTGTTTGGTAAAATAATCTCTATTTTGTGAACCCCAGAAAAAAAGGTAAAACCTAGTCAATAAATGGAAATCATTGGATTATACATTCTTTAACCCCCCGTGTTTCTCATCCTCTTTCATATGAAACAAAAACACCGTCCTATCATTCCGCCGTATTAACATTTTTTTGCAATTATGTGCAATTATAATCCAATGAAAATTATGTAGACGCAAAGTTGGGCAATCCGGCAATAACTAGCCAGCACCATTAGTATGTAATGCAAAGAGCGCAACATTTGAATTACTGTATTTAAATGGCAGAGGGTCTACGGAAATATTATTTACTGATTCAATCTCGGACATATATACGAGTATATGCAAATATGTACTGGTCAGACACAATTCTTTAAGTACTGACTGAAGTGTAAAATATGAAAAAGATGTGATAAAATCATGTCTGGACAGTTTACAGTTATGGCTACTATATCAAAAAATAGACTTACATGATTTCTTTTATATTATTATTATATTTATCTCATTCAAGGAAGATATATCGAAACATTGACCGATAAGATCGTTTTTCAACAAGGTCTCCTTCACCTCGCGAGAAATCTGTTCATTATGGAACTAAACTAAACTTTGGCGATCCTTTTGTATGGGAGCTACATCAAGTTCGACGATATGGCTTAATCTCGGCGAGGCTCGACGCTGTTCCCAAGAAGCATGTATTTGAAATATGATGGACTTAAGCGGAAAACAGTTACATGGACTAATTATGAGACCAAGCTTGGACAGTTTATTTATATGAAAACGCTATCTAGATAAAAAACAATATGACGGATTTTCAGCCAAATCCTTGGGACAAATGTGGTCATATCTGAAATAGAATAACACTGATTACAATTAACGGAGTGTTAACATTAGTATAAACTCAATGTATCTCGAACATTGTGGTTGATATAATATATGAAAGGAAAAAAAGTTTGAAACCAAGTAAAAGTATGAAGGGTTTGCAAGTAAGACGAATTACTTTTGAAAACTTTTTCGCAAGGCTTATATAGAGATTTAAATTTTTATTTTAGGATCACGATTTGCGATTTTATTCAAAAATATGTTAAACATTGTCTTCTGATTCTGATTCATATCTGAAATAACCATTCACTTCTTAGAATGATTCGTTTAATCCGAGTGGGACCAACACTGATTTGGTTTCTCTATCAAAATATAGTGAATCTGAAAATTTGGTTAGAGAACTGAAAGTATTGTGTCCATATCTGTTTCGAAAGCAACGGCTGGCGTAGTTTCATTACTTGGCGGAGAAAAATGATCTGTCACTAAATTTATTGGGATGAAAATGCTTTGAATAATTTGTTTTCCGAATTTAAAACAGCGATTTTTACGATTTTTAATAAATTTCATATTCTTTTAATTGAAAAATTTCAACTGAAATACAAATCAAAATTGATTCTAATTTCCTTTCTGGTATATGAAATGGACAAAGAATACAATATAATTTTGATTCAGTTGCCGGAATTTTTGTTCTGAAGCCAGGTATCAAAATAAATCAAAACTTTTTAGTAGACCTTGAGCAATATCCCATCAATTTCACTCTTTTAATATTTTCTAGTTTACAAAATTGCAATAGCATATTTTGTGTACACTATTCTTATATTTATATTTAGTGTACATAATAATTTCTCAGGTTTTCATTTTACTAAATTTCAACTTAAATTTAATGTACACTAACAGATATTTTTACACCTGTCATGGAAGTTAGCGTCAAATTCCATCCTGGAAAAATTAAATATATGTATAATGAAAGTTGTATCATAAATTATCCACTAGAATTTCCGACATTTTTACAAATTTCCATACCCCTTCAACATTTTTGCCAACCTGTTTCACACAGTCCTCATAATCGACAAATGTTCGCAAGAAGGCTCAACCGAAAACTGACACAAAAAAACTAAAACATGAGGTGTTAAATCAAAAATATGAAAAACGCTCACATTAGATTGGATTTGTGTTTTTTCCTGTTTGCTGTTGTTCTTGTTTTTCTTCTTGTTAATGTCGTCATCGCTGTTGCAGCAGAAAGCCGAGCTTAGGTTAAAACACCATCAAAAAAGACGCATCGACGTGGCCGAACCACAGTCCCAAAGAAGAACGAAAACCGAATATGATTTGAAATATATTTAAAGAAGTACACAAAAAAAAAACTAACCAACACCTCTCTCAAAAATTAATAAATAAAATACAACGAGATGAAAAAGAAATGCAAAAATGTGATGATAAAAATTTGAACAGAAATGGATGCAGGCAGAGTTAGTCAGGCCGACACACATGCACCGCATGTTGCTCAAATGACGACGGAGGAAAGGCCGCGGCGCCCCTGAATAGCTTTTATGGTAAAGGTTTTAGCCAAACACAAATGAATATCGAGCACTGAGCGGTGAACGAGAAATAACAAAATATAAAAAAATATACAAGGCCAAAGAGTTTTAAAGAAGGATATAAAATAAGAAAAATATTGACCAATGACAGTTATGATTAGTTTTTGTAATTAAATTACACAAAGTCATCATGAAAATATTCTTAAAAATATTTTAGGATGTCTCCACTATGTTCATCACTGTTAGATGCTGCACATACTTCATGCCACTTTTTGCCCGCCACTACTGGCCAAACGGTGATATGTGGCTGCAGCATCCATCAATTTGTTCGCTCTTAAATAAAGCATTACAAAATAGTCAAACCACATTTTGTTATATGATATGACAGGTTTACGCTAAAGTGTATAATAGCCTGGACAGCATGAAAAAAGTGGTAAATCAACCAGCTAACCATGCCATTCCTTTCTAACCAACTCGCTGCCAGATGATGACGTTTAAAATGCCCCGTTCTCTGTGCAGAGTTCTTTTTTTTTTGCAGTTCGGTTTTTTGGTGCCATCACTCATCGCCACACAGCACCGCATCAACATCACCATCATCGTCATCATCATCACCGCCAGTTCCAACACTGGCACCGGCACTGACACCGGCAATGCCATCGAGAAGTGTCAAAAATGTTGCCATGATATGTGGTGTCACAAGTTAAATGAAAATATTTCATTTGAAATGGTTTTTTCGTCTTTTTCCACAGAATTTTCTAATGGTTATAATTACAAGTTAATATTGAAAAAGAAAAATGTGCAGAATGTCAGTGATATATATGGAATCCGGATACACAATACAGTTTTATCTATATATAAAAATATATTGATGAAAATAACTTTGTTAAATATTTCCAGTTTGAAAATGTCGAAGAAATGTTCGTGTCTCAAGTCTTTTGCGCCATTATGGTGAGAAAATGGTTTGACGAAAGAATTTGCCAATGCAAAAACAATTTAGTTAATTGTTTAGTAATGCGTACTATTTAAACGTTTCAATACTAAAGATATAATGCCATGTGATAATAAGAGATATATGTAATGCTTAGCGGTATTTTAGCACTTGGAAAACTTGTTGTCTACAGCTGACAGCCGACGCAAGTTGTGGAAATACTCAATAAGTTCACTGTCATGCCTGGCAATTAGACAATTTAAATTAGTTGGAATTGCAGCTGTGTCGTCTGAATCAAAGTGTTTCTAACTTTGTTTCGGATGCGGCAAACCGAAATAAATCAGAACTATATTTGCAGGATCTTCAACAAGCTGGCGACAGTAGAAAATGTTTAGAGACGAAATGTCAAAAAATATATTTCAAAAATTAAGGCAGGCATACCTTAGCGTTAAGCTAATTTTACAGCCAGTCACTGCGAAGTGAAAAGTTAACACCACCATTTAATTTTAAAGTCTCGTCAGCAAAATCGTAGCGATTATCATTCACACTTTTGTAGGGATTCACACAGCATAATTAATTGTTAGAATCTTCGTTAGTTTTAGACAATTTGAAAAAGTTTCGCTCCAGCGGCTATTTAAAAGTAGCAATTTCATAGCACTCGTTGTTAACGATTAAATATCGACATTGGTTTAGACAAATTTGACGGTACGATGGCTTTACAGGAAGGCACAAACCCACGACTGTATCTTGGATTTATCTATCTATTGTAGCAACATGTAAATTTTTTGTCATTTAAATTGAAGAAAAATATTTTGCAACATATGTGTTAGCCTGATTTTTAATATTGGTATTTTGGGCAAATCTCATCTCGACTTAACGCGATTTGAGCCCGCCACTTTTATAGCATCCTTTTTACCGCCGGTTACAAGATAAATCAACAATAAGGGGTCAACTAATTTCTAATTTCTGTCCAACCAATCCTACTTTCCATCAATAATTCTTTCTTTAACAAACTAAATGAAAGATAACTGAGAGTAAAGTGAAAGATAAAAAACTTAGAACAGAACAGCAGCCAGTCTTTCTAAAACTACTACTACTTGCATCTTTGGACACTTTTCTTACTGAGAGTGGTAAGATGATAGAGAATCTTAATTCCATTTACGACATATCATTCCGGAGGTGAACTTTTTCTAAGCGAGTTGTAGGCATGCAAAATTAACTTCAATATTATGCAGTTTGAACTTTATTATAGCGTTAGATATCCTGTTTATACATACGTATATATTTTGTCGGAAAAAGTTCCCAGTATGAGTCATTTAAAAACCCCACATAAAAGGATTGTCAAAATTCTTGTCATCCTTAAATTGATACATCTGTCCTCTGCAGAGTTTTGTCGTTTGAGCGCGACTGGATATTTAGTTTGTTTACAGTACTCGATTTTGTCAATTCATCTCAAGTGCTTTTTACGATTTTTACGTTGGACGAAATATCTAAGGAATTAGTTGTCTCAAACTTTGTATTGCAAATGAAATTTTGCGTGCTAAATCACTGAAAATGTTATAGAAAGCTTACGGCCAATCGACCGTATCGAAAATTAGTTCATACACGTCGTGCAAATGCGCCCAAGATGTGGTGGAACATCTGTTTCGCCTTGATCCGCCATCAACGTCTTCAACTGAGGTATATATAATATATATAATGTAATAAATGCTCTCGAATAATTCTCTAAGATGTGTATTTTTATTTTTTAACTAAACATACTCAATTCCCAGCCCACATTCAGAAAACACATTATAGCTAGTGGTAAGGCAGGGCTTTACGAGTTGGACATGTTAATCAGTCAACAAGTTTCGGATTAGTGAAATCGAAACTTCGTTGAAATAAAAAAAAAAAAAAATCTCTAAACGTCAACAAGTTTTGGATTAGTGAAATCGAAACTCGAAAGTCTATCAGAGGTCGACTTTTTTCTTTTTTCAGTGATTATGGTGGTATTGTGTTTGAGAACTTGCGAGTTCTTGCCAGAATGTCGGACGATAAATAACGAATATTATCTGGGCACAAAGGAAAATGTCCAACGATAACGCAAGTCTTTAAAGGAAAACCGTTTGAAAGATGTTTCGATGGTTCGATTGTACGTCGACATAAGCCTATTATTTTTGGGCCTACTTTGAAAGCGATGTAATAACCTAGAAGAAAAATAAATAATATTTTGTGCTCCATTAATCAATTGCCGCTACTTTTTTGGCAGAGTATATTTATTTATTTATTTATTTATATATTTATTTATTTATTTGGTTTTTAATTTAAACCTTTCCGACCAATTATAAGTTAATTACAATATGCAACAATTCATTTATTAGATTTAATCTGCTCAGTAGCGTAAATTAAAAAAAAACACGAATTTAGAAGTAAATATTAAACTTATAAAACTATACTATGGCTAAAGATGGTATCATTATTAAGGACAAAAATATTATAAAAAGACTAATTTAGAAGTTAATCGGTATATAATCTGGAAATTTAAGATAATCGTTATGTGATAAAGGCTGCTCACAATTTAATTGAAAACAAACTTTTACTCGAAAGTCTGAAAGTGTTGCAGAATGAGCCTTTTGTAAGAATCAGGACATAATTAAAAATGTTTTGCTTGGCAGTAAATTGTAAATTCGTGCTACTCTTACTACAAAAGCACGACCCACGAGTGTGGTTGGAATAAGGAATAAGAAGCTGCTTATTACGAATGGAATGTAAAAAATTGAATGAATTAAAAAGAAATTGAGGACTACACAGTCGAACAATATTATAAAATAGCAACAATGACCTCAAATAGATATAATTTAAAAAAAAATATTCATTATTTCGAAAAAATAATCGAATATATTATAACTACCTTAACAAGGAAACTTTAATTAAGCTTCTTTAATTTAATTACGAAATAATTACGAATTGAAGGAACTTACGTTAATATATTTGACGCAATCAAGGACAAATGACATCAATTTTTATTTCTTCTATTATATCCAGTCCAACAAGCGCATACAAACTTTTACTAAGTTTCCAAATGTTCTCTCTATCTGTGTACAATTTTGTATAAACGCTCTTAACATCTCTTTACCTTATGAGTTTCAGCAATGCAGCTTAAAAGACACATTTACAAAACGTTGTTACTACATAATGTTTTCTGGAACATGCCTATCCCCGATGCCTATAAAGTTATCACTTCACCTTGCAGCGAAATGACAACACCACCACTACTAGCAGTAATAGCAACAACAATAATGACTCAGGAGTGGCTACAAACGAATAGAAATGTGTAACGATGCGCATGCGCATAAGAGCAGGCGATTTTTAATTGTTTAAATTCATTGGTCTTGCCTTTAGTTTATATTGTTGTTGTATTTGTATATCTTTCTTTTTTTTTTTTTTGTACAGTATATATATATTTATATATACTACTGCATATAGTGTTGAAAAGGTTTTTGAAAAAATGCCGACGCTTCTATCATTATTTGGTTTTTTTCCAAAAGTCATTTTTCAAATATTGTCTTGTGTTCAATAAACAAACAACAACAGGCAACGTTTATGTTTCTCTCTCTTAGCGGAGCAGCATCTATACCGCTGGGTCAACATGAATTTTTCTACACTTTTAGATTACACGTTGTTAGCAGCCGCCGACGTCTGATTGGCTATAATAGAGCAGAATAGAAGAGTTATGTTAGGAAAACACACCACACACACAAAAACATCCACAACGTCAGCGTGGCGAGCAGAAGTTGACCGTCTAAAAACAAGAACTATAAAAGCAATTATCAGACAAAATATTTTTCGGTTGTTTACGGCTATAAGAAATTTTTTAGGGGTCTAGAAAAAAACGATGATTGAGGCACAACAATAACACAAAACAACACAAACACTGTTTGCCATCTACAAAGATTTTCATTAAGATTTTTTTCCCGATGTTTAGGTTAGGTTAGTCTCTTACGGACTTTTTGGGGTGAGCGGAAATTTCTTATAATTATTGGGTTTGTATAAAAGTGTGATGATTTGCCTGCCGTTAATGTTGTTGGTGGTAGGTCCCTAAATTTCGTTTTTTTTTTTGTTTTTGTTGTTTTTTTTTTTAATTATGATTGAAGAGTTTTGGTTTTTGAGTTCATTCCTCTAACTACAACAGGAGGAAGTAGTTTGTTCTAATTTGAAAATTTCATGTTTTAGGTTAATGCGTTTTATGTTTTCTTTATTCCCTCGTTTGCTTTTTATTCCTTAGCCAAAATTATGTTGTAAATTTAAATTTTAAATATCTTTCTATATACGAGTAATATTTTGTTAAAAGCAAGAAATCGCAAAAATTATGATGCCAATGATTATGATGATGACGAGGATGGTGATGATGATGGTAGTGAAGAAGCAGGAAGGAGGGGGCGATATCAGTAATGTTTATACAGCGGCATACCAGTGTAGCACAATAATGTATATCGTCAATGGATAAATTTTTATGCTATAAACAAAAGACTCAAGACACGAACATGACCTTATAATGAACATTTGACGTTATGGTCGCCTTTTGTCTACTACAGCGTCATTGGTGGCTCTTGGTGGTTCATCAAAATTTCTTAGCTTGGTTATGAATGTAATTCGAAGACCATTTTCTATAGTCGTAAAACTTCTTAATATATAAAATAAAACGACAATGAAAATAAGCGAAATAAAGCGAAATAACTTAAGGTCATGGGGGTGCCTTCAAAAAATATCACTAAATTAAAATAATTACTAGTTTTTGATGGCATGGAAAATGTTATAAGGGAACTGTTGGTTCTTTTTCACAATGGTGAAGGAAATTTTGGTCTATAAAAAGATTTAGAAAGTGGAACAATGGTTTTTGTGACTTAATTAAAGAGAATTTAACCAAAAATATGTGTCATACAAAAAAGTTTAGTTTAGATTTTAGAGTACCCAGAAATGCTTCTTTAGGTATGTGGAGTGTCAGAAAATAAAACAAAAGTTTCATTGAGTTTAAATGTAACCACGATGTTATTGTTATTGTTACCCTGCTAGTCCTGAGCTCATAACTGTAGGCAATGAAATTGCTACAAGTCGTGCAAGCAAATTTTAATGCATAAATAATGAAATACGTACGCGCCGTACTTTTAAGTGTAACTGAATTGAAGTTTATTTCAAGAAAACTATACATTTGTTCATTTCCCTTAATTATTCCGCGTAACTTTGAAAATTGTCTGGATTTAGTATTATATAATAAAAATAATATAAATAGAATAAATAAATAAAAAATAAAATAAATATAATTCAAACCCAAACTGCGAACAAAAAAAGAACAAAAACAAGAAATTTCCTTGGGTTCAAAAAATGAGATATGGAAGAATTTCTCACATTCGCTGTGCTTACAATGCATGCACTCTATTCATAGTTTCACTGAGATTACCTGCTGCTGACCGATAATTTCGAATGTCAATCTGATTGCTCTACTGCTACAAAAGGTCATCAGCACACTAAGATGACAGTCACCCAAAAGAAAATTAATGCCTGTGTCAGGAGTCGCAATGCTGACTACCGCTTCACTGTGGTCGATCATATCAAAAACTGTGAGCCAGCTTTATTACGTGAATTTAGTACCGACAGAAAACAGAGGCGATGGTGCAAGAGCAGCAGAGACCTTGACACTACAATTCTTCTGGCAGTGTCTGTAATCTAGGTCGGAAACGAAAATTTCTTTTCTGAAATAAAAGGTTTATACGCCAAAATCAATGTGGAATGAAATAGCAATCACATGAATCGGGTAACAATGTATCAATAATCAAGGCTACATTCCCAAATCAGAACAAGCGATAAGGAAGATTCTACGAATCCGTAGGTCTTTTGGGAATAAATAAATTTTGCCAGTCATGAAATTTTTCATATAAGTAGTCACTAACAGGACAAAGCTAGGTCAAAATGAAATGCAACTGCTTAAAATAGCAAAGGTGATGCAATAGAAATATACATGCATCGAATTCCCAATCATTATACGGATGACATATATCATTGATTGAATTATGATTGAATTTCGAATGCTCGTATATGATGCCCAAAAATATAGGTGGCCTTATGCACCATCTCTGCGAAATTAAAACATTTTTACAGGATTTCACAGGTCATTGTCGAGTCCTCGCCAAGATAAAATTGACGGCCAAGAATGTTTTGCTGTCTGTTTGGTATGATTGGCAGGACACCACTTGCTATGAGCTGTGCTGTTAACAATTGGACCGTCCGAAGGAAACGCAGGCAAGACCAGTTTCTGCCTATTGAAAAAGAATTGTTTTCCATCAAGGCATCGTCACACCAATAGTGCTTCACCAGACACAGCGGAAGCTCGTTTGGAAGATTTTTATGCATCCACCATAATCATCTACCAAATATTACTGGTGATTTTACAAACGTTATGGGCGGATAAAAATGTGTGTTTCTATATAAGCATTTCATCAACATTATAGTTGTCTATCCGTGACATGTTGGTTAGAGCACCCAACTGTCATGCATATTTTCAATACAACCACCTACCATCTTTTGCGCGACTGTCTGACGAACACTTCGGATACTTAAGTAATTGACAATTCTAGTTAATACTCCTCAAACTGAAGTTCAGAACCGTCGTCTTCCTAATAACGCTGAGTGTCAATACACAAGTGCCTAATTCAGAGTATGCCCATAATTTCTATTTGGACTTGGTCATCACTGAAGATAGGCAAAACCAAAAGTTTGGAGAAAATAAGAAGATGCGGAATTTCCAAAAATTCAAAAAAATAATATTTATCGAAGCCCATCACTCAAATCGGTATTAACGAGTACACTGTTTGTTTAGCAGTGACCGTACAAGATTAAGTGACAGATGGGACTGAGACTAAGATTTTAGATATCATAAGGCTAATTAAAGGGTGTCCCAACAAGAACGCAAGATTTAAATTTTAAATCAAATACAGGTATTTAAAAAGAATCGTGAAACTTTATTATATCGTAAAGTAGACAGAATGAGGTTATGTATGGAACAACACAACGGTTTTGCTGGCACACACGCGATCTTTCAATGAAATTTTCAATGACCATTTTGCATAAATGCTGCGGTATTTTATTAATGCAGCGTCCAATTTCCTCTTTTAAGACTTGAGTCGTTTTCGGCTTATTCGCATAAACCATCGACTTCAAAGAACCCCAAAGAAAAAAGTGTAATGGTGTTAAATCGCATGATCTAGGCGGCCAATTCTGATCTCCAAAACGCGAATTAACACGACCGGGAAATGCTTGATGCAGAAGTTGAATTTTTTCTCTGGCTGTGTGACATGTGGCGCCGTCTTGTTGAAACCACATACCCTCCATATTCATTTCTTCAATTCTAGACACGAAAAAAACTGGTTATCATTTCACGATACCGGCGCCAAATTTAAATCTTGCGTACTTGTTGGGACACCCTTTACTATTTATTTTACGGTATAAGGTGGTTACCGCATTTGCATTCAACCAAATACAAACACTTTTGAGGGATAAATACGAAGATTAACTCGGTGTTACTCAACTGCAATTCGAATAATTACGTTTATTAATCGGGATGCCAAAAGGGAGACGCCAAAGAATGCAACTTCTTGCAGGCTTAATCCCTTCCTTTTGAAAGAGAAAAATATTTATTTAGCTACAAGTAGCATTGTAATTTATTGGACTGTTTAAACAATAACGGCGCCAGAAAAATTTTCTGAGTTTGTTCTTCGACATTGCCCTCGATCTGTACTCCATAGAACAACGTCCTATTTCCGGGGCGGAGGAGAATTTGGCTCCAACACTGATGCCTGCTCTAAAATTAGTAATTATTTTGAAGGCCTTGTTAAGTCTTATTAAATGGAGGAAATTACACAATTAAAGCTATCGATTGACTGAGTTTAGGCTAAAAGAAGGGCATGCAAATCCATTGAAAGACTAATGCTAGCGCAAATAAGTAAACTAGCGCATGCGCAAAAGTATAAATTTGGTAATATACTGATATCTAAGAAATCTGAAAGTAATGAAGCTTCCAGTTCCACGGAGTCCAAATGTTAGAATATATTTAGCGGATTTCTCTGGAGTCGGAAAAAAAGAAGAAGCAAGTCACATACATTTTGCATACCAGCCACTCTTATTAATTTTCTTAATTAAAGTTAATTTTTTGCTAGCCTTGACAAAATTATCCTTTTTTTTATTTCGAAAATAAGCAAAAACAAAAACAGGTGATACTTTGGTGATCACAACATAAGTTTGGATAGTTTAAACAATGTGTGTTAAACCATTCGGCATTCCTTAAGTCATTATTTTCACTCTAATAAATTCCTGGTTAAATTACCTTATACGTGTAGTCGTTTTGCTATCCTCGATACATTCGTAAATTTTCCGCTTCAGTGATTTTTCGTTTGTGAGCCATAACCAAGGCGTCAACACCTAATAAATTTTAAATTATTCACTTCTCAACTGTCTGCAATTTTCTGGTAACTTGAGTAATGCATGTCCATCTCATATTCGCAAAACAAAAACCCATCCCACATGGAAGCCATTTCAATTGTACATATTTTCCAATAATTGTACTCCGAGACTTTTCATATAAACATTTGGAATGGGAAAACATGAATCAGTTCCATTCACTGACTTTGAGACATTTAAAACTTTTATTTAATTCAACACGCAACTATAAACGCATCATGTACACACAGACAAACACAATATTGCTTTGAGTCTAACCATGAGACGGCATTCTCCAATACGGGCGCATGCGCTGTCTCTGCCAGCACAAAAAGCATAGAAGAATAGATTAAATTGCGCCTATTAAAGAAGTAAAACAGGAGGCAAACAGCTAAAATGACAACAATAAAAATATAAATTTATCTCACATGTACCAGAGAAAGAAATTCAAATTGAAATGGAAATGGAAAATTGCCAACGGAGGAGTTAAAAACGTATGAAATATGAGCACAATAGAAATGTCAGCAGCTCGTGAAATAAATGAAATGTGAATAAAGCCGGATTGGTGTCACAAAGGCAATGCTTCGTTTATAGATATTCTAAATACAAATTGAATTCTCTTTGGGGGAAGATATTTTATTATTTTATGACATCCATATATATTTATATATATTTGAAAGATGTCTGGTTTTTTTCCTTAGCAATAGCGCTAAAGTAATTCTTCCTGTTTGCTTGGAATTTTTGTGTCTTAATTCAAGTTAGGAAACAAAATAATTCCTAAGGTAATAAAATGTGTTTTCAGTGATAGAGAAATTTGAAAATCTTCTAATTCCTTAAGCTGATAAATGCCATAAAATTGCCTTCGTAAAATGTGAGAAAAAAATAATGGTCTTTTATTATACCGCAGTTAAAAATGTTAATTATCAATTTACCATTACCAATATTTTTGTCATTCTTTCTATATATTATCACCAGATTTATAAGCTACTTAAATTGCTCCCATTGCCGGTATAAAGGAAGAGATGTTTATTACTCCTAAAGGTGGCGTTAAAGCAGATTTTATGTTGGATTTGCCAGCTTGAATTGGTAAAACTAATGATCTTAAAATTTTATTGATATTTTTATCGTAAATTTCTATAAATTGTAAATCAGAAATACCCATTTGGTCATGTGACACATTTTCCCCACCCCCACCTCTTTACAAATTTTCATTACCATTAGAAATGTTTGTGACTTAAGTCTTTTGTTTTGACTGGCATTTGTTATTTAGCAGATCACAAATTGGACTTGTTTTTCATCTTCCTTTTATTGTGAAATGTTTTAATAATTTCCAGTTTATGATTGAATTCAATTAGAGATTATTTTTTATGATGTTTTGACACGCATTCAATAAAATGTTGTGTACAATAAAAGTATTTGGATTTGGATATAGTAGACCTTAAATAAATGGCTTATGAAACAACAGCATTTTATTTTATGTCTAAATGAAATAGAAATAAAATGAATGAGAATACTGTGGAATTTATTCAAAGTCAGAACCATGAAAATAAATAAATCTGTGTTCGTTTTGGGGACAATTGCTGAGATTTTATTATAAATGCTTCTGGCAGCCTTAAGATAAATGCCTTCAGAGGAATGTGAAAAATTTTCACTATCTCACCATCGATTTGTAAAGAGAAATTTTGACGAAATCATTTCGGCGTGATATATAGTTGCTTCTTATCCATCATATGCAATATTTACCAACCATCGTAAAACAATTTTCTTCATTAGACTAGTACAGACTAACCAGATTGATATCCTGATCAGTTAGTAATTGGAGCTCGCTGTCTGATATTCATTTGGGAATAAGCACATCCATTAGCAGAGTTTCTTCGGACCTTCAGTCAAGTTTCCCCTGGTCATGCCGTAAGGCATTCTGTTGTGTAGTTCGTAAACTGTGAAAGCGACCAGTTTGTGCCATAGGTAAATCACTAACGTATGATACTGAAGCTTAGCTTTTATACAACCTTAATCGTTGGCAACCGCAACGCTAGGATCGAATCAGATAAAGATAGGACAAAAAAATAGAGAAATGGAACCATATAAACATTAACGGTCTTTACAAACATTATAAGGATCATGATCTAAGGATAAGCACCTGGGGTGACTGGTCTCTTTATAGAGAAGGTATACGGCTTGCTTATATCTTTGACAAACTTTAATTTGACATCCGGACATAGACCACGTAATATTTGCTGCAGCTATCATACAGCTGCAACCACTATAGACATCAAGGTCAAATGATTTCTTTCATAACACAGACGAAAAAAAAAGCAATGAGATCAAATGTTATTTATATGAGTGCGTAGAAAACTCATACGTTGGCTGTCCTCAACGCACCACCAAAAATGCTCTGGAGGATTTAATACCAAAATAGGAAGTGAAGATGTACTTAATCAAATATAGTCGGCACAACAACACTTTGGAAAATGGATTCAGAATGTTTTCATCCATCGTGGAATATGGTAATAAGTGGAACCAGATTCCCACATGAAGATGCCAATTTCCAGAAAACTCTTGCAGCGAATTGTAGCGTGGGTGTGAGAGAACGCTACAAAGAGAAAAACGGATGGGCACAAAAATGTATTTTTGAATGAAGAAAACAACTGTGGAAGGAGTGGCATTGGCAAAAATTATAATGAGATAGACATGAAACCCGACTATTCTATCAAAAAGTAAAAAATAAAGGTTATTGAATAGAGCTTTGCCCCCTTAAGGACAATGTGGGAAATCTGTTCACGGATGGGCTAGTGTACTGCAAGTGGTAAAAGAAGATTAGTTCAATTATCGACGATGGTGTGATCTTAGCAACAAGGGAATGAAACGGGTTCTGAAAAGTGACATCGCGAACTACATATATGATGCTAATGCCGACATTCTGTCGCTATTCAAGAACGGCGGAGTTAAATTGACAATGAGAACGCATCGATCTTAAACACGATTTAGGTAGACGAATGTATATCAGATAAGTGGAAGTTTATTATGTAATTTACTCAAAAACATGATCTAAATACATGCGTAAACTAAAAAGAGATTAATCTTTTACTGATTGGATATAAGCTCTTGTCGATCGTATTATATGAAACATTAAATTCTGTTTTGTCCGACCTAATGCCTTACTGGAGTGAATTTGGACTTGAAATATCAACAGCTGACCTAATATTCCTACCCTGCCAAATTATGGAGAAGACCATGTATGAAGACCATGATAATGCGGTCTTTTCAATGTGCTTATGGAGACAGTTGTAAGGAAAGTTGTGGTGAAAACGAATCGACATAATTTTCAACAAAAGCCACATAGTCCACTGGTGATACTAACATTTTTGATCAAAAGTTGCTCTTGTACCGAACTAGAAGTCGAGTTGTTAAAGCTCTGCCTGCTCGTTGACAAATATTCTTTTGGTGTAGTGAATGATTTCGTCTTTCTTTGACCCACCGTTGATAAAATTAATGATGGGAGTCAAGAAATTTCTTAAAAACAGGGAATATCACGGACTAAGCAGGTGTATTAACGTCGAATCTCTTTTTCTTTGAAAGGAAATTCAGTTGTGCTAGATAATAATTCTGCTTGCCTTGTTGTTTACCACAATCCTCTGTTACGAAATAGGCAGAAATTTTGTTCTGTGAGCCTCCTGAAGAAACATGGGTCGTAAATTGTAATGACTAGTAATTCTTAATTGAGTGTCATCGCCTCATATTAATTATGGGATGTATGAAGTGTTCACCGATATCGATGTAGTCAAGCGCATTAAAATATAGCGATTGAGTCAGATGGCTCTTATTGTGCGACGGCTCAGGATAAAAAGTCTTTGACAATGAAATCGATGAACGGCGCGAAAGTAGGCGGCCAAAACTCTAATGAATTGACCAGGTTACCAAAATTTTGTACAATGACTTAAAGAACAATACCGAAGAGTTAGTAATACTGCTGCTGTTTTCAGCTTCTACAGAGACCACGGGGCTTTAACATGAGTCTCGTCGCGAAGGCCTACCCACGGTGTGCTTATCACAATGGGCATATTACAATGCTATTGCCAGCGCCCACAGGGATAGCCAAGTTAACTTGGACTTTCAGCCAGAAGCTACCAAATTGGTTATGCTAGTATGGAACATAATCCCTATTGGCGGAGGTGAGACACATCTTACCACCCCTGCTACTCTATGGGTCTGTAGAACACGGTTGCAATGCAACTCCACATTCGAGCACAAAGTCTCTTACCAGCGATTTTGGTTTCAACCACAACCCGCATGATGCTCCCATTAGGGTTCTAACACCAAATGATCAGGCAGGAACTCCGCTCCGGGTACAGAGTGGACATTTTTATATATCTGCAGGTGCAGAGACCCCTGGTAGATGAAACGGTCGATACTACATTGCAAGGATGCAGTATCCTCACCGGTGGGAGACGGGAAAAATACCAAAGCGCTTTTTTTCGGCTATGGTGAACGGCAATCAAGAAATATAGACATAGGAAACTCCATGCTTTTCCGTACCCCCGAGAGATCAAAAAGACACAAATGACAAGGCCTGTGGTCAGAACATTCGATAAAAATATATTATCATGGAATTTCTTAATCTAGCAACTTTCATCGGCCACCCTGTATAATAATTTATATTTTGGCCATTAACAAAGAAATCACTGACTTCCTCCGTTGACTAGTCATTAGTAAGTCATATTGCAACATGATGAGCACTTTTCAAATTTTTTTTACTAATGTGGCTGTAAATCATCAATCTAAATCGTACAAATTGTTGAATTTATTAGGGACTATTTTATATTATGAAGTAGAAAGCATCACAATTTCTTTGCATAACTTTATTACAAATAATATTTGTACTTCCAACGAACTCGCACCCTTTCCTCAGGTTCCTATTATTCTCATAACAGTGTATTTTAAAAATTCAATTCTATTTAAATAGACTGAACTAGAAATGAATATAGTTGTTAAGTTCCTTGCCCTAGCAATGATCCTATTAAACGTGATAAATAAATTCAAACATAATAATGATAAAATAATAAATAATAACAATCGATAATCGATATCATTGGTGTTTACATGTAAACTAACTAACGTTAATGGCGACTGCAATGAATGCGTTTTTGTGCATCGTTTGGTTTAATCTCGTGAACCAATTGCATCTTATATGCGAAAAGGATGTAACACATGTAAACTTCTTTGCAAAGACCGCCTAAACATCTCTAACTGCTGAGAACGTCGCCTGGTGGAAGTTTCGGAGTTTTCCTCAATACCTGCTTGCGCTCGAGCAGTGGTCACTTCATTTCGAACTGCACGAAGTCTTCCAGCACGCGGAAGATCACAGATAGCTTCTTGTTGCGCAAAATGCTGAACCAATTCGTAAATTGTTGGAGCACTAGAGGCATTTCGATCATGAAAGAAATTTCAATATGATCTGAATAATCGAATGCTAACTTTCAAAGTAAAAGTGAACAAATTTGGTTCTTTGTTCTGTGCTGAGCCTTTCCATCATAAATTTCCCAAGTATTATTTAGTTAATTCTGTAAAGAGACGAAAAAAAGAGACTTCGACAAAAAATGTGTTCTCTGATCAAATCTTAACGTTTCTTATGCGCCACCCTATACTTTCACTCAGTAAAAAAGTCAACATTATAAGATGTCTTTCGAACAACAAGTTTAATTGCAATACTTAGACCCTTACATCAATTCTTAAGACTCTGATAATTTCCAAAATCAACGACGGTTTATTTTTTTATGGAAATTCTCCCAAATCTTTTCTTAATAAAACAAGAACAATATTTAGAGTTACCATTAGGCTCTCTTTAGATGCTTTTAGATCTACTTACATTAACATCGTGATGGTGAAAAGTAATTCTATGTCTATAGAAAATTCAAGAGACCTGCTGATAACAAAACTTTCGATATGTGTTATGTTTACTGAAATCATAGAGTACGTTTTTCAAACGAAAAACGGGCCAATACCTAAATTGCACACTGGCCAGCTCGACAATAGACATTTCTCTTTCTCTTCAAAAATCTGAAACATCAATGAAAGTTTGTCACCAAAAATTCAGAAAATTGAAAACAGAAAACTCTGCCTATAGCGTTGTTGAGGCCAACAAGATTGTCAAGACTGCACTTTTACCATATTATAGCTCAAATTATTCGGTGGAACTAATAGCTATATATGATGCAACAGAATACGTCCAATCCAAAAGGGGAAATTTTTCAATATTAACTGAATCACTTTAATCAGAGAACTCAATAAGGAATATAAATTATAATGAGTATTGTGCAAGTAAAATTAGACAATAACTGATTGAAAAATCAAGTACAATAAAAGTTATCTGAATACCTATAAATGGATTTGCTAACGGTATAACTCGGAATGCAATAAAATCCCCCCTCAAAACCACACCATAACTTAACTTCAGCGATATCAAGTCACATTTAAAGTCATATTTTGGGGAAAAAAGCAAATATCAATCTTGTAAATGGCACAAACGGAATCATCAAGCAAAGCTCAATATCGACAACTTACTTGAAAGCGACCAGAGCAGCAGCCCCTCTAGGAGGGACCAGGCAGTACCGACGAGAATAAAACTAGATCATACTAATCTCACCCATGGATACTTAATGGAAACCAATACTAGCATTCAATGCAAATTCTGCAGTAGCCCACACAACTCTTTGGAACACATCCTCATAAACAGTAATAATTTCAAGAACCAACGTAAAAATGTTCTCAGTAACAAAAATATATTTGATATAATAAATTACCCAAGACCCCTTAATAAAAATTTACTATAAAGGTATCATAAAGAATGTAGTCTATATAAATATATTTAATCAGATTATAATTTTATGTATTATATACTAAATACGAGCTTGAGGCCATTGTTGTCATAACTCACTGCTCCTTATCATTTTGTAATTTACTTATAATCTGATGAAATAAATAAATAAGTAGATAAATAAACAAACCCAAAATAATATTAAATCCTGCAGTCAAACCCCGACTATGCGCTAATTCTGTGCTAATTTACTTTTTAAAGCAAATATTTCACGTTAAACAAAATACCATTAATATAAGCTGCCCAGAAATAATTTTCTTAAAATTATTTGCAGTTACATATAGAACTGGAATCGGTCAGAAAGTTTAAATTTTAATTTTTTTTTTCAAATTTCAATCATGTGGTTTGAAATTGGAACAAGCTTTTCAGGTTTAACATATCAGAATACATGGATTTTCTGATGTTTAAGGCTACCCATATGACTTGTGCCATTAACGATTTTTTGTTAATGTCTGACTTGAAAAGCCAGTCCTCATCCAAAGTGTTAGATAGATAAAAATTCGTATTAATTAATTAAATGTGCTAAGCTCTATCCTATGGTATTCATTTGATATAACAACATATTTTGTTTGCTTGAAGTATTTCGAGATTTCCAAATGTTGTTGCGTATTCTGTCATACCTCATAGAAACGACTGAATTCATTACATTTTGCACTCAGTGTTAATTGATTTTGAGCCATAAGCATGTATATTTATAAATATTTGTAAAGATGCCGATTTGATTTTATTGTTATCATTTTAAAACATGAAAACGAAACGTGGACACAAACAGTTTAGATGTCATTTGAATTTTTATTTCTAATTATATTTCCTTTGCAGATCATTAAAAGCTCAAATTTCAATAATATAAAGATTACTCTTTTTATGGTCAGAACAAGAAGTACCACTTTTTGTTATCACAGGTTATCATAAAACTTCAGAATTTATTCTTTTTATAACATACATATTACCATACGCTTAAGTATAGTTTACTTAGATATGAGTATGTGTGTTAACAAATTTGTCAACAAATTTATTTTGAGTAACAATTTAAATATCAATCTATTCTTCTTTGGCATGTTTATTACAATCCAATATGTGACATTTTAGGCATATCATTGTAAAGTTAATGGCTTTAGATCTAAGACCTATCGCTATTTGCAAGTTGGAAGGCATGTTTCCTTATTTATATTTTATTGCCGCATAATCTAAACTGACATTGACAGTTTATTCAGAAGAGTTTCAGTAAATTTCCACATTTTGATAATATGTTGTTTCTTTTTCTTCACTATTGAGATGAACACATCAAATCGTTTGATTCTTTATAAAAATGCGTAGTTTTAATCGTTCTTAACCAACGTAAAAATCAAGGATACAAAAAATTTAATTAACAGGTTATTAACTGAATTCCGTCATTAATAATTTTAGAAAGATTTCGAATACGGTTATGGAAAAAAGCGTACTAGCAACAGAAGCAACAGCATTTTCAAAAATCATTTTGGTTATTTGAGATAATCGTTTAGTACTAATCTAATGTTATTCCTTGAATTTTGGCAGTGGTAATAATATTTTCTTAAAAGAAATATATATCCAAAGAGATGTAAACCAATTCACAACTTTTTCATTTTATCCTATATTTTTTTTCCAAAACAGTAGGTGGAGCTTCAACTGAGAAATACCTGTCTCTAGCAGGAAGTTGTGATACCGAACTAAATTTCAATCTCAGTGAATTTGTAGAACATGGAAAAAACTGGTCACCGTTATGTAATCCAATATTTCCATTTGAAAGGTCTCAGCCGAACAAATATTAGGCTGAGCTAGATTCTACTCTGGAAGAGTCTGATCCTTCGTTTGCGATGGTAAAACATTGGGTAGCAAGAGATAAACGATCTGCCAAGACGAACACCGTAGTGGTCGACCAATTGGAGTATCAACGGGGTAAACCTACAAAATGGTATTGGATGGTCGTCGGCTAAAGGCGCATGATCTAGATGAAATGATCGAAGATTTGAAGATAAGAAAATTGTGAGCAAGATGGATGCCGCGCTTGGTTTCAATAGAGGAAAAACAGCATCGTAAATGTGTTTCAGTAGAGTGTTTGGCGATATTTTACCGTAATAATGATGGCTGAGACATGAGTCCACCACTTCACACCTTAGAACATACACAAAGCGGTGGATTGGAATGGAAGAATCGTGTCGAAAAAATTCGAAGACTTTTCCACCTGCAGTCAGCATCATGGCGTCTGTTTTTTGGGATGCTCATGGGATTATTTTTATTGATTAATTTCTGGAAGAAAAACCCATCACCGGTAAATATTATGCTAATTTACTGCTGCATTTAGGAGATGAAATTATGGAAAAAGGCCACAAAGAAAGTGTTATTTCATCAATACAATGCTCCATTTCACACATCCACTATTGCGATGGGCAAAATTAGTCAATTAAAGTTCGAATTTCTTCATCACGCACCTTATTCGCCTGATTTAGCTATTTACAAACTTGAAAGAATGAGTCGGTGGTAAACGATTTGAAGAGGTGGGGTTTGCGCAAAAAATTGTTATTAATTTTGTTGAAATTTCATACCAAATCTCACCCATTACTATAAGGCATCTCTCTTCGTTTTTTGAGCTGTTACACACACAAAAAAAATCGGTCATTATTTACAAACCAACAATTGCAAGGTAAATTCTTTTGTTAACTAATTATGTACTTTAGATTAACACACAGCGTGTGTATACTAAAATATCGACTTATTTAGAACTAAATGTCAAAAGATTAAATATAAAATCATGAATTAAAAATCAGTCGATTGAATTTCATGAAAAGAATTTCACCCGCTCTGCTGACATTCATACCTTTTATTTTAGATAACAACTTATGTAAACAAATTATTTTGTTTATGTTAAAAACAAAACAAAAATTAAAGAAGAAGAGAACATGTTTCGCTTGCACATTTGCACCGTTTTTCACATCAAATCCTTAGCTACTCTTAAAGGAAAAGAGTTTTCGTATAAAAATCGCAAGATTTTTGTTTGAAAAATTGTTGGTTTGCGACGGTCACTTCAGTGCCGCAGATCCACACAGTATTCCGAGACGAAATAAAAAATGGAAAATAAAAAATTAAATAATTAGGTTATAAGTGTCAGTAATTATTCTAAACAGACAATTAAATAAACACAAATAAGTAAACCAAAAAAGGTCCAAAAAAGAAAAATCGCTTGGCTTCTATATGTACGAGTATTTCTTTTGTCTGTTGCGCTTACTTCAATTTCGAATTTATACTCAGTTTTGTGCGATGATTGACTAAATTTACTAGGCTAAAAAACAAAAAAAAAAACATATGAAATTTTAGAGGCTGGAAATTTGATGGAGAGGAAGATCTTAACACCAATTACATTCCTTAGTTGACTGAATTTCGCAAAAAAAAAAAAAATTTTGAATTGGAGCCATTGGAAGATAATTGAAAAAAGACTTGAAGTAAGTAATCTAACACATAAAATGGTAAAAAAGTTCATATCTTGAAAGGATCCCAAAATATTTTTTTTCTTTTTGGTCAATTGGGTGATATTTCATATTGCTATTCGGCAACTCATCTTTCGATTTTTTACTTAACGTATATTCAAAAATCTCAGTTTTCTAACCATAAATAAATTTATTTGAATACGAACGTGTGAAGTGTGTGTTTGTGTGTGCGAAAAGAAAATGCCTCTGTTGGAACACAGAGCCATCCATGTTTCAAGCGATTCCTTTTTTCCGACGGTACTTTTGGCGCACTACCGATGATCAAAAGATTTAGTTTTTGAAGTATTTTAGTAAATAATATATATTTTTTGTACATATTGGCCAGAAAATTTAAGACACTAAGTGTCATAATAATCGATGACGAAAACCAGAGGCAATCAAGGAAGTTCAGTTTCGTTTCAGTATTGATTTTGCATTGTTATGCAAATTATTATATTGCAGACATATTTTTATTTAATGGTTACAGTCGTTTCTAGCCTGAAACGTAAATAATTCAATTTCTCCACCAGAACATAACTTAAAAGATATTGTGATTGATAACCTAAAACCATTATGAACCTGTAATAAGAACTGATGTGGTTTACGTTTTGTGGAGGAGACTGCAAAAGGCAAAAATGCTTCAAATATATTTTTTTGAGTTTTAAATACCAGGATTTCGGCAATTTGCATAGCTGTTTAATAATTGTGTTTATTCTTTGAATTGAAAATTTCTAAACGAAGTGTAAAGACACGCGTTTTTTGTACAAATTTGTTTCTAATTTCATTCCCGAATCAAAATCAGAAATATTTATAGTTTTGTTTTAGATGTATACAATAGAAACAAAATTTAATGCAATTTTGATTCAGGTGTCACAATCTGAATTAAAATTTTATGTAGTTTTGACACAGATACCATAAACTGAAATGGAACAAAATTATTATTCGACTTGATTCAATTTCAGTGACGATACCTAAAAAACGAAATATTTCAAAAATTTGTTTGCTTGAAAGGATTAATTTCCTGGAAGGAATTTTTCACGCCGCCGCTTTCCCCAATAGGCTATAATTTGTTGTAACTGAAACCATAGAAAGTGATACCAACAATAATTACACCATCATTTAGGTGACACTCAGATAAAGATGAAAAATTCAAAATGTACTGTCGGAGCACAGCTTTAGAACTCTCTACCAACACTACTACCAATTAGACTTGTCTACGGCAAATTGTTAATGCTTCATGATGGTGTATAAAATATAAAATACTAAAAGATTTGAAAAGAAACTATATTATAGTAAGTTTACTCAAAAGCTATAATTCTTCTAATTGAAACCATAGAAAGTAACATCAACTATAGCTATACCATCAACCCGAAGACCCCCAAGCAAATATGAAATATGTAAAAAAGCACTAGCAAAGTTCGAGTTAACAACTTTCAGCCAACGCTTTACGAAACATTAAATACAGGGTGGCGCACCAATTATGCTACTGTCAACTGTCAAAGACGTTGAAGGAGTTTCTTTTACCCAGAACAGAAGACGTATCCGTTTGAACAGCAAGTTGCAGCAACTGCACACATAGCCAGACCGACTATGGCGGAGTCTAACGAAAATATTCAAACAAATTAATTATATGAAATAAACTTTTATTTTCTATGCAAGGAAAGAAAAATAAAAGTAAATGAAATACATTGATTAAAAAGAGTTATTTGAATTTCTTACTGTAGTGCAATTGGTGCGCCACCATAAACATAATATTTTGAAGATAAAGTTATATTATAGTAAAGCTTAACAATACCGATCGTACAATGTTCATTGCTAGTTATGTGAATATTTTTGCAATTGTTAGAAAAATGACTAAAATTCAAATAAGAAAATATAAAGGATGAGAAAAATGCAGCGTTAAGTAAGTCACAAACAAAAAACAGATATGAAATATTTCATAAATCATCATTAAATAATTAAAATTTTATTTTTTTTGCCACGACTAAGAACGATTTTTTTTATCGTATATGAAGCATATAACCTCACAATAGACTAAGTTCAGGTCAGGTATAGTATTTTTGGATTGGCGGAGTACTGATTTCATTACTGACAAACCGTTTATAGTTCTTTTTATTAGAGACGGAAAATATGCACTTTGTTACCGACACTTTTATTGCGATCAGAAGCCCAATAAATTTTTGTACAAAATTTCGACTTCATACACTATTTCTGATAATATTTTGTACTGTCATACAGCAAATTACTGCAAAATCCATTACTAGCTGTGAAATGCTCAATTATTTTTCTAGCACTTGTAGTTAGATTCTACCATAACACAGTCCTTTTACCAATAGCGTAAACATTGAATAACGTATTTAATTTTTACCTCTACTCTAATTACTGTGAAAGAAACGCCAACATTTCAATTTGTTGTTCAGAACTCGTAATTGTTTTGTGGCAAACAGAAATTGTCAAGAGTCAGTAAAACCAAAAAAAAAAAGATCAATAAACGTGATCAATGTGGCGTTTTCCTGATTCAATCTTACACAAATCTTGCTATATAAAAAATGGAAATGAACTATTTACTTTTTGCAAAGCTTTTCAATATCTGTTATCTAAAAAATGTAATTGTATGCTATTTGTCAATAAGAAGGGTTTACCTCTCGGCACAATAAGTAAGAACTATAACACAATGTAAACGTTGAATTTTGGAATACAATTCTTTTCTCCTTAAGAAATTTATGTGTTTCAAAAGAAATGATAACTTTCTGATATTATATCCGACATGCTTGAAATCCTCGATTGCCTGCCATCCAAAAGATATTTTTCTAAGCTTTTTTTCGAATTATGTCCCGAAGTATTATCTTCTTTTTTATATTTATTACGCCTTTATGCGGGAATAGATTGAGTTCAAGAGCTGGAGTGATGCTTGTATTTTTATCTCATGTTTAAACAATAATGCAAACAAAGCTCAGTCACATAGTTAGAGAGTTGATATGATCATTTTTTTTTTTTTGCAGCGATCACTTCACAATGATTTTCAGTGGCACTTTGAAATTGCTTTAACCTTCTAAGACATTTACAAGTCTCCTAGCAATAGTATTCATTGGCACCTTGGAGTAATATTGATCTTGTAAAATTTATTCCAAATTTCAAATTTATGATAAATTGTAGGTCACTTTATAAGATTTTTGCTTAATGTGATACCATCATTGAAACAGCACATAAAGCAAAGCAACAAATATGACTGGCAATTGGAAACCTCCTACTTTGAATGTAATTTATACTATCAATAACAAATAATAACACTTACAGTAAATTGAACCAACAAACGGTATTACAGGCTTGTCTCTTTAGTGGTTTCGAAACCACCGTCCCTGCAAGGTTGTCAGCTGTTAAATACCTCTCATCTGAAGTGCTATTTATACAGTGAAAAGTTTGTCATTTACTAATATGGACCATTTAAAAACCGAAGAAGAAAACTTACTACAAAAGTAGTGATTCAATCACGACCACTCATCACGCATTACGGGATGATTATGGTCGTCGTAATCTAACTGCTGTGCCGGGAATTTACAAGATTGCAAAGAAGTTTGAAGAGACTACATTTTTGAAGACGCTACATGTGTGGTCAAGCCTATGCATCATCTCAATGTACGCAATGTCGAAAATATCGCTTCGGGTAGTGAAAGTTTGGCAGAAAATCCGAATTTTAATTCAGAGCGCTACGTCCGTATGATAACCGACTTTCTTTGGCCCGCAATTGCAGATTATGAACTGGACGATATGTGTAGTCTCAATAAGATGGTCACGAGTCATAAAACATGACCGATTTTGGTTTTATTGTATAAGAAGTTTTCAGAAAGCGCAATTTCACGCTTTGGCGACGTCAATTGGCCAACAAGATCATTCAATTTGACTTTTTATGGGGATATGTTGAAGATCATATTTAAGAGGATACTCCGCCAACGTTGAAGCATATGATAGCCAACATTTATCAAGTTATCGCCGAAACACAGCCCGAAATGTGCGAAAAAGTGGTCGAAATCTACTTCAAAAGGATCCACTACTGCAACCAATCTAGAGGCGGTCATTTAAAGGACATTGTATTTCGTGTATAATAGCAAGGTTTAAGCATTTTAGTGAAATACAAGTTTCATCGAAATCATAGCTTTATGTTTGTTTTATTTAACTTTATGGATAACCCGGTATATGTATATTAGCCAGAACACTGCGGTTTTTTTCTATTATACGTAATCCGTATTTGCTTTTCGTTCGGAACTTTCGCTACTTATATGAATGTGATCGTGTTAGTGTAATCGGTTTCAGTGCAAAACCAAACGAAATTAAATTTATTACTTATTTAATCTTGAAAGTTTTGTTTTTCATTTAAAAATTGGCAAACATCTTATTATATTTTAGTTTATAGTGGGTTTTAAACCAAAGGTTATGTCTTTCATACTAACTATAAAAGGTCTCCATATATTTGTGACACATGTGTGTGAGTACTTTTTTACTTATTGATAATCGTACATAACGTTCTACTATTTTATGTTCATGTCTTAAGTCTTTTGACTTATGTTTGCATAATGACGTAACAAGCTAATTTAATTCAATATTAATTTGATTCAACATTAAACAAGTACAGTAATTCTCACTAGACTATATATAGGCCGATAAGGTGTTAAGTGCACGCAACTATAGTTCCTATGCAGTGAGTTTTTTTAAGTCGAAAGTCACATCTTTGTCCTGGCAATGCTTCTTTTAAAAGCTCTACAAACAGAGGCTGGAAATTATTAAAAAGTAGGCTTCTTTAAGTCAGTCAATAAATAGAGATGCATTTAAATACACAGAATTGAAAAATTTCTTCCATATCGAATTCATAGAATGCAATAAGATTTTTGTAGATTACCCAGTAAATAATGAGTTTTGTGAACGATTTTAAATCACAGATCAGTATATGTATTAAAATTAAAATTTTCGATCAACTTTTATTACACAGATGATAATTATTTTGTGGGGTTAAAATATTTCTTTACAGTTGTATTTAAAAATGGGTTTATATTAATTCTTTAACCTTTTTTGCATTTAAAAAAATGCATATAGTTGTAGCTATTTTTACACTATTCCAGAAACTTTTAGTAACTAAATGTTGCCGCGATCGAAATCTTTTACTTTTACTTGAAGAGAAGACAAGAAATCTAGCATATGCTTTTTTGTCTACAAGTATTGATAATAATGAAGTTAATTTAACAGCATTATGTAACTATTATCATCGTATATATTTAGTTTTAAGAGCAATTTTCTTAATCATAAACTAAAAATATCACTATTTTTATATTTATTTAATTTAGTTTTCGTTTAACGCAAAATTAGCATTTCGCCATCAACTTTTGTTAGCATTTTATTCATTATTTTAAGATTCCGATTTAAGCATTCTAATTTTTCCTTTTTTTTAAATTTATCCCAGCAAAAAAATTTGCCATCCTGTAGCAATTGATATGTTATTAATATAAAATTTGTAATCTTCAGATCTACTTCCTTTTCAAACACATTTGAATGGACAAACATTCGAACTTTTTACACCATCAATTTATGATACTTGGGAGATATTGTGGCCAAAATAGATAACTTGTTTCAGATGAGAGATATCGAATGGATTTTTTTTTATTATTATTATTACGAATTAATTTATTTATTTTCCAACAATTTGTAGATAACTTCTGACCAATCTGTGTTGTATATCATTAGCTTGTTTTCGGACAGAGGGAAGAAGTCGGTAATGGAGTTAATTTTATTACACATGATTCCGCTATTTGTAAGTCAAGTCTTTCATAATTTAGTCAAAAATATATCTCAAGCCGCATTATGTTGCTTAAATTTGTTTCAATATTAATTGAAAGTACTGGTCTCGTTTCAACTTTAGTTGCATTGAATGTTGCATTTTTTATTATGGTTTGGTTTTGGTTTATAGTTTTTTTTTTCACAGCACTTTGAAGAAGAATTTTAATCACTAAAATTACGAATTTTAGTTTTTCATTCGTTTCAACAGAATCAATATGGTTATTATTTATTTTACCGAATGTATTTGAACTACATTCGCGCACTTTTTATGTTCGTGTCTTAAGTCTTTTATTTCGTGTGAACTGATTTCGTAAATCTAATCACTCCATTTGTTTCAACAAAGCCGCCTAAGAAGAGCTTTTGTCTTTTTGATATATATATTTTTTTTTTTTTTTTTTTTGAGATAAATTTTTATTTTTGTTTTTTCAATTACAACGTTTTGATAAAATATTTTAGCAGCATAAATTTGCGGTTTGTATCTTTCATTTTATTTATTTTACAAGAAATCTAAGCAGTTTTCTTTGATAAATATGTTTCAAATATTTTTATGCATTTTTTAAGATCGCCTGTTTCGGATATAATTAAATGATCTGTCCGCGTTTCATTTGTTTCAACCTAAAAATAATTTTGAATTAACTTTCTTAAGTTTTTTATTAAGCGAAAGAAATCGTACAATTATTACAGCAGACGTTATTAAATCATTTGTAGTCTTAAATGCTGTAAACGCTGGGGTTGTTTTTTTTTATTTATCTCTCGATTTTATGTGAATTCATGAATTCACTGCGCACGCAAAGGACAAAGCGCTAATTTGACAAATATTACTATTTTATTGCAAGCCGCCAAATCATTGCAATCTAGTAGCTTCGCTTTTTGCAACAGAGTTGCTAAGGACAGTTTTGGTTTTTTTATGAATATTTTAATTTGAATTAAATTTTAAACACTTTGTAAGTTCGTGTGTTAAATATTCCGTTTAGCGAAAAATTTAGGCATAACAATTACGTTAGAAGTTCCCAGATCTTCGTAATTTTAAATTTAACTAACATTATTTTTGTTTCCTAACGACACTTTCAATTTGATGTGATTTTATGAATTAATTCCACACACAAGGAATAAGTCGCATATTTGGAGCAGCCAAATAGCAAATGATTTGCATATTACAATTACTTTGCAAGCAACCATATCTTTGCAACTAGAACTTTTAGTATCTTTACCGTTGGTTGTTCAATTCATCTTTAATTTGATATGATTTTATGCACTATCTTCGTTCGCAGCGGATAATTCGTACACCTCTGACTACATTTTAACTTTCAATTATAAACTTGCAATTCTTTCTTATCATCTAATGCGGCTATTGCCACATATTATTTCTGCATCTAAGCATTTGGATTCGTTACCTTTTTGCCCATCTACATATTTTTGCTGGCGATATGTGTTGAGCTTAGATTTTGTTTGGCGTATCACCAAAACAATCGAGAGAAAATCGTATTCCTTTTGCGATTTGAGTATATATTTTTCCAATTTCCAACCAGAAAGCAAACACCATACACTCTATATAGCATAAACACCAAACTCGCTGGCAACTATAGTTTAACTTGGTTTTGTTGTATATATTTCTCTTTTTTTTTTTTGTATTTTTGTTGTTATATTTCACTGTGTGTAGAGCGTTAAGAACCCGTTTGACTCGTTGAAAAATATTTCTTTTCGCCTTTTAATTTTTTTCTTTACTTTTTTCTTAGGCAGTTGGTCGGTTGGTTGGTGTTTAAGGCTGGCTGGCTGGCTGACTGGCTGATGGAGTGGTAGTAGATAGATGGTTGAATTTTCGTTTTGGTGGTATTATGGAAGACAGCCCTATAATTTGACTGATCTGTTGTTGAAACAATATATCCAGCAAACACTATGTGTTTGGTTATTTGCTAGCGCTATTTTCCATATTAATGCAAAATTTTCTTTTTCTTTGATTTAAATTTTAAAACTTTTCATATTCCAAAGATTTTATTCTTGCAATCATTTCCATATGAATAGATTTGTATTATTATGATTTGTGCAACACTAGTTTTCATTAATTTCCCACTTTAAAATTTCCTTTTTCTTTCTCTTTTCTGCAATTTATTTATCCAATTGGCATTGATATATTCCTTTTTTCATTTCGTTTCACTTTTTTTCGCATTATTATTCCCACTTACACTGACGGAGAAAGAAGAAAAAACGCGCTTTTCCGTAAACCGTTCGTTCGTTCGCCTATTCTTGTTAATGAGACATTCAGTGTTGCGATATTCTCACAAATCCGTCTTTCTATGATATTGTAACGCAAAAGCACACGAAGAACTAAATTTTACATTTTCTACCTGAGCATGCCATAGCTGGTAAAAATGCTCTAAGCAAGTGTGGTGACATTCAGCACCGACAACATTCAACATATCAACAAATACTCGCCGTACTCCAACCATTCAATGTTGAAAAAAAAACACAACACTCGTACACACAACAAGTCCATACACACAGTACAAGCACAACTACTATGAAAAATATCACTCTGAGATCTCAAGGAGTCCCTACATCAAAACGAAAGAAATTCACCTCGAAAAGGCCATTTGGTTTTTAATCAGTGGCAAGGGAGATACCTTGCAATGTGTGTAGTGCTGGAATAACCTGTGACCATTCTTCCTCTTGTACTTCATCAGCCTCTATGGCTGAGAGTTGAGAGAGACAGAGATCATTTTCATAATATGCTGCCTATTAGTAATATGAGAAGATAACCAAAACAACAACAAACCAAAAACGACAGCAATCAGCAGCAGCGGCAACATCTTCGATGGGCAGAAAAAAGTGTACTACCAAATCTGGAGAGCAAATATAGAAGAAAACAGAATTACAATAAGAATCATTTGAAGGAAATTATATAAAAAATCGACAATACTGAGAGAAAATCTGTAAAGAAACATCCGATAAACCAAAATTGACTATACTCGAATGTAGGATGGGTTCTATTTTAGGGTGGGATTCCAATTTTTTTTTTCCTGAGAAATTTGGTATTTCAAGAAAAATACACTATTTTTTGCAAAAAATTATACTTTTTAAAATTGTGTTAACAGTAGTACAATCATGATGGTTTCTAGACCTTTTGTAGGAAAGACATAATAATTCTATTGTATGACGATGATTTCTTCCAAATATTATAGAGTAGAAATAAATATCAACTCCATATGAACTTTCTCACTTAGATATCTAATGTTTTGTCATCTAGAAAATGTTTGAACAATTTAATACTAATCAAATGTGGAAACTTACTTACTTTTCGTAATTGGTCATATTATATTTCAACGGGTTTATAGGTTCCCGCGCTACAGATAGCCGTGTTATTCTTAAAATACAGAGAATGTAAAGTATTGTTTGCGTTGGAGAATATATAGAATTTTGTAACTCACAGAAATAGTTAGAAAACGAAACCCATTTGGATCTGATCGATAGCCACGATGAAAATAATTTGTCGACACATCGGACTATGAAATCTGCTTTATAGTCGACGAAAAATTAAGTTCTTCGGTTTTATTTCAGTACGAAAATTTGGTCAACTTTTTAACATTACATGAGTTAACCATAAATATTGAAAATATTGAAATACCGGTTATTGAAAATACGAAAAATACGCATTTTTACTGGAAAAATGGTATATATTATTGTCATAAGGGAGAATTTGTGTTTATTTATATGAAAATGGGTCGGCATAACGTCCATTACACTATGGACCGCACGTGACACAAGTGGACGAAATCAAACCAGTAGTAAAAAACTTGCCTATACTAGGACTGAAACCAGAAAGGAGTTGTTTATTACCAGAACTGCACTGAAGACGTATTCGTTTCAACAGCATTTGTTTCCAGGAAGATAGAGCAACTGCACAAATAACCAGAGCGGAGCTCCAACTGAAATATGTAAAACAAATTAATTCCCAGAAGCTCCACTTTATACTGGCTGCCAAGATCACCTGACCTGACTGCACCAGACTTAGTTTTATGGGGTCGTGTCAAGTAAAAGTTGTTCAAAACAAAACCAAGGAGTTTGACTGAATTCAAGCAGTCTGTTAAAACAATAATTAAGGCTATTCCGAGTTCACTCCCTTAGGCCGCAATGAATAATTTTCCGACCACGTGCCACATATACGTGAATGAACTTCGCCTTCAAAACTAATTTATTATATAAAAATGCAATAAAAAAAAAATTAATGAAATACAGTAACTAAACAATAAGTTATTCGGACTTCGTATTGTAGCACAATTGGTACACCACCCTGTACATTGTAAGAAATCAACCTCACTGCCGGTGTGGTTATTGAAAGTTACTAAAATGTACGAATTTTTCCTATTATACTGATAATATTACCGTTAATGAGACTGAATATATTGGCTTCGGTAAAGTGCAGAAATTTGAACCAGATGAACTTAGTCAAATGCCCACAATGCCTATGCCCATTTGTCTATTCCTTTTGCCTTTTTCTTTTCCTTTTCCTTTTTGCCAACTCTAAAAAGAAGGACAAAGAGAACCCTATAAAATTCGAAATACACAGCTTGAAAATTCCACACTAATAATTTTAGTTAGATTTTATTGACATGTGATCACAAAAGGTAAGTCATTGCAATAATTTTGATAGATTTCTTTAAAGGTTCGGACAATACCGGAAAAGATTATCAACTTTTTAGCTATTTCTTCTTTTACATTTTTTAATTTTCTTTTTAATTGATCTTTTCTTAAGTTCCGGGAGAAAGTTCAGATTTTTTTTATTAATTTCAAATAGAAGATCTCATTTTCAATTGAACTTCTCTGAATTTCAAATAGAATTTTGGATGAACATTTTAACTTCAGATTTGTACAAATAAAATAAATAAATTCAAGCTCATATTTTCTAAATTCCAAAAAGAGACCTTCGGAATATCTGTTGGTATTTTCTGGATTTCAAAAGCGAATTTGGTATTTCTATTCTTGCTTTTTGAATTTTAATTGCAAATTCTAGATTTCAATTGTCTTCTTTTATGAATTCCAACTGGAAATTAAAATTACGATAGATCTGTCAAGTAAAAACTTTGATTTTTAACTGAAATTTATGGAATTTTTAATCATATACTCGTATTCCAACGCTACATACTTACTCGCCCATATCACCGAGAGGGCACCGTCTCCTTTTCGTAGAGATAACGGATTTTGGTGGATTAAGTAGGCAAAAAAGAACAATCAACTATAGAAAATCATCATAAGCAGTAAAATAATGAAAATAATAGGCCGAAGGTGTAGTAAAAACAAACAAAAAAATTTCCTTGCATTTCATGAATGAGATATGGGATAACGTCTCACATTCAGTGAGCTTACGTGCATTCTATTTTTATAATCACTCGACGGTACTTTCAGTTTAACGGCGATTCCGAATGTCACAGTTTGAAAAGCATTTACAAGACTTGTCGATTGTTCAACTAACCGAAGTGATCTTCAGACACACCGAGGTGATCGCCACTCAAATTGTGATAGGTGGATGTATGTGGTGTTGAACCCGGCATCATGCGAACGATAGTTGCGTGTACTAACCATCGCGCCGTGGGCGGTCACAGAAGGTGTAGTAGTAACAACAA
The DNA here is from genome assembly GCA_019455685.1 of Philornis downsi. Taxonomy (NCBI): domain Eukaryota; kingdom Metazoa; phylum Arthropoda; class Insecta; order Diptera; family Muscidae; genus Philornis; species Philornis downsi. The sequence goes on from JAHXMU010000072.1 coordinate 1,995,223, forward strand.
AATTAAATTCATTACAAAGCTTTATCACTTCCACATCATTTTCATCATTGTAATTCACCATAATACAGGACTGTTTGTGTTCAGATCAAATTCTTCGGCTGAAGTACAAAATTTGCATAATTTGTTCTATGAAAATCCAAATACGGTGGATTGAAGAGCCTTGTGTAAATGTATGGAACATTGAATTTCATTTCCGAAAGTAGAAATATCGAATCAATATCACCATTCAAAATTTTGCGCGCCAAACCAACACCAAGCATGGTCCTTCTACTCTCAAGTGCTTGAAGTCTAATGAGATTCAATCTGCTCTCGTTTCATCAGCCTAAACCGCGAAGGTATAATAGAATATTAAAAAAAGATTCAAGTGTAGGTCTTAAGAGATATATGTGTAAAATAATTTTGCAAAATAGGGATCTGAAAACTCCTCTGCCCACCTCTTAACAAAACCGAGTGTCAATTTAATGTAATATTTCCTTACAAATGAAATATGACAATCAAAATAATATCTGTGGATAACAGCACACTTGTACATTGTTATAGAAATAATAATTAATAAATTAATCCAAATAGACTAACGAATAATTGAGGTAAGTGGCGAATAATATGGAATTTGGCTTGTGCCGCCTGTTTTTATATTGACAATGAAACTACACAGCAAAACTGAACATTTTTGAAAAATAATTTAAATCTATAGTCTGAGGGATTAGAGATTTAGTTTTTTCGCAGCTTTAAATGTTCTGCGGCTCTTCTCTCAGTGTACTATTATTCACATCATTTTCAAACACAGCATGATATAACCATTCTAGCCGCTGTTATGTTTTTTGTTTTGTTGTTGCTGTGCTCTTTTGCTATTGCTGTTATTTCTGTAGCCCCACTATGAACATCTACCACTGGTCACTACTAATAATAATATACACCAGCAAAAAAATGGTATAAAAACCTTTTTGGTGGCTGATGGCTGATGATGATGATGATGATGCTGTTGCTGCTGTTTATGCTCATACCATTGTCAGATTGCATTGATCTAACACAAAATTTATATACCCAACAACAACAACAACAATAGCAACCAACTAAACAACGACAACTCACACAAACACATCCTGGATCGCTGGAGGAGCGTCCTAAGTGATACCCTAAGCAAACCCCAAAAAAAAATGTACGCAACGACAGCGACCGCTGTGGTGGCAGCCGCAATTTTTGTAATATAAAAATTTTAAAATTCAGAAAAAAAATTGCTTTAATATTATACAACAACAACGACAGCAAATCTCGAGAAGAGAAAAAGAACTGACGACAGGTCCACAATTAGCCACACAGCCATAATATAACAGATATGCCAAGTACCACCACCAGAGGAAGACACTAAGAGTAAACAACCAACAACAACAACATCAAGCGCGGACAGTGGTGAAGGAATGAGCCTCTTTGAAAAGAATTATCATGCAGAGACACATACGCACCACCACCGGCAGCAACATTAACAACAACAGCAACACTAACAAATACAGACATCTACCATGCAATGTTCTCCCCCTTTCAGGACAATTTGCTGGCCAGAAGGGCCCCCTTTCAGCAATATGAAGGTGCACAACTTGGCTCAGAGGAACTCAACAACATCTCTTCGAAAACATGTGAATGTAAAATAAATGTTATAAAATCACAAAACACAGAATTATATGAGGAAATCGGTTTTATAGAATGTAAAGAGGAATTTCCTTATTTTTCCTTTCCTTTTTAGGAAGTTATGAAGTATTTTATTGGGTCCTATAACTAATGTAGGTATATTGGAATATGATTACTACAGTATTATGCAAGATGCATTCATCTAGATGGCATGAAGAAACGTTGCGGTTTGGTGAATGGTTTAGCCAATTTATTCATTTTCAAATTATTTTATTTCCCTGAAAAAAAGAAGAATATCAGAAAAAAAACATTTATTTGGGGTAATTAACTATGAGGTGATAGAATGCCCAAGTAATATGCGAGGATGTGCCAAGAGTCAGTGGCGTTGCTAACAGAGTCGGGGATAAAACAAACATTTATTTTACACTAGCTGACCCGGCAAACGTTGCTTTGCTTTCAAAATTCAATTCACAAAATAATGGTATGTTTGTCACCTACCATTATTTGATTCAATGTTAATGTGGTGAAAAAAATTAATTGCAAAAATCTCATCTCCAACGCCATCTATCACTTCAAATAAAACCTTTTAAACCTTCCGGAGTACTCTACCAATAATTTAAGACCAAAATGAGCCAAATCGGTCCAACTTTTCTTGAGCTTTAGCGAGACTAACGCACAGCAATTGATTTTTATATATATAGATATATGTGAAATTTACCACAATGGAACAGGAAACGCACATTGATTTGCAATCTATACATGCAAATTAATTACTATTCCTAATTACTAGTTAAAGACGTATAAACCTAAATAAGTTGTTATCACTCGTATGGCTCTCAGTACTTAATTTTTAGCCACTTTATGTTTTGTGACAAGATAACATTGTCGTACAAAACCTTGAGCAAAAATCATTAAAAATTGTTCTGAAAATTAACAAATTTACACCGACAAGAGGATGTTTTTCTGCACAGATGGTGTCTTTGTTATTCCACAAATACTTTAGCTGTTATAATTTGTATTATTATTATTTAGCTCATATGTGAAGCTTCTACAACATTCAGAGATCACTTTACTTTTAAATCGCGTTGTGAAAATGGGAATTTTTGCCACATTTTTCAATTTTATTTTAGAAAAGGTATAACAGCGACGTAAGCATAATGGAATATTTCTGACTGGTACGGTTCGAATGCTTTAACAGAACGCACCTGCTAAAATTGGTCTGAAAAATTACATTCGGGAAATTTCCATGACCGTCATAGCGCTTGACCAAGTGAGGTTGATGAGTACGAAATTGCAGCCGTTATCGAGTTGGACTAAGATGTTTCTATTCGCGAATTTTGCAAAGAAGCTGAAAGTTTCTCATACGAACATTAGACACCATTTGGACTTGTCAAACATATCGAAGAAAAGAAAATGATCCCGTTTTGAAGCAATTTGCGACTGAAGATGAAAAATTGATTCTTTACAACGGTACTACCGGAAACTGAATTTCCCAAAAATAAGTCACGTTGTCAATTTGTGATTTACTTTGAGCTGATTCCAAGCAAACCAACCACAAATTCTGAGGTCTACTTTGAACAATTCATGAAGCTCGATAAAGCACTGAAAGAAGAAAAAAAGGCCAGAATTGGTAAACTGCAAAGGCACGATTTTTTATCACTGGAAGGCTAGGCCTCACAAATTTTCCAGACTTGGCAAGAAACATTGGACCTTGGATGAAAGGTATTGTCATAGTCACCACATAGTGCTGATTTGGCACCTTCGGATTTTCATTTAATTCACAACCTGTAACTTTTTTGAGAGGAAAACAATTTAATACAGATAAAAAACAAATAAATGAGTTGTTCATATATTTTTTTAAAAGGACCAGCCATTCTTTCAACATAAGATCAAAAAGTTGCATACGTGATGGCAGAAGGTCATTCAACAAAATAGTAACTGTGTTGTGGATTAAAAAAAATTATTTGAATACAAGACTTAAAATTTACTTTGGGTAAAAAGAACCGAAATTTCTTAGTTATTAACCCAAATTTATCCGCAATATCATTACGGCTGATCTATATTAGATCCATCGCATAACTGATTTCCAAACTAATGCAGAAATATTTCTCAAGTGGATTTCAAATCATAAACGGCATGTTGTTTTTTTCCAAATCGGCCAGTTTGGTATAAACGGGTTTAAAATCGGCACTTCTATAGAACATAAACCATAACTACATTTTTCTAATGAGATGACTGAAAATAGTTAGTATTTCGTGTATTTTAGTTACAGTTTCCTAATTTTTTATTCGATTTGCTTGAGATATGAATAAAAGGTTATCCAGTGACACGATTTGAATCAAAATATGTTAAAGCTTTGATTACCGTCGAGAAGGTATACTACTTTGTTTGTTTATAATTTTTGATTAAATGAAAGCGAATGGATCTTATATAAAAAAATGTTTTATCTAATGTCGGCAATTATGTATGGAATACAATATCAGATAAATTTTCGCCTCTGTTAGCCGCACAAATGCCAGCACAAATTTGAGCAAATTTTTCATTACATTCTCACACATTTCACGCTGTATTTCATTAATTTAATGACGAATATTTTGTTTGAGTCGCTCAAGCGTTTCTGGTATGTTTGCATAAGCCTTGCTTTTCAGATATCCCCACAAAAAAAGTCCGGAGCAGTCAAATCAGGCGACCGTGGAGGCCAATTAACATCAATTCTTGAAATAGTTTGTTGTGGAAAAAGGTCTCGCAGTAATTCCATTGTAATCCTGGCTGTATGCGATGTGGCACCGTCTTGTTGATACCACATGTTAATCAAGCCCAAAGATGCAGTTGTGGCGTTAAAAAGTTTTCAATCATATCACGACATCGCTCCCCATTGACAGTTACCGTTACGCCGTTTTCAGTTTCAAAAACGTAAAGTCCAATAATTCCTCCTGACCAAAGGTGACTGATGAATAATTTGAGGGTTTTCCATTACCCAGAACTGACTATTCGTTTTATTCACATATTCATTCAAATGAAAATGTGCCTCGCCACTCAATATGATTTGTTCATGAAAATCGGGGTTGTCATGAGTGAGCTCCAACATTCTATTGGCATACGAGTATCTACGGCGACGTAAATGGTCTTGTGGACGAAGCTCTTGTGTCAACTGAATTTTAAATGGAAACAAATGCAAATCCTTGTGCAAAATTGTGGACAAAGTTGTTCTTTGAAGGCCAAGCTCCTGAGGACGGCGTCGATTTGAGGTTGATGGATTGTTTTGAACGCTTTTTTGAGCAGCAGTAGTGTTTTTAGCTGATCTTGCAGTACGTTGTGGTGCATGCTTGACCCTATCAGCTACAGACACTCCTTCTTCGAAATCATTCGCTACACGATAAATAGTGCGTCTTGTTGGCACGTTGGTTCTCCCAGAAATTTCACGTAACTTTCTCATCATCACAGTAATTAATGATTGACTTTGATAAAATATTTTAACGACTAAAACACGTTGGTTTATCGAATATTTTTCCATTATACATTTGCCACGTCTGCACTTTACGACTGCCAAATATGAACTGTCAAGACTAACGTTTACCAAAATGGCGGCAAAACAGAGTAGTATACCTTCCCAACGGACACCCTACATTATAAAATGCCTCAAATTTTCACACGTCACGACCAAGTAATTTACTCATAATATATAACAAAATTGACGCTCTTGTAATTACTTAATAATTCTTCTATTAGTATTTTATTTAAATAACATTTATTAAATAGCATTTATTGCAACAATTTAACAACGTATAATTTAATATTTGTATGTGTGTCTTTTTCTGGTAAAAATGCAACTCAATATTGGAAACTGTGTCAGCTGAAGGATATGTTTTTTATATCTTATTAGTGCAGCGGTTCCTACTGCTTCTTGGTATATTATCGTTGATTGTACAGCGACAGTCATACCACTGGAAACAACATTGCAGGAAATGGTAATGTAACCTACGAATATCTCAGTCCGATGCATTTGACAAATACTTAGAATTGTGGTCGAATAATAGCCTAGTAGAAGCTTCTCAAATTAGCATTCGTCGTCGTTAAGCAGTAGGCCCCTTGCATAAAGCATATAAGTTTACAGGATAAAAGAAGCTCTCTCATATATCACTCAAAAAGTGCAGGGTAGTTTGTTTTTTGTATAATATTTTTTTAGTGTATAAAGTTTTTGCAGGCACAAAACGAGACTAAAAGAATGACTGACATGGCTGCACATTGCATAAAGTTTTGAAGTTTGACTATTGCCTTTAAGTTTTAGATTTCTATTCCCTTCCGAGTTCTTCACATACATTTTCAAATAAATGTTTTTTTTTTTAACATTGCGATTACCATAAGGAAGTATTTGTATTCGTGTCGCTAACTCGTCACTTTAAAACCAGGGAACTACATTGATTATCCGTTGGAGCATACAGCAACTAATATTAATACATTTCAAACAAAGACATTTGTCATCCGATGGTTTTCTGCTCGCTGTGACCAAACGTGACACGAGACTATTGTTCGCATGATCGCAGGTTCAGAACGGATACAGTGACCTCCCATTATTTTATCGACTGACATCTAGATGTGCCTAACGAACTCTTCGGGTAGTCGAGTAATCAACAAGTCTGGTGAATGATTCTTAAACTGTGATATTTGGAATCACCGCCAAACTGTAAGTTCCATTGAGCGAGTCTAAAAATAGAGTGCATTGAAGCTCAATGAATGTGAGAAAGTCTTCCATGCCTCATTCATAAAATGCAAGAAAATTTGTTCTTTTGCTGCTTTAATACCGTTTTTTGATTCAGAGATTTGTTTGTTGAAGCCTTACATAATATTGAAGTAGGCATCGAATGAATCAATATCAATATAAAAAGTTCTTGAAAAAAGAATTTAATATTTTTCGATTGAATGTATATATATATATATATATATATATATATATATATATATATATATATATATATATATATAACAAAAAT
>JAHXMU010000072.1:2001939-2132348 GCA_019455685.1 Philornis downsi
GAAACTTTATGGCCTGGAGGAAAATTTATAATGCACATTGACAAAGTTTCCCGGGTTATAATTAATATTTACAAAGTGTTGATTTACCATATTCCAATTTTATACCTATTTTATAAAAAATTGTTGTTGTCTATGTTTTTGAAATATCTTCCAAGCGATATGGAAACGATATCTTTCATAGACCATTGAATGTGCTGACAATATTAATGCTCAATTTTAGTAATAAAAAACGTTTTTTGAATGTCACAAAGAAAGATATCGCCCAAAATGATAAACTGAAAGAATAAAAATTACAGTATCCGGAATTTCCATCAAAATGAGATATGGAAAATATACATACTCTGTATGTATATATTCTTTCCAATATGGTATGTTCCAAATGTTTGTGGATATACTTTATTAGAGTTGACGGAATTGTTTATAGAAACAAAGGGCTATATTTTGTAGACGTTATCATATTGTCCGAACTGAAGCTCTCTCAAAATTTGTATACAAATACTAAAAAGTGTACATACCAAAAACCCAAAAAATGTGGGCGAATACTTTAAAAATTAAAAAAAAAAAAAAAAAAAAAATGCGAAAAATTAAACAATTTTGGCAGTCGATAAAAATTGTCTATTTGAACTTCGGCAGAAAGTTTGCCAAGAAACTTTCCGATATTATAACATTTAAGGGACGAAAACAATCTTGTGTTTTTCGACGAATGTGATTTTCACCTTTCTGGAAAAAAAAAACATATACATACATATGTATATAGGTATATGTTTTCTTAATTGATTTATTCTTTTTTCCAACAAATACAATTTTTGTTTCTTTTTTTTCCTTTTTTTTGTTAGTATTTTTTCCTGCTTCACAATCCCAAGCAAGTGTGGAAAATCATGAAAATGTAAAAACTTCCGTCGAAACAATTTATATTAACATATTTTTCATATAAATATAGATATCAGTGAAAACACCAGGCTAACCCTTACCCTAAAAGCCGTTTACATATCAATTATCAAGACTTTCCTAGATTCAATATCTTACTTCAACATTATTTATTAAAGGGGAAAAGCACCCATTACAACAAAAGACTTAAGAGACGAACTCGCACACACGATGTGCATCATCACAACATTCCTCCGCATATAACATTATTTTGTTAACGCCACTGCGAATGCCTTATTTAATTTAACCCTTAATATTAGCTCTCAAATACCTTAAGAAAACAGTAAAGAAAAAGAAAAAAACACAACGACAAAATCTTTATTAACCACAAATGAGAGAGCGAGAGTAAAATCTTAATTTAAACAGAGAGACTGAAAATTCACCATACTTGTTTTACAACTTAAGCGTATACGGCAATGAGGATGCTGTAAACTATTAAGACTCTTATCTATAGAGAAGAAGAGCATTACTTGTGAAGTAATCTCTCTCTCTCTCTGTTTAGGACATATTGTACTCTAGCTCTAGTGTTCACTGCTCTCATTGTTTTTGACCGACCGCTATGTTGTTGTTTGTCGTGAGTTAGACCAAACATGTTGAGGTGATACCAGCCAACTATTATTAATGAAGATACCACAAGTAAACCGAACAACAATAACAACAATTCCAAACAAACACAAACAATATGCAGTGAAAGAGCGAATGACAATCTAAAAAAGCAAATGTTTAGTTCAACGAAATGAAGAAAACAACAAACACATGCACTGCGGTAACATCGTAGTACCATAACATAACAAAAACAAAAGAGCTGCAAAACAACAGCAACTACTTGTGCTCAGGATGCAGAGAGCCGGGTAAGGAGCAGAAGTGGAGGATGTTGACGAGAAACAGCAAATGAGCGAAAATAAACAGAGTGTTTAAGACACACAGCACGACGGAATCGCTGGAGCAGACGCGGTAGACTCGTAAAGCGAGTCCAGATTGGTGGACCGAACATGGGCCACACAGCTGGGATGGGTAAAAGAGCAGCGTTCTTTAGGAAAGAGGACAATAACTTGTTCATAGCTATAGATTGCAAAAAGTTGCGATCGGTTTAGCAAACTCAGAAATTTCCAAAATGTGTCAAACTTGACTGCTACAGTTAAAAGATAAGAACAATTCCTTAAACATCTAATGCTAATTTTGTGATAAAAATTGTTATAGTTTTGCCATAACTCCAACGTTCACATAGAACAATAAAGAGACGAATTTCAGATACGATTTTAGGAGTTTGTTTACCATGGCGACACACTTGTGAGTTGTATAATAGAATTTGATTTATTTTCTGTACGAATGGAGAAACTTGAAAAGGTGTCAGTGACACCAACTGTTTGAATGTTATTTGAAATTAAATTTTTTTACAACAGACAAGAATTAAGCCTTATCGGTGCGCTTTTAAAAATGCTAAAATCCTAAAGAGAAAAACATTTAGCATGTCTCCATAGATACAGGGTGGCTCATGAATCGTACTACTGTCAACTGTCAATGGGGGCCATTATTTAAAAAGTTTGAAAGAGTTTTTTTACCCAGAACTGAACGCAAGACGTATCCGTTTAAACAGCATTTGATTCCAGCAAGATGGAACAACTGCATACATAGCCAGGTTCCGAAATAAATTAATATCCAGAAACTCCACTTTCTGCTGGTACCTAAAGTCACCTGACCTGAGTGCACCAGACCTTTTGTTATGGGGTTATGTCAAATAAGAGGTATAAAAACTAAAAAAAGGAATTTGACTGAATTGAAACAGTCCATTAAAACAATAATTGAATTCATCCCGCAATGAATAATTTTCTGATCAGCTGCTACATATACGTGAATGGGCATATCATGCATACGATAGTCGCATTTGCTCATCATTCGATCGGTCAACAGAGGTGATCTAAAATCACTTTTCAAATCTCCAAATAAATTTGATTTTTAGACTTTAGTATACAAACGAGGGCAACCCAAAATGGATCCCAACTAAAGCTTAATTTTTATGTATCTGTCCGTACGAGGGAGATATTTTTAGTTTGTCACTTCGCTTGCGGCTGTTACAAATAAGACACCCAAAAATGCATACATTCTGTACAAAAATTTCAGAAATCGTTCATCACAAGTGACCGCTCCAGCCTTCAGATTTGCAGAACTGACCTGGCCACATTTATGATGCCAAGTTGGTGTGGAATTTGTCAATCACTGTGCTTGTAATAGTTGAATAGGTCGATGCTGTCTCAAATTTTAAATTGAGACCTATGCTAAAGCAGTGAAAATGTTGTAGAAAATTTATGACGAAACAGCGTTATTCAAGGAGGATCGGGTAGTAGTAGGCGTACAGAACGATGCAAATCTTCAACGGTTTCTCGACCTTTCTTGAAAGTTTTAAAATCCATCATTTAAGAATAACCGAGAATTAAAAAAAAAAAGGTTGATAATTTGGTGACCATGACAAAACACATTCCAAAAGACCGAAATTTTCCCCAAAAACACTTTTTTAAAGAGGTCTCTGCAGACATACTGAATATCCGTATCTTCAGTCCCAGACCTATACAGTTCGTCAAATTTAGAGACGATGCAATATCAAAAATCAGAATGGAGATAAAAAAGGAGGCAGTATCAAAAAAAAAAAAAAAAAAAATGAAAAAAAGTAACAAAAAACAAAAAAAAAACGCGCAAAAGCTGTTCAAAAGTGAAGATGCACTGGCAATTTTCTCTCTACAAATGCAACATATGTACTGTAACAACAACATTCCTCTTCCCCTAAACTCTAACTCATCACCTCTTAAAACGATAATTCAGAACTAAAGATTATTCATGAAATTAAGTATTTGTCCGTTAACTGAGAGCGATGTATGATACCCAAGTTATAAAATATCTTCAACAGTTTGCATTATTTAAAATTCCAAAAAAGTTAATTTTCTTCGGAAAACGGGTTAAATCAATATATGGTGTTATGTGTTCGAAGAAAACGTTTCTGACACTTCCACTTATCTACAGATTATTTAGCCTGCACATATCTCAAGTCACAAAAATTGATCCTGTAGGAAAACGATTTTACCAAGATCAAACCCACATTTCTTAGTAATTTTATAATCTTTCTTTCTCTTGTAGACGAGGTTGTCAATAAATACTAAACAATACAACGTAAACGTTTTGCAGCTCTCGATGAGCTTCAGCCGCCGATTTCTTCGATTCAAAGAAGAAAATCAATACTTCCCGCATATGACGATTATTTGGCGCAAAATCATTCACAAGAATATGACGTAGGTACCATATACCTGTATATGCCATATATGGCATAACCCATTAACACTTATTGCTGGCGCCGTCTATTGGCCAACAGCAGGAACTTAGTTGCGCACCTAACAACTACCACCGGAATGTTTAGCAAACTGTTTTGTTGTTTCAGATCGACTCTTAGCAACTCTCAAATTATTCACGCATTAAAATGGATTTCGGGAAAAGTTAATTGTGTGATGGCAAGCATTTGAAAACATATGCCAAACATATATTGTCAACATTGCTGAAAAACCACCTCTATACAAAGAAAACGTACTACGTAAAATAGGCAAATTTAATACAGATTTTAACTTCTCATTTTGTCGCTTTTGGAGTAATTTTAATTCAGAGCTTTTTTTATAGTCACACACAATAGCTAAATAATTACGATGACTTTGAACTAAAGCTTGAAATATTACAAGATTTGTATTTCGATCAAATTTATTTCTGAATTTATGCAATAAACCAATATCAGGCGACGTTATATACTTCAGATACTGTATAAGGTTATCCATTTAGAGGTTTCAAAACCGCTTGTCTGGCCACTCGGCGGTTACATCAACAATCAAAATTGTCGCATATGGGGCTTGGAGAACTCTGAAGTGATAATGGAAAAGCCATTGTATCCGGAAAAAGTGGCTGTGTGGTGCGCATTATGGAATGGAGGTGCCATTGGGCTGTATTTTTTCTCAAATGATGCTGGAGAATCCACAGCTGTAACCAACTCAGAGGTAGCCATTTAACTGACATTGTACTTCGTACATAATGGCAATGTTCAAGCATTATAATAAAATAAAGTTTCATCGAAATCATAGCTTTTTTATGTAACTTTACTTTAAAGGGAACATCAATAACCCTTCATATGTGCTCAAGATAGATTACATTGAAAATTCACTTGCAAGTATTTAACTGAATTAACTTTTAAAATTTTTTCCCTGCCTGCGTATAAATCTGATCAATTTCATTTTGCTTGAATTAGAATTTGAACTAGAATTATAGTACATTTATGCGATCTAAATCTTGAGAGCGTAGTTCGTCATTCCCTACTTCTTGGACCAATGTCCGCATCACTTTTGTTTTTACTGTTTATCATCATGGTTAGAACACGCGACTCTCATGCATATATTCGTGGGTTCGAGCCTCGGTACAATTTAAGCGGCTGTCACCCCGATGTGTCTGTCGAATACTACAAGTAGTTGAATTATTGACAAGTCAAGTGAATGCTTCTCAAACTGACGTTTGGAATCGTCGTTAATGCGTAGATCATGCTGGTCGAATCTAAAATTTAATGTATGTAAGCTTACCCAGTGTGAAAAGCTCTTCCATGCAAAAGAATTTGTTTTGTTGTTTATTTATCCTAGATAGGATAAAAAAAAACTTAGCTAAGTTTTAGATATTGTCACGCTAATATAGCCCTGAGAAAACAAAGGTAAAAAATATTTCTCTTCAAGTTTCATCATTTTTTAATCGTAAGTTTTTTAACATTTAGTTTCAGTTGTAATCTCTGAAAAATACCCTGTCAGTTTCATTCGCAGAACTTTTTTTATACTAAATTTGGTGTAGGTGAATGAAAAATATGAATTTAGGAATAAGTTGGCAAAATTCTGTAATTTGTATGGGAGCTTTCAAAGGGATCATGTTCATCCGGTTAATTGTTAAAAATTTATGCACTATAATTTCTTCAAATAAAGTTACCGCACTATTTACACGAATTAGGGTTTACAGGGGAAAATATTAAGCTTTGATAAATCGATCAATTTGTAAGAGAATTACCAGAATAGGTGTGGGAGTTCCAGCCGATTTTATTCCCAAAACTCACTTCAACAAATGCATAATATCTGCCAAGTTTGTCTGTATTCGGGACAACCGCAAGAATGATGCGAAGGTTAAATCGATAATTTGTATAAGATTAGTTGGTCAATTTTTCTCAATGATTACAGAGAATTGTAAGTCAATATATTGAAGGAGAGCCTACGTTACCATAACTTACTGAATAGAAATTACAAAGAAAACATTGCATTTAGGAAATTCAGGTAATTTTTATGGAAGATACCAGGAGGGGTGTGGCAATGCTTTCAGTTTTTATTCCCAAAATTTATGTTGCCACGCGCAAAAGGTATGCCAAATTTAACTGAATTTGGCACAGCCACAAGAAATATGTAAAGCTAGGAGTACGTAAAATAAATCGGTAATTTGTATGAAAAGTACCAGAAAAGGCGTGATTATGTGGCAAATTTTTCTCAAGGGTTACAGAAAATTGTATTTTAATATATTGAGCAAGAACATAGGCTATTACAATATACCGATTAAAAATTACAGGGAATAGATCGAATTTCGGAAAATTTATCAATTTGTATGGGAGGTGCCAGAATATGTGTACCAATACGCAGTGACTCATTTCAATAGAACCATAAAAAAGATATGAATCCAAGAATATGTGGGCTAAATTGACCACTTTTATGGGATGTACTAGAAGGAAGGTGTTTGATCTATTAATTTTTTCAAATTCTGCTATAAGCAAATGCAATGTTGCTCCAGTCTATAAATGTGGAGTTATAGAGAATTTCTGAAATTTGGTCAATTTATAAGAGTGGTATCAGAAGGGCTGGGACGATATAACCCATTTACAATCGCCGGCTAGAATATTACCAAATATTAAGCTAAGTCTTGCGAAATTTTAACAAAATTTGCGGAAGTTATCGTGTCCACCTACCAACCAGCCAGACAGACGGACATCGCCCAATTTATTTCAAATGCTACCTTCTGGGTGTTACATTCACGTCGAATCAAATGATATACATTTTCATTTCTCCCGGTGAATATATAAAAAAGAAAGTAATGCTATAAGGACAATGAATGAATGAAAATAAACGAAATTTCAGAAAAAAAAAAATTTAAATTTGCTGCACCTATACCATAGTTTACATAGCCCTTCCAAATACAGTAATCCAATAATTTTATTGGTTTGTGCAACTGTGTTCGTTTGTTTATCTTCCAACATATGACCGCAATTCTCCTGAGATATACAATTTATATACGTTAGCAATCTTAAAAGCTGAAGCTCACAAAGAAAGTGAATCAAGGGTACAAGAGCTTGTACCTGTTTCAACATTTAGTTCATCTAAGCTTACAAATCAGTTGTTCGCAGAAAATTACAGTCGTTCGATCCAATATTCTTGGAATATGTTGCTGAGAAATGGGGTTTCAAATTATCAAAATGGCATCAAGATTGGAGAACTTGATTTTCTTCCTCTGGTTTACTTGAAAACAATTATCCATACTCTTTTAGGCTGGTACTCATTCCTGTTAAACTCCATATAAAAGAAATTGTAGTGAAGTTTGAAGCTAAATTTTTCCACCAAAAGGTACCGCGTTTATTCGCAAAGAGTTTTTTTCTTTTTTAACTGACAGCGCCAACTTTTTTCGTTTTTGTCCAACATTTAAATTGGTTTACATTTCTACACTGTAAATAATTCGATATAGGAAATGAAACATAAATAAAATAGACACAATTTAACAACTTAACAATTACATCATCGAACATACGAGGGCGGTCCTAGCCTACCTAACAAAGTAGATGCAAAAAAGTTGGGAAACATTTTCTTTATTTTTCAATAATGTTCCCACTTCTTCCAGCAATATTCAATAACCTGTTTATAAAAAGAACTGTCAAACTCCGCAAAAAATCACCAACCTTCATTGTCAGCAAATATTTTACCACCGAGACATTTTTTCAAGTCTGGAAATATAAAGTTGTCCGAGGAATCAAAATCTGACGAATACGATGCGTAACGAAGCAATTCCAACTTTAATTCATAAATTTTGGGCCTTCGCATTACCGGATGTGTAAAATGGAGCAACGTCTTGATGAAACAAAATGTTCTTTTCGCAAATACGGCCCTTTTTCAATAATTTCATCACCTAACCACAGCAATAAATTAGCACAATATTCGCCCTCGGTGGTTTTTTCTTTCTGAAGATAATCAATGAAAATAATTCCTTGCGCATCCCAAAAAGCGGACGCCATGACCTACAGATGGAACCACCTTCGTCTACTTTGAACATGATTCTCCATTCCAGTCCCCTGCTTTGACTGTTCCTTTGTCTCAGGTGTGAAGTGGTGGACCAATGTTTCCTCCATGCTTATAATCGAAAATAAATAAATAAAAGTTCGGCTTTATTGCTGTGAAACATCGCCAAACACTGTACTGAAACATCTTCACGACGTTGTTTTTGCTCTATTGAAAGCAAGCGCGGCACCCATCTTTCTTATAGCTTCCTCATTTTCAAATGCTCAGTCAATGTACGAGCATTCACCTTTAGTCGACGATCATCCAATACCATTTTGTGAATGTTGTGAGTGTTCATCTTGACAGCTTGTATGACCTCGTTTAAACTCTGCTACGCAATATTTTACAGACGTAAACAATGGAGCACTCTCGCAGAGTAGGATCTAGCTCGATTTTATATTGGTTAGACTGAGAACTTCCAAATGGAAATATTGAATTATATAACGGTGACCAATTTTTTCCATGTTTACAAATTCACTGAGGTCGTTTACTTTTGATGGCTCAACTAAAAATATGTTATATAAGGTTGCCACTTTTCACCAAATATTTTTTTATTTTGTTAACTACTGGCACCACTTATACGTGAGTCAGTTTATTTGGTTTTGGGACCTTCCTCGCATATCTAAGATGTTGAAATCCAATTCGATAAATGCTAACAATGCTGTTTTATTTTTACACGAGGAAAGAATATGTTCTGTATCTAGTTTTATACATGGGGAAAAATAAACAATACTTTTACTTTCAATTAACAAAAATTTTCCTTATACGTTATCTGATAATTTCATTCATTCCCTTTCGGGAATGTCGCTGAATGGTGACAAGATTATGGCGATTTTTGCTGCAAAAGTGAATAAATTCTTCGTTTCTTTTAATGTGCAAAATATTGTTTATTCCTAGTTACTCTTTCTGGAGGTTTTTTTTATATTATAACATTTCCAAGTTTTTCATACATTACGCTGAAAGAAATTATTGCTTAATTTTTATCATTTACTGTTGACTGTCAAATAGATGATTAAAATTAGATGAATATTTCACATCAAGAGGCCGTTTAAATGATCTGCCATTAAAATACCTATGAAGGTAATCTTAAATTTTCTTCCTTTGCTATTTACATATCCCTCGCTGTAACTTCAAAAAAACGTAAAGTTGTAAACATTCCCGCACACACACAGCCACATTTCTCTCACACTGACTACAACGGCTCTCAATGTTGCCCGATCTGTTGATTGTATGAGTTTATGATAGCTGACTAGTGGCCCCTTTGCATGGCGCGCAGGCTGCTGCAGCTACTATTGCCGAAGCTGTTGCTGCATTATACGCAATATATTCATATGTTAACATAAAAAAACTGGTTTTGTTGTATGCTGTCCTCTGTTTTTCCTACTTTTTGGCCGTATTTCTCCTTGCTCTTTATACGAAGACAAACATCTCTCCACGATCCGATACTGGCATCACCACATATGCACATTGCAAACTGTTTGTACGTTGTTTCATGCAACATAACAAAAGGCGAGTTGCGAGTTGTTTGTTGCTGCTGCCGCCGCTGTTGCTGCGACTGATGAAGCTGAGGCCGCATGTTGCTGTTGATGATTGGTATGCGGTGGCAAACTGGATGGATGGTTGGATTGTTTCTTTTGTTATTGGTGTTTTTGTGTGGTGCTGCTATTGCTGTGGCTGTGTGTTCAGATGCTGCAAGGATCATGGAACGTGTGCAATAAGCTTATTTTCTTTATAGTATCTGTCGTGGCGCGGACGGTGAAGGCTGGTGTGCGCTCGGTACGAAGGGGGTTTCTGGTGGAGGTTTCTTTCAGCTCAAGGTATGTTGAAAATCATCCATTCTTTTGGAGCAGCAGGTTGCGTTGTTGAGTGTTGTCGTTGTTGTTGCTGCCACCGTTGTTGTTGCCTTCGTACGAGTATTTCCAACTTCTTTTGCGTCTCTTTTAGTTGTTTTGTTTTTGGCTTGCTTTAATTTTCTTATTGGCTTTATTGTCATAAAGTATATGTGTATCTGTGTATTCGTTACACCACAGTATTAGTGAGTTGATTTATCCCTGTACTAGGTGTACGAGGTGAATTTACGTCACTATGTGTGTGAGCGAGTGTGTGTGACTTTTGCACATTGCACACATTACCTTTTGGTATTCGGATATTGTTTGGTATTTTGGTGTGTGGTTGAGGTGTGTTATCAAGCGTATAAGAATGCCTGACCAAAAATTACCTTCCTTTTTTTTCTTTTAAGAAAACCAACAAAAAAAAAGAGAAAAGGAAAACACAACAGAACTCTTTTCTTTTATTCTATATGTTCTGACTATCGTTGTTTAGGTCTTTTACTGTTTGTTGTTATTTTTGATCGTTGTAGTTGCTGATGGTGTATTTTTCTCTTAGTGGGTCCCTTTGATTTTTGATACTTGTAAAAGTTTTAAAATTCAACAACAATTTCACGGCCCGAATATATACTCTATGCAAATTGGGACGCAGTTTCGAAACAGTATACTAGTATGTTCTAATCTAATTACAATTTCGTATGGTAGACACACGAATTATCCTGAACTACACGTTGAGGCAGAGTAAAATTTATACGCAATTTTGTAAACTGAGCCTACAAGGGTCCCACTTTATGTATAAATGGTGCCAGTAGTTTGGAAAAATGGTGAAAATTGGCAACCTTCCAGAACATATGTTTTAAGGTTCAAGGCTCTGCGTTGTTTGGTATTTTTTTCTTTTTTTTGAGCCATCAAAAGTATAGTGCTCGACCAATTGCAGTGTCCACTCCAGACACAGTTAAAAAAATCCACAAAATGGGTTTAGATGATCATAGGCTGAATATACGTGAGCTAGCTGAAATGATAGGCATTTAAAGAAATTTTGTACATCGTTTGTTGACCGAAGATTTGAAGAAGAGAAAGCTGTGAGCAAAATGGGTGACGCACTTGCGCTTTTAATAGGGCAAAAACAGCGTCGTGACGACGCACAGTGTCGTGTTTTCATATAAACGTTGGCCAAAAATAGAAGGAGTTTTCAGAAAAGAATGAAAATTAGTACACATTGCTTTTATAAGTAGGAAAGAAAAAAAAAAACCAAGTTTAGAGAAAATCGGTCCAAGGACACGGACACCTCCCATATATCCTGTAATGAAAAAACCTTATTTTTTCCAAAGTTGTTTCTGGAATTGAACAAAACTTGGCTCGATTGGTCTCTGATATATTCCGGATAACTTTGATAAATTTTATGAAATTATCTCAAAGGACACGCCCACCACCCTTATATCCTTGATACGAAAAAGATGCAATTTGTCCACGAAAATTGTCAATACCTCTTTCACATTTTTTTAACTTTTTCAATAAGTTTCCTATTTTTATCTGTTCCGATCCGATAAGATTGAAATTTTGCATGTAAATATATTTAGTTATATTGTAGCATATTGCCAGTTTAAAAAAAATCGTAAAAGCCCCCCTCCCATACAAATAACATAAATTAAAAAATTATTTTAATTTGTAAATTGTGATCATATAAGAGCAAAATTTTACAAAAATTATTAATTCAGTGAAAAGAAATTTAAAAACAAGAATTTTATTTATTTAACATAACATATTCAATATACATACATACATAAAATATATATAGTAGGTATTACAGGCAATCAAAATATATTAACAGCAATCAGCTCTTTCAGATCATTTATATCACTTTTCCTTAAAAGTATTTTCTGACTATGCATCGAAATTGATGACTCTGACTGCAGAATAACATAATTTATTATGCCCACTGCTACCATCAAATCCCCACTTGCATTCCAGGACTACATCATTGTTGGTATCAATATCATTAACATCTAAAATGCTTCTTACGGTTTTATCCAAAATCTTCTGTGAGGGTACCTCAGCAGAATATTCTGTTAATTGAATGTCATCAGGCAAAATCTTTTTTTTAGCATCTGCAATCATATAGTATGATGGAAAGCAATCTTTGTGAATAGAATTTACTACTTTCCTCATCATATTGTACTGCCTCATAGATAAGTCCATATCAATGTATAATGCTAGAGCACTTTCAACAGAAATTTTTTCCTTAGTATTTGAACCTGTTAACCTTTCTGCGGTTTTTTTAAGAGCTTCAGATGAAGTAGAAGCGACAACATCCTCCACTCGCCTCCTTTTTGTTCGCATTGAACCCTCCTCATAAGGAACATTCGGTCGGCCTTAACGACTTGCACTTGCTTCCTAATATAATATAAAATAATTAAGTTTTCTTGCAATACCAAAACTTTACACGGATACTTACATTACAAATGATTTCACAAAATAGTTCGCTATCTAGCCAGTCACTCAACTCAGTTTCAAATCTGTCTCTAATGCGATGATATTTAGACCAATTGTTAGAGAATTTTAATAGAGTAAGCTTTATTTTCTGTTGTTCACTTTCTAATAATACTCGTTTAAAATGCTTTTCGACAAAATCTTTAACATGATGCATCACATCGCATGGTCTGTTTTGCTTTATCTCTAGCTACATCTAGAAAAATAGAAATCATAAAAGCAATTCGTGCAAAATCGAGCAGCGGAATTTTAAATATATTAAAATACATACTTGTAGCTACAAAATACCATTTTTACACAAAAACAGTGTTGTAATTATAACTAAAGGCACCACTTACACCTTGTTATACATTTTGGTAGCCGTTACATTCAAATAATTAAATTTTTAATATTATAAGTGAACCTTAAATTTGGAGCTTTTCTATAAATTTCGTATGCTGTACACAAACCTTAACTTTGAACCACTGTAACTTTAAAATTTAGAAAAATTTTAAAAGATATTTTAGGTATGATCTAACCAGAGTGTTATAAAAAAATTAAAAAAAAAAAAAACGTTCGAATTCTAACATTGACGTTAACCATTTTTGGCCACCCTCGCGACACAGTGCGACGTTTCATTAAAGTGTTTGGCGATGTTTCGCAGCAATAAAGCCGAATTTTTGTGTCGATTTCTAACCATGGATGAGACATGGGTCCACCTCTCCATACCTGGGGCAAAGCAACAGTCAAAGTAGTGGACTGGAATGGGAGAATTATGTCAAAAGAAGGTGAAGACGGTTGTATCTTCAGGCAAGGTCATGGCGTCTGTTTTTTGGGATGCGCAAAGAAACCACTGGAGGTGAATATTATGCTAATTTATATAATTTTAGGTAATGAAATTATGGAAAAAAGCCGCATTTGCGAAAAAGAAAGTGTTGTTTCATCCAGACATTGCTCCATTTCATACATCCAGTATTGCGAAGGCCACAATTAATGAACTAAACTTCAAACTACTTCACTAGACACCTCGTTCATCAGACTTAGCTCCCTCGGACCATTTTCTATTTCCAAACTTCTTTATTAGTTCGGCTAATTTTGGGGTCTCCCCCATAAAATAGGTTTAGCGTAACGAAATTTAACCATAACAATTAATATTATTATCTTCACTCAAAAAGATTAAAGCCCCCGCACTAAATTTACGTCGAGCTCAATACTAGTAAATTTTGTTTGAAGCGAGTAAGTAAAACTTAAACTGATTAAATTTTAATTGATTAGGATTAGGTGATTATTATCAATATCATATCATCATTTATGCTTAATTTTCCTTACACAAAATAACTAAGACAGTTATTTGAAGAAGTTTGAGTAATTACATTTAGTATACTTATTTTGATTATGTTTTCAACCGAAATTTCGCAGGAGTTCTTGTGCTACAAATTGCACCATGCCGCAGAACATTTTTTCTTTCG
This sequence comes from Philornis downsi, assembly GCA_019455685.1. Taxonomy (NCBI): domain Eukaryota; kingdom Metazoa; phylum Arthropoda; class Insecta; order Diptera; family Muscidae; genus Philornis; species Philornis downsi. The sequence goes on from JAHXMU010000072.1 coordinate 2,015,998, forward strand.
TTGTTTGTGAAGATAAGTTTTTTCTTTAGTCTTTCCTTTTTCTCCTGAGTATGAAGTCTTCCCTGCACTATATTAAGCGTTTGAGAGGAAAAAATTAAAGTACAGAAATTAAGCGCTCTGATATGTTCCGATCCTTCTTCAATTTATCACGCCTTATTTTGTCAGGGAATCTCCAAAGTAGTCCTGTAATATATATTATGTATATATTTTTTTCTTTCTCATTGACTTTGCACAACAGAGCATTTTCCAGCAAACGCCTAATTCAAGTAAATCAATCTTTATGTTTTGCGTGATTAATTGCATCTATATCGGCAAATGTCTCATTACTAATGTTCCAAAGCTGTTTGTTATCAGAAATATGAAGCATAAATATTACGTTTATGTTTTGGGATTTCCCCATTAAATGAGCATACTAGGCGCTGTAGAAAAGACAGAAAAGGACGATTGCAGAAGCAGATAGCTACCGAAAACAAGTTTAATTCAATTCAAGAAATTTTCTATTTGTCAACAGACTTGATCTCAATTGATAAATTCAAATTCAGAAAGTTTGAAGGGTTCTGAGAGCCTGGTATCGAAACTTCATGAAATTAATTATACCAGGTATTTTTTTTTCTTTCGCTGTTGAGTATCGAGTTTTTTCCCTCCCAAGAATATATCAGATTTGCGAACGCCTTCGACAAATACAAGGCTTGTATACGTCACCAACTTTCAGGATGTGGATTTGTACTTACTAGGAGATCATCGGTTAGCCGTATACACGGACTACCATCTAATTGCAGCTAAATTACGCGCTAAATTGGGTAGATACAAAAACATACATAGCCAAGCACAATAAAGACTGGGCACCACAAAACTGCATAGCTCCTGAGTCCCCATGGAAGCAACATATTGCACATCCTATCAGTCTTGCGTATGAGAACCAGATTGATAATGAAGATTGTATTACGTCTGAGTGTGACGGGACGACTTAAAGCGATGAAAGGTTGACGAATAGTCTTATCAAATCGACGAAATGGTTGTAGAAAGATAGAAAGACTGAGCACGCAGAAATGTACAGAAATAGGTGGAAAGTCTAAAAGTTCCATCAAGAGTTAAGGAAATTATGCTCCTGTAAGGATAATGATGGAAATCTGGTTTTGTTAAAGATATTGTGATGTACTGATGTACACTGTACCCGCATTCAACTTTCGATTATTATATTTTGTTTCTTTTTATGTTGGTACACTCGGCTCGAAGATATGTTGACGGATTTATTTAGTTTGTTTGTGAGAGACGTAAATAAGACAAGTTTTTTGCGTGTTTATTTTCTGCTATCGAAAAAATGGATCAAAGGACTTGCATTAAATTTTATGTAAAAAAGAATTAAGTGCTCAAAAACACTTGAAATGTTGACAGAGGCAACATTTCAGTGAGAGTACTCCAGCACATCCAGAACCGATGAAAATGTTGAGAATGTGAAGAAACTTGTTATCGAGAATCGTCAAATTACAATTAGAGAAGTTGCTTAGGATGTCGATATATTGGTTGGCTCATACCATGTAATCTTTTCGGAAATTTTGTGCTTGAAGCGTGTGGAAGCGAAGTTCGTTCCAAAATTGCTGAATTTTGACCAAAAACAACATCGTATGAACATCGCGCAAGAATTGTTGAATGACGTCAACAATGATCCAGATTTTCTTAAAAGGCTCATAACTGGTGTCGTATATAGTTTTGACATCGAAACCAAAGCCCAATTGTCCCAATGGAAACGTCCAGGAGAGCGAAGACCAAAAAAAGCACGCCAAGTTCAATCAAATGTCAAGGTTTTGCTCCCTGTTTTCTTTGATTACCATGGCGTAGTGCATCAGGAGTTCTTACCACAAGATCGTACGGTAAATAAGGAGTATTACTTTGAAGCTGTGCGCCGTTTGCGTGAAACAATACGAAAAACCGTTCGGAATTGTGGAAAAAAAGTTCATGGCTTTTGCATCATCATAATGCACCTGCTCACTCATATTTGCTTGTGAGAAATTATTTGGCCAAAAACAACACCGTCATCATGCCTCAGCCACCGTATTCCCCAGATTTGGCCCCCTTCGACTTTTTCTTGATCCCAAGATTGAAGAGACCTATGAAAGGACGGCGTTTTGCGACGATTGAGGAGATACAAACCGAATCGCTGAGAGATCTCAAAGACATACCAAAAAGTGCATATCAGAACTGCTTCGAGGATTGGAAAAAACGCACAAATGTATTATATCTGAGGAGGACTCCTTTGAAGGAGATAAAATACAAATTGATAAATAAATAAATATTTTTTGAGAAAAATGAGAATTCACACTATTTTTTGAACAGACCTCGTATGTAGATGATACTTTTACAAATTCCTAATTCCGGGAATTAGGAATTTGTAACGAAGGCAAAGATTTTCCATCACTAGCCCAAAATGAATCAGTGTAACAATATTGCGGCTTAAGACTAGTAAGAAGAGTTGACGCTGAGCGAATTATGAGAATCAATGTGTCTTTAAAACCAATTCTTTTTAGACGAATATACGCTCGGTTATTGAAATACAAAGTTGTTCTCTCTACTGTTTAAAAACTCAATTCAAATGTTTGGGATTAATATTTTCCTCATCACACTTAAGATCCCTTCGGGTGTGTTAAGTGATAAATTAAAGCATGTGCAATTTCATTTGATCCACAAAGAACCACAAGTAAATTTAGTATTTCTGAGAACTTTTGTGCAGAAAACACAATTGCAAGGAGCGCGGATGAAAAGCATACACAGCAAAGAAATAAGACTTTGATTGTGAACATCCGCAAATTGTTTAAAAAAATTGGCTGTCCGAGATATAATAATTCGAGCATCTGAATATCTTCGGTTCAGAACTTAAAACTTCTACGATGAAGTTGAAAATATTTTTTGGATCAAAATTGTGCTATTACGAATATTACAATATTTACTGTCTAAAGTCCAAAAATAACTTTTTCCAAAAAATCTTTATTATTCATTAAAATCCGTTTCATTGCCTTCAAAGTATTCATCGGAAGAAATCACAAATATGTCAACATTTATCCCTATCCAAATAATTACCTACCAGTACGGCCGCTGCGAATTACGTTCAGTATGTTCAAATAATTCGATGTACTATCCCTGGAGCAGTCTTTTGAATTGAGAAAATAGGTAGAAGGCAGAAAGTTATAAATCAGACTATTGAACAATATTAATAGAATGTTTGGCGAAAGATCTAATTTAACGCGACATAGCGCATTATTGCAAGAGTTGCCTGATCATAAATACCTCCGCTTCATGCCAAAGAAGCAAAATATTAAAATAATATTGTTTGTTAACAGTTTGACTTCGCAGAAGAAATTCATAATGCCAAATCCCACAATAATCGAAAAAAACTCAACATAACCTTTGATTTTACGCTTTCTTTTGGATCTATTTTTTTCATTGGTTCAACATTCATTCGTTTGTTCGGTCATTTTCGGATCCAAGTTTTTCTGCCCATAATAATGCACTTTATAATGTGGTGGTATCCAAAAATCATCTCATAACAGATTTACAAAAACTCAATTTTATTCCAAAAAATGGACAATTTCTGATACCAACAAAGATTTAATGAGTCTGAGGTTCAAAATATATTCTAAATTTATTGTTGACTGATCCGTTTGAAATGTCAGCATCATCAGCAATATTGCCAATTGCCAATAAATAGTCTAAAATATTCTTTAAAGGTGACTGACACGTTTGAAAAGCATGCCACAAGCAATACACGTTGTAGTTAATTGACGATTTTTGAGCACTAAATCTCGGATTTGTTCCATGTGCTGTCAGCTTTCTTCGTCTTCAGCTCGTTTTCAGTCTTCTTTTGCTATATATGCAAACATCTTTTCCCGACAAAGTCTACTCACAGAAAAACTTTGCAACATTGCAAACGCTTCCGCAGAAGAAATTCTATTTTGCAAACAAAATTGAGAACAACTTCTTTGCTCAACATATCGAACATTGTAATAATCGTACAGATTACTTTTGTGTTATACAAAATCAAGCCTAGCTCAAACACTAATGACATCTATGATGTAAGTGGCATAGATATTTGTCACAGTGCTGCAAACTTAGACCCGATATACCTGCGTAATTTGTATAATGTGTGTTAAAAAAGTGAGTCTCGCCGTGAAGGCCTTACCCACGGTGTGCAACTCACTGGGCGTATTACAATACGATTGCCTGAGATAGCCAAGTAAAACTTGGACTACCTGGGAAAAGGGTACTACCGTAATTCTCAGCCCTTTCTTCCAGCAAGAAAATACCAAATTGATTATGCTAGTATGGAACATAATCCCCATTGGCTAAGGTGAGACCTATCTTATCACCTCTGCTATAAAAAATTGGACAGTCGATTTTCACAAGCTCTTTTAAGGCAAATTTTTCATCGGATAAATAATTCGCTACAAACAGAAGCAGGTGGTAGTCATTTGGTGCCAGGTCTGGACTATCAGGTGGATGCATAAGAACATCCCAACCACGCAGGCGGAATTTCTTGCAAACAAATAGTTTTCTATTTGCTTCTAGGCGATTCCTTTCTTCAGACGATCCAATTTTTGGCAGTACAGGACCGAGTTAAAAGCTGGTCTGTCAAAGCACAGCTTATAGCAGATGATTCAATGCCAACCCCATCAAACACACAACAAAATCTTTCTGACCACCAACTCTAGTTTGGCCACCGTTTGCGACGGCTTACCGCTATTCAACCAAGATTATTTTTCCTTGGCGTCTTCGTAAGCGACTTACTTTATATTACGAGTCACCATTCACCTCAGAAATGGGTCGGTTTTATTGATAATTAACATGATTTACAGATGGAGGGGTTTTCTGTATTAATACGTGTGGCACGTCAAGCATAGAGCTCCTCTTTCCACCCAGCCTTATTCAAGGGATTCCAAAAGGTATTTAGTGCAATGATTAGATCCTGGGCAATAGAAATAGTGCTTACATGACAATCTGACTTAAAAACTTCCATCATTTTACGCAAGATTGAACAATTTACCTTCCACAGGGTGATGCATCTTTAACATCAAAATTCCGGGAACGGTCCTAATTTGAAAAAAAAAAACTATTTTGGTGAAAAGTGGCAACCTTATAAAGCATATGTCTTAAGTTTCGAGGAGCCACTCTGCTTAGAAGTTTCAGTTGAGTCATAAAAGTAAACGATCTTAGTGAATTTGTAATTCAATATTTCCATTTAACAGGGGTCTGCCCAACCAATATTAAAGCCGAGCTAGATTCTACTTTGGAGGAGTCTGCTTCGTTTACGACTGTAAAATATTGGGTAGCAGGGCTTAAACGAAACCGTTCGAGCTGCCAAGATGAACAGCGTAGTGGTCGGCCAATTGACGTGTCCACGCCAGATACCGTTAAAAAAATCTACAAAATGGTATAGGATGATCGTTGGCTGAAGGTGCTGAAGGTGATAGCTGAAATGATAGGCATTTCAAAAAGTGTTATACATCGCATACTCACCGAAGATTTGAAGATGAGAAAGCTGTATGCTAGTTGGATGCCGCGCTTGCTTTCAATAAAGCAAAAACAGCGTCATGAAGATTTTTTAGTAGACTTCAGTTCAGTTTGGCAATGTTTTACAACAATAAAGCCGAATTCTTGCGCCGTTTAAAACCATAGATGAGACATGGGTCCACCACTTCATACCTGGAACAAAGGAACAATCAAAGCAGTGGACTGGAATTAGAGAATCGTGTCCGAAGAAGGTGAAGACGGTTGCATCTGCAGGCAAGGTCATAGCGTCTGTTTTTGGAATGTACATGGGATTACTTTTGTTGACTATTATACTAATTTGTTGCAGCGTTTAAGTGATGAAATTATGGAAAAAGACCGCATTTGTTGAAAAAGAAAGTGCTGTTTCATCAAGACAATGCTCCAGTTCTCACGATGGCCAACATTAATGAATTGAAGTTGGACCAGCTTCGTCATGCACCTTGTTCGCCAGCCTTAGCTCTCGTTGACTATTTTCTATTTTCAAACTTGAAAAAGTAGCTCGGTAGTAAAAAACGTGCCAACGCTGAAGAGGTGGAGTCTGCGGCTGATGACTATTTTAAGCAGTTCTACAGTTCCTACTATAAACAGGATATAGAACTTATTGAATATCGCGGGAACAGCATCAGGACCGTAAACGCAATTCTCGGTGAAGATATTGTTCAAACATATGAAAAGTCGGATACGGATTACTAAAGGTATCTATTGATAATATACTGAATTTCTTTCTACTTTACCTTATATGTAAAACTGGTCTTACTTTTTGGACACATTAGCTCCTGTAGTAGTAAAGAATAATTGTGGGATTTGCAGTATTTATTCCAACATCCATAGTTTTCGAATTTCAGATGAAGTGCAATAACTTTTATTTATTGTACGGCTAAAAATCACTATTATTTTTAAAATTGTTACATTTATTACTACATAATAATTATTATTTATAATCACTAGAATCTTGCGTATATAACGACACCAATCTTGAAATCTATACATTTTTTTTCATTCCTTTAATTTTGTAACATTTCTTCAACATCGTAAAGTCAAATTTCGAAGATGTTTCTGTTTTGTTCCAAAAGTTTTTTCGACAATAACAACAGTGAAAAAAAACAATCCAGGCTCGGAATGTTATTATTATTTCAAAGTGAGTGTGTTTATGTGTGTCGATTTTTTCATTACTTCCATTGATGATCTTTACCACAGCCATCAACAGCATCCATCCATCCGAAAAAAGTAGCTTTTCAATAACAAAAAGCTTTGAAAGAATCAAAAAAAAAAAAAAAAAAAAGAAAAAGCAGAAACACTCAAAACCAAAAAAAAAAAAAAAAATCGTAATTTCAGTTTTGCTAAATGGCTTTGGCTGCCGCCATTCCATCAGAGCAACAACAACAGCGAATGGGCCCTGGCTGCACCACCACCGTGTGGTGATGGCTATAACGTTTTATAATGTTCTCCTTCTCGGAAGAGGGAGGTAGGAAGGCAGCCCGACAAGGGATACAGGACTGCATGGAGGGGGTGAGGAGTGATCGCTGTTGATATTGCTAACAAACGCTGCTGATGTTAAGCTGTGGCTCTTGTAGTCGTCTTTGGGGCCTTCAATAGAGAGCCCCACTATGATGATGACATGCCCATTTGGTCAAAATATGTATATAAAGGTAATTTTGTAGAAAATCCACAAACAACAACAATAACATCACTTGGTCTAAACGAACGGAACAGGGAAAATAAAGCAACACCACCATCATCAACATCATCATCATCATCATCAGCATCAGCGTCATCAGCATCAACCAATGCAGTGCAGCAGGCTCTCCTCCTCTGTTGCCTGTTGAAGCCACAGCATCAGAGGGATCCACTTTTGAATTGTTTTTGATATTTGGCCAACAAGTTTTATACTGTGCTAAAGTTTTGGGCTTTTTTTCTCTTCGATTCTGTTCAGTTTTGTTTGTAGTATGTGGCGGTTGGTTGGTTAGTTGGTAGATGGTACTCGTACGTATTGCGAGTTAAGGTATCATTGGTAAAACAGCTTCCTTTTTTACGTTTCTGTATTTGCTTCTTGCAGCAGTTTCCTTGCCTCTAAATTGTTGCCGTTGTTTTCGTAAACGTACAAAACATTTCTTTCTCCTCTTTCATTCCGAACTACCAAAAAAATAAGTTTTCAACTTGCAGAGCACAAACCGAAAAAAAACTGCAGCAGCAGCCAACAATTGTGTGTGAAATTCAAATTCCTTTGCACACATGCACTTAGTGGCAATTTTTAAGCAATTTTGTCTGGTTTTGGCCTTTTTTTGTCTGATTTCATTTTTTGTTTTTGGTTCGGTATATGTTGTTGTTCTTGCTGTTTGAGGTTTGTTGTTGTTGTTAGTTGTTTGTTGTTGCAGCAAAGTATCCAAAAATTACAAAATTAAGTTAATACCTTTATGATAAGAGACAAAAGAAAAAGTACTCAACCAGCAACCAGCAACTGTTGAAGCAACAACAGCAACCAGAACAGTCAAAAGTTCCAGCAGCAACATTAAAATCAATTTTCCTTATAAAATATCAGCAACAGAACCGGCTACAATAAAATGGGAATAATTTTGGTGTAACTGAAGTTCTTGGAAGAGATTCATCGAACGAACACTTAGCACGGAGAGATATTATTCAGATTTTGAGGATTTGCATGAAAGTACCGCAGTAGACTAAATAGGCCCGCGTGGATTCGAATATTCTCGTTTCATTTCGAAGAAGTTCATTAATATCGATCACTTTTATGTATATAAATATGCTTCGCAGGGACAAAGTATTTTACTTAAACCACTATTTATAGCAGAATGATCGACATTTTTCTATTCCATATTTTTTAGGAATTAGTTATTATTTCCCACTTATACTCTTATAGATCTCTTGTACCCCTCGAACAAAACTTGAAACAAGCGCTATTGGTACTCTGAATTTTAATTAACTTTATCAATTCAATCCATTTCATTTCATTTTATTTCATTTCATTTCAATTCATTTCATTTCATTTCATTTCATTTCATTTCATTTCATTTCATTTCATTTCATTTCATTTCATTTCATTTCATTTCATTTCATTTCATTTCATTTCATTTCGTTTCATTTCATTTCATTTCATTTCATTTTTTTTCATTAGAAATTGGACAATTATAAAACTATTTTGGGTTAGTTCTGTTTTATTAAGGTTTTCCTGTAGGTACATTCATTCCGATCCATCACGAACGTTCGCTTTGATATCCTTACACATTTTTGTGGTTTTGCCATTTAGTGGTTTCAAAACTGCCGGTGTGGCAAAGCTGTCAGCTATTAAATATCTGTCATCTGAAATATTACTTATTTAGCGAAAGGTGCGTCATTTACGAATGTGTATCGTTTTCTTTCTGGTCATGGACCGTATTTTTTTAAAATGCCACTGCTGCAACCAATTCAGAGGCAGTCATCCAAATGATGTCATATTTCGTACATACTCGTCCAAGCATTATAATGTATTACAAGTTTCATCGAAATCACAGCTTTATGAGTGTTTTATTTAACATTACTTGAAAACGAAAAATGGATAACTTCATAAGAGTATTTCCTGTGATTACACATTTTCATTTTCATTATGTATTCAAATTGTCTACTGCAAAGTTTAAATGATCCTCTTAGTCCTAATTTAAAGAACTAGCAAAAGATGAACTAAAATATATAGATAGCAGAAAAAAATCTTCTTTATTGTACAGCTAATTTTGCTAGGGGTTGTTGGCGGCTAAAATCCGCAGTCCTTAAATTATATACGATCTTTTCGTCCTTTTTCTAAATGAATTAGAAATTGCATCAAATGGATAATTTTTTAAGAAAAAAAATATATTCCACAAATTTATTGCAGCTACACTTAGTTATTGTTGCTGTTACTGTTGTTATTGTTGTATTTTCCAAAAACGTTTCTAGTCATTTTCAAAACAAGACTAAGAAGACTTCATAGCGATAAAGCGAATTAATATTAGTTCAAAATGTTCTTCAAATATGTTGTAAAAGAGATTCCATTAGAAGTTACAGATGTCGAAAATCCTTCAGTTTTTTCTTGATTATCCCCTTTTAGACCTTTTCATAAAAAGGTTGATTGAATGGGTGCACATATAATTTAACGTTTTTGTCTATTTTGATTTGCATTCAGTTTACTCTCGAGAACAACCGTTTTGGAAAAGAATTTTTGTTGAAAGTGGCTGCATTCTAGTGAAATATGATCTACATGTACAATATGTAGAATATTCTAACTTGGCAATGTTTATTCTAGAGCCGACATAGAAAATTACGAAAATGATCTGAAAATGACATTTGGGATGAAAAGGAAAGTTTTATTGCATCATTTTTTTTTTAAATTTTATTGTAAAAGGACTTAAAGGATGTGTGGTTAAACATAGCTGATTCTTTAACAGTACCCAGTGAAATTCGTTGTGCTATAAATCTCTCTTTAGATATGCCCATAAGTTCACTTGTTACTTCCAGAAATGAACACTAAATGTACTTTAAAACTTTAAATATATATCATACAAATTTTCAGTGTTCAACAATCTTTTCCAAACTTCATTGAAGACATCCCAGCAAAAAAACTAGAAGTCATTCAAGGAGAAATGTAAGTATCTTTCAAGTTAAGAATTATAAATCAGCTCTACAAATAATTTTTATTTTGAACATTTTGCATTCGATTGTAAAAAATCAGAAGTGGTTATCAACTAAACTGAAAGAATAAAGGGTGTTGTTTTAATCGTACCTTTTTTTTAAAAATCGAATAAAATACTCAAATTTGCATCAATTATTAAAATTTTTTATTGAAATCGATAAATTAGTCTTTGTTATTTAATTTTTAAAGATAACTTCATGTAAATGTTGTCCGCGGCTCCAACTCAAAATGTCCATTCGGAAGGTCCAATTGTTCGTCACTTTTTCAAGCATTTCGACCTGTATTCCACGTGTTATGTTATCCTGTAAGGCTTCAATAGTGTTCGACTTGTCCACATGGACTAACGACTTGACATAACCTCACAAGAAATAATCAAGATCTTGAGGGCCAACTCACAGGGCCAAATCGAGAGATAAGCTGCTCACTAAATTCAACCCTCAACATATCCATTGTTTCACGAGCAATGTGACATGTTGTACCATCCTGATGAAACCACATGTCACCCAAGTTCAACTCAGCCAATTGGGGCAAAAAAAAATTCCTTGTGATTGAGTAACACATGCCCAATTGCTGAGAACGGCGACGAATAGACATTTCACGATCGTCATTAACACTGGTCGCTACGGCTGCAATATTTTTTTCGGAACGCACTCTACAGATGCAAGCCGTTGGTTTTATGTCCAACAAAGTAAATTTGGTGCGAAATTTAGAGATATCTGCACGAATTATTGATTCAGCAGGTCGATTATGACGACCATAAAATGATCATATCAAACGATGCACATTTATCACAGAGCACGAATTTTGATAGTAAATTTCCACGATTTGCAATCGTTGCTCGTTTGTTAGTCTTTCCATGATGAAATGGCAGAGTATACTGTATACTTTTCACTTTGACAGATGGCATTTGGACGCCATTACCTACCAGTGCTGCCAACCTGAAAAACTTAAATCTTAAGAAATCACCCTATAATTTTCTAATCCATAGATTCCCAATCGCCTCGTTTGTTATAAAATGTTTCTAAAGCACCCAACAAATTATTTTTATAGTCTAGAAAACGTTTGTTTTTGAGTTTATCAAATGGAAAGATGATGCTAAATAAGTTTTCATTAACCGCATAAACTGGTGGAATGAAGCTACATATCATTTGATATGGCTAAAAACTTAACACCCAGAAGGCAGAGTTTAAAGTACTAACTATATTTTGACCAAACGCATTTCATGGTTTTTTAAGTTGGTCTGGCTAGTGGACACGATAACGGTTGTAATTCTTCAGGGGTATCGTAAATAGTCTATCATCATTCCTTCTGGTAAATCCTATCTAAACTGATCGATTTTTAGGAATTTAATTACTGTCCTGCAACTCCTCGCTTGTTAACTGCAGCAACCTAACTTTTTGTCCACTGCATAGTTACATAATTTCTGGTAAAATTAAAAAAAAAAAAAAAAACAAACTGCACCGAAGGGGTGAGATAACCCTTCTGGTATCAACTATACAAGTGATCGATTTAGCTCACATATTATTGTTTTCATATCTTCCAATGGATTGCAATAAATTTAGTCAAATTTGACACACGTTAAGTGTTGGCGAAAGTAGGGTCTCAGAATGAAACCGGAGCACATTGCGACATTTAACTTGTGTATTGCTATACGTATTCGTATATTAAATTCTATTGCACCATACTCAGTATAATTGGGCACGCATCAGGCATTAAGTATTATGAACGAAAATGGACTGCACTGTTATGCCCCTCAGTATACAACGCATACAAATTATCTGTGTTAGCAAAAAATTGATGGCCAACTGAGGTTGGGCGAAAGTGGAGTTTTTGGATACTAATTTGTTTGGGAATTTTCATTAGAGATAAATGGTCTGGTTATGTATGCAGTTGCTCCATCTTGATGGAACCAAATTGTTTTTTTTTTCAAAAAGACTCCTACAACACCTTTAAATGACGATCACCATTACAGATCACCAGACATTTACTTTTACACCGTTTCCTTCAAAAGAGTATGGCCCCACAATGCATTTTGATGAAACTGCGCACCACACAATGACTCGTTCTGGGTGCAGTTCTGTCTCATGGAGTATTTCTGATTTAGATTCATTCCATATACATTAGACCAAAATGGGCCTTATCAAATGTTAGTAAGCAATTTATCAAATTGTTGTTCTTCGGCCATTTGAATCAGTTTCTTTTTGTAAAATTTCGGAGGAATAGCCAAATCCAAAATATTTAATTTGCTTGTTGAACATAAAATCATCGACTCGCATGGATTGAGTGCGTACCGAAGAAAATATTGCAGCCGTAGCGACCAGTGTTAATGACGATCGTGAAATGTCGTCGTCGCCGTTCTCAGCGATTGGGCATGTGTTACTCAACCACAAGGAATTTTTTTTTTTTTTTTGTCCCAATTGGCTGAGTTGAATTTGATTGATATGTGGTTTCATCAGGACGGTGTAACATGTCACATTGCTCGTAAAACAATGGATATGTTGAGGAATGAATTTGGTGAATTTGACCCTCAAGATCTTGCGATTTAAAGCCTCTTGATTATTTCTTGTGGAGTTATGTCAAGCCGTTAGTCCATGTGGACAAGTCGAACACTATTGAAGCCTTACAGGATAACATAATATCCGTCGTTATTCGTGGAATACAGGCCGAAATGCTCGAAAAATTGGACCTTCCGAATGGATATTTTGAGACGGAGCCACGGACAACATTCACATGAAATTATCTTTAAAAATTAAATGACAAAGACCAGTTTGTCGATTTCAATAAAAAATTTAATATATGATGCAAATTTGAGTGTTTGCATCGACTTTAAAAAAACTATGATTAAAAAAATCACCCTATAATTTGTTCTTTCTACGGAAACAAGTTTAAGTCATTATGAATTGTAATTACCGTATGCTAACACTAATTTGCGTCGATAAGTCTGAAGTCTGAATTGTTGATTTCACGGCCGTAATTGTGTCTTGAACCCAAATATAGGGATCTTGGTGGCAGAGTCTATGTGCGATGCTTCCAGATTCGGCAAGTATATTTACCCACCTCATAAAGGTCTATACTCGGTTAAGTGCCGCCAAACTCCCGCCTAAATTCCCATTGAACGGAAATGAAAGACTGCAAAGCACTATCAAAATGCTCTTTTCGAAATACCAAACATTCGTTTTAATATATCTGAATAACAACCTGCCAAATAAAAAAAGTAAGGTGACTACTCATGCTGTAAAAAGCTATTACGTTTTGTGTTTGTGGCGCGATTCATGTGCCACCCTGTATTTATTCCATCAGTCAGTTTTTGATGTTTATCATTGCAGTTGTAACACTCTTTGGTTTCTATGGAAATAACGTAGTGTAGTCGCTACTGCTACATCGCAAACCATTTGTGTTACTCCGCCCATTAGCACACCAACTTATTATTCTACAATCATTAAATCTCACAGCAATGATGTTGCAGCATTTCTATTCGAATAAATTTCATATGAATCCATCATCCCCCACAGACTAAACATCAGATAGAATACCTCAACCAATATTTTGTGTACCAAGTATCCTACTCCTGACAATGCCAGGGTGTAACGTACGGTATTTTATATTTCTGTCAGACACTTGCCACAGGCAGCATGCAACAGCCATAACAATATAAAGCTGCATACTGATGCATTCAATGGCTTCAACACCGAGTGCATGCATGTGTGCTGTGTGTCGATGACGGCTCCAATGTTGTTGAAAGTGATTGATACGCTGATATTTTCGGTTGTTGATGATAAAGATGATGTTGAAAATTACTCAGGAACCCATCACCGCCACCACAGCGCATGCAGGGAGAACGTTGTGTTATAATAAGGAAATAAATGACGTAAAAAGTGAAATATTCATTTTAAATAACATTCCGTTTTTTGCGTTATTATTTTTAGGTCATACTCATGAGGCGAAAATGATTTTTCAGCAAGCATTTTCGAGAGAGAATAATTTGCTCAGTATAATCGGCAAGAATAAATTGAAATGTAAGCAAATGTAATATATTTGGAAATACGGACTGCATTTACATTATGCTTTATTGGTGGCATTAAATTTGGTAACTAATGGATTCCCGTTGAATACGCTTTCTTCGAATCAATGGCGGAAATCATTTTTGCAGGATTACATTTGAAAATTATGAAATTATTTTTCTGTATGAAACAATCAGCCACAACAATCAGTATGTACATGAGTCTTAGCATAAAAAAATATGAATAAATTAATCCCCTGTGCAAGTTTTGATTAAAAATCTGAATATCAACGCGAACAAAGTTAGGTAGAAAATTAATAATTTTTCGTTTTGTTTAAATGAGGTTACATAATTACGTAACCATTGTAGTATTGCTTGTCGGGATAATTCTATATCACCACCATAAGCAAGTAGCATTGGTTTTTATTAAAGGTGTAACCAGTCGTATCAACTACAGCTTTCTTCATATTCCAACAGTATATTGGATAGTTCATTCGACAGGCAATCGCCCTTTCTAAATCCTCGCTTGGTGTAAAATGGTTCACTAAAAGCATGCCCATCTTTACTACCAGACAATGTCCCGCTTCAAAGACGTACCAGCTTTACAGGAATACCGAACTAGGTTAGGTTTTCATAGTATCGGACCGTCAGAGGCAGCTCTATAATCAACAAAAAGATGGTATATATATTTACAGCGTAGCGCACCAATTGTGCTACAATGAGGGATCCATATAATATTTATTAATGAATGTATTTCATTTATTTATTTATTTATTTTTTTTTTGTTGTAGAGAAAATTCAATTTTATTTTATATAACTAATTGATGTTGAAGATGATAGACCGTAAATAACCTCCATGCTCATTCACGCATATGCGACAGCTGATCACAAAATTATTCATTGCGGCATGATAGGTCGGAGACGGGATTATTATTTTAATGGACAGCTGTAATTCAGCCAAATTCCTTGGTTTAGTTTTGTACATCTCATGTTTGGTATTGCCCCATAAAAAAGTCAGGTGCAGTCAGATCGACTGACCCTTAGGAGGAAACGGAAAGTGGAGTTTCTGGATATTAATTTTTTTCGGGAATTTTCGTTAGAGATCCGCTATAACCGGTCTGGATATGTGTGCAGTTGCCCCATCTTGCTGGATTAAAATGCTGTTAAAACGGATACAACTTCGGCGCAGTTCTAGGTAAAACGAACTCCTTCAGCATCTTTAAATAACGTTCTCTACTGACAGTTACACGGCAGCACGATTTGTGCTGTGTTTGTTGGGTCTTCTCCAAAATTTCCGGTAATGGTCTTTAGTTGATTTACAGTGTAAAGGTCAACTGGAATCGGAATTAGTCTTTCACGTATGTCACACTCAACAGAACCTTATAGGAGAGGGGTAAAAGATTTTTTTAACGATAGTTTGCACACAGTCTAGTATCACTTTTTTGAGCTCAGGACAAAATACATTTAAATTCCAATTATCGGGCATGCTTTCTGTTAGCCAATTTTTTTACGAACATGCTGTTTGTTGGCTCATGGCAGCAGGCAGGTCAATCAGAGCCAGCAAATTTGTTGTTTTTAAACTGCAATACTGCTATTTGTGGTTTTGGCTCGGTAATTTGATAATTGCGGTGATTTTTTCACCCGTGCTGCGGACGAAACTTGAAGCTTATGCAAATGCTCTCTTTCCATAATTGCAACACACTATGCATAGATGTGATCAGATTTCACACTGCTGTCCTTAAAGGAATTTGAATTTTCTGGCTTCACCTCTATCTCTGTATCTTTCCATATTTTCACTCTTTCCACAACCATTTCCATGCGTCTCTTCTTTTCTACTTATAACCTTCCCTAATAGCACGCACTGCAATTGGCTGCAGCATTGCCCTGTAAGCAGCAACCTTTGTCTCAGACACTATGCGACATTCTTCATCGTGCCAGTGGTTGTCAGAGCCCTATTCTCCATACCAAAGTTTAGTTTTTCCAGCAGTTGCAATAGAATGCGCCATATGTTGCCGCTGTGTGTCAAAAACACCGGGACCAGGGGCGTTTTGTTGTAAATGTCTAAGTCATTTGGCCACAACAAATCAGCATCGGAATTTGCTCCTTCCAACGTGATAGCTGCAAGGATAGGAGATAGTATGGGTTTTTTTGAGTGTGGAACGTTAAGAAAATATCGTACTAAATTTGGGTTGAAAACATACTCAAAATAAGTATACTAGAATTTTCGTCTGAAACGAATAATTGAAACTTAAGTTGACAAAATTGTATTTAAGTGGAGCGTGAAAATAGTATTCACTTGCAAATAATTGTGCTACTTATTTTGAGGAAGCAGGTACTTGGCGCCATTTTACTCAATTGGAGTTCGTTTTGACTCAAAATGTGTTCCCTTTTTTTAGTGTACCTTCGAAGTTTTGCCAATGTCTCATCAATGTCTTTTGTTTGGTTTAGGAATAAATACACAAATTTGGAATACAAAATTTCCATCAGACAGTTTCAATAACAACCTGTTTGTATTTATTGTTCTTCTGAGATTTTAAGTGAATCGCGACAAAATTATTTCAACACATGGAAAAAAATACTATTTCGGAATATTAGCAACTTAACAACTTCAAATTTTTAAATATTTCTAAACTTTTTATTAAACCACCCTGTTATTGAAATAAATACAAACTTATTCCAAAAAATTATTTTGTAAAATATTAAAATTTTTGTTATTAATTTTTAACCGGAAAATTATGCTTATCATTAGAAATTCCTAAATTTCGTTTATACGGAACGCCCCTTACGTTTCAGAAAATGAGAATTGCAAAACAATATTTTCCACGATAAATGTTTTTAGTAAAATTGTAGCCAATAAAAAGACATTTTTATATAATATAGATTTTATTGTATGTAAATTTGGATTTTTCTTTTAATTTACTCAAATTACCCATATAATGCTCAATAAATATGCTCAAAATTTTCAAAATATAGTTCTGTTTAGTTGTCAATTCTATTGTAGACTGAAATTATATTTCAGTCATACAATTGTTTGGGAAAATTAGTTTTAAAAATTACCGAATATATCAGAATATTTGAATTATCGTAAAATTTGGGGAAACCCGATATCCCGGAAAATCGAATAGCCCGGGAAATTGCATACTCTGTTAAGAATTAAATTGAGTTGATTGAATTCGTTAGGCTGCATATGAAGATATTATGACTACCTGTACTACCTGTAATGGAGAGTGTCTGTAGAAAGATTCACTTTTGAGCACGCCAATAGTATTCCAGGATTTCAAACGTTTACTCAACTGCATAACATCTATCCCAAATTTGATGTCTCTCCCATGACGGATATTTAATTTATAGACAATTAAAACGGCTGATAATTTTAATTTAAATCTAGTGAAGCAAAGACAAAAGGAAGTATTTTATTTAAATATTTCTGTGATATTTCTGTTAACCATAATAATATTGCTTTTGCCATCTGGTTCCAAGTGATCGAAATTTTTTAAAAATTGTATACTCAAATCGCTTTGTGAAATGGTGATACTTAGCTTCCATAATCGACAGTTTATCGAAAGCAAACAGCGTTCACTCTTTAAATTTTGTTCCAATACTTCCAGTGCTGCATGAAAAAGCAAACATAGCGATAAATTTATGATAGATCAGTAACAACCGATTCATTATTTTATTTTATTATTACAGAAACATAAATATTTTCAAATGCTATCGCAATTCACAGCGAACACAACATATGCAAATATCCTTCGGGTGATCTGCCTACAACTTTTTCATTTGCTCGTATTCCACTTTAGCGGACGCTGTGAGCTGAGCTAAAGAGTTAAACATCTAAATGGTAAAATAGAAACAACTTTGCATCTTGAGAATTAATATATAATTAGTAGAACATGTAAAAATAATTGTTAACGCCAGCTAGGCACAGTGTGAGATTTTAACTGGTCAACTGGATAAACTGCTGCTGCTGTTTCTGTCGGTTATAGATTGAGTACGGTTAACTACTACTACTACTACTACCACTATATATGAGTGCTAAGATAGATAGCACACTCGCTGCTCTGATCTCTTAGTTAGCCCAAGCGATGGCTAAATGTGAAGTGAATGCAATGCGCTGGCAACTGTTTCGCTGAAAACTGACTGCGAAAGTGGAAATATGCCAAAGCAGCCAGTAAATGTTATGTTAAATGCAGGAACTAAGGTCACTAACTAATTAAAAATGCACATGAGAGATAGTATGAATCAAAGAAAACCATGTTTTTCAATAACACACCGGCACCAACAGTCACAGCCAACTGCCGCAGTAGTTGCTACCAGTGGATTCTTTTCCTTTTTTTGTAATTTTTGTAAGAATGGTTGGAATTCAAAGGCAACAACTGACAAAGATCGGGGAACAAGATTGGACCATAAAGATATGTATGTGCGATAGGTATGTACCTAGCATACATCTGCAGCCACTATGTTTTTCACTCACTTCTGGCGAGAAAACATAAATGTTTAAATTCAAATTCAACCAATTAATGCGGACAAAAAATAAATTTCGTTGTTGCATATTTTTTTGTCTTCTCCGCGCTTTTTTTTTTTTTTTGTTTTTTGTGAAAAATTCCCTTTCACATGAGATGGTGAGGGATTGTTTTGCATATGACATTTGCATATTTTTATTCCTAATGTTGTTGTTGCTGTTGCTGTTGCCATTGCTGTTGGCCAATGGCTTAAACAATTATAGTTAACAAATGTCCAAACACCAACATGATTAACCACAACAACAATAACAACAACAACAATAGCAACTGGAACGACTACACCATTGCCAACAACAAGAACACCAAAAATGTACAGAAAACTGCCACTGGCAACACACAATGTTTGTGTGTTTTGTTGCAAACCAACAACAACTACACCACCGCCGCAACCACCACCACTGTGTCGTCAACAAACAGTAAAGTTGCCACAAAGCGACGAAGAAAAGTTGAACAATATTACACGCATTTGCTAAATTCATAACATTTTGCATTTTATATATAGCATGTTGCACGTACGACGGTCACAACGTAAGTTTGGGAAGAGTCAACGTATTTCTGTGCACAACAAAATCATACATTTTTATACAAAACGAGACACTTTCAGCCAGACTGAAAGCGAGAAATCGTTGAAAATTAACTGACTTTATACTTTATTCGACAGAAATGTATTTTATGATGATCTGATGTTTTTTCTGAAATTGGATTTTGATATTGAACAGCCAATTATGGCAGTACATGTGAATTTTTTTTACCAATATGAAGCCTTTTTAGGAGAAATCTACTTAATTCACAGGCAATTTTCGAAAATATATAAAGAATTTAACATTTCTGGCGCGTTCTCAATTTCTTAGTGAAATACAAATCAGTTTAGCACGAGGACTTGCACCTGTCGTGTAGTCCATGGGGGTCATTAAATAGATGATCCTGAGGGAGGGTTATGTGGGATCCAATGACAACAGGATTTTCATCATCTCGGTTGCCAACAGAAAACATTTTCTAGTTTCATCACTGAGTAGTACTTAATTATTTTGTTTGTAATGTTCTTTTGTGACAGCGCCAGTGGCGTAACCAACTCATGACTGAGCTCAAGCCAGAGCTAAGCAACAAAAGTACCACGAGCCACTGTTAATGCCCACCAAACTGACTTTCTGGCATCCACTGTCGACTTGCACTACAAGAAGTCAGTTCGAAGATAGAGGGCGTACAGCGGAAAATTTCATTACAGCAAACGGAACTGCAGTAAAAAAAGCACAGCAGTAAATAAATGCTTTGAGCTAAATTTACATAAGCATATTTCGAATATATCTGTGCTTACAAGTAAAAACTTAACTATTAGGTTCGCAACTAAGTTCCCGCTGTTTGCCAATAGATGGCGCCAGCTGTAACGTCTCCAAACCGCAGTTTATTGATCCCTACATGCTTCGCTCGTAAATCCATGTTTCACGCAGTTAAGCTTTTTCTGCTAGCATTTGTGCCCACAAAAGCTTCTATTCAATTATGCCTGTTGACTTCGTTGAGAACATTTTCGTAACGATTGGCGACGATGAAGGTGGTATTTTGGCCAATACCGAAATAGCAATCCGTCCAGCCAGTTGTGTCAAAATCGCATGTTTTTGAATTACGTTGTCTTAGCACTAACATAATAATTGGTACTAGAATAACGATCTTGAACCGGATTAAGAACTAGGAACGTTTTGAAGAAATTTCAAGCTTTTCAACGCGTTTCATAACCAAACAATTATTTAAGATGGTGCGAACAAAATACAAATTCTCAGTGAATTGAAGAAGTTGAGGTCTAACCAGAGCGGGGTAAATCTATTGCTACTTCTTGATCGTTTTTGAATACACTGTCCCAATTATATGCATGTGTTTTTGTTAATATCGATTCACCTTCTCTAATATGGGGTTATCCATTTTTGGTTTTAAAGTAAAGTTAAATAAAACACATATAAATCTATGATTTCGATGAAACTTTTATTTCATTATAATGCTTGGACCTTTCCATTACGAGTATGTACGAAATATAATGTCATTAAAATGACTGCCTCTGGATGGCTGCAGCAGTGCATGCTTTTGAGGTAGTTTTCGAAAAAATACGGCCCAATGGCACTTCCAGACAGACCATAATGCAAACAAAACAGTCACTTTTTCCGGATGCAATGGCTTTTCCACAATCACTTATGGGTTTTCCGAGCCCAATATGCAATAATTTTGCTAGTTGACGTAACCAACGAGTGGGAGATGGGCTTCATCGCTGAATAAAATTTTGTTTGATTGAATGCCTACGTTTGAACAACCACTTTTGTAATAAGTTTTATTAGTTTTACGCGTTCTTTTTGTTAAACGATCCTTATTCGGAAATGGTAAACCTTTTATTAAATGAATAACTCTTCAGATGATAAGTATTTAACAGCTGACAGCCTTGCCAGACTGGCGGTCTGTGAAGCGGAAAACTCAATTCCATTTACAATAAATAGGGACAAATTTCCGACAAATCTTTCGATACATTTATTCATTCGAAAAATCTTAAAAAGCACTTCAATGACATCATTCCCAAGCTCTGAGTCATTATAGAGAACAGTTATTCCAACCTGGCGGCTGAAGAAATTTTGACAATCCCTTTAAGCGGACTTTTTAATATTAGTAATTCCCCGTAAATTGTTTGAAGAAGATGTTTTCAACAATTACAGACAAATAATATTCCTCTCACTTTTACCACTACCCATGTTTATCTGACATTTTTCCCGCACATATCTCCTGTAATGTTTGTTAACTTAGCTTAACATTTGTTAACTCGCATTGTGGTTGCGAGTACCATTCCAACCATACGTCTCCTATAGCCATATAATGCGTCGTACTTGTTGCAGCATATGCTCCAAAATGACACCCACACTCGTGGGGCTCTACTTGTCAAAATCACATCATGCTTAGGTTTCTCTTTAAAATATCTAAACGACTTGCATATGGGATCATAAATGTTTCGAGGTTTGTTGGACGGATGGATGGATGAATGTGTGTGCTGTATGTATGTATAGGTATGTACGCGAGTATACCCGTTTTCCATGAGTAAGATACTCTACTCGAATCGCACATTCGTATGAATATTATTACAAATCTTTTTTTGTCGTAAACTGACATAAATTCTTACAAACGAACAATTTGATGGATTTTCTTGGTCACAATGAATTTGGTTAAATATGTGGTAATTGCCACCAACGAGTGACCATGACCGACCGTATATTTGGTACCTTTTTTTGTTGTCTTTCTGGTGGATTTCTATCAGAAATTTATTTAATGGCGGATATAAATCGTGTTAAAACAGTGGGAAACAATATGATGCATTTTCAGTTTAATTAGGGTTAAGTTATATGGATAAATATTTATGTGTATGGTAATTTAGAGGGTAAAGAGAAACTATACATTTACACAAACTCATGTATTTTAATGTCAGTCTACATTTGTATCTACAGGAATATACATTTTTGTTTTTTCATCCGTTAGTCCTGGAAAAACATAATATGTAATAGTCGGTATCCATGAGAATGAGACAGGGGAGAGCTTCTTAAATTCAGTGAGCTTAGGTGCATTCTATTTGTAAACTCTCTAGACGGGATATTGAGTTTAGCGACGATTCCGAACGTCACAGTTTTAAAAGCATTTACAAGACTTGTCGATCTCTCGACTATTCGAAGTGTTCGTCAGCCACTTCGAAATGACCGCCAGTCAAATAATGGCAGGTGGCTGTTTGCAATCACACGAACGATAATCGCGTTTACTAACCATCGAGCCACGGTCGGTCATATGAATATAGCACCGCAAAATATCCTGGATTGCGGAAGTACCAATATTTCATAACAGACACATACATAAGTATAACTAAAAATGCTCGAAATCAAATGTCTCGTCTGATTACGTAAAACTACTTGTTCAGGGGAGTAATGGCGGTAAGAATTGACTTCATTTCTTTAAATAGTAGATAATTCCCATTCAAAGTCATCAAACACACCTCAACTTTTTCTTTTATGTTAACCTGGGCGTGGCGATCGTTTGAATCGGGTCGCCGCGCTTTGATCATGATTATTTTGGTTGTTATTCTCGTATACGACCATTCCATTCGCTTTAAAAATCCTTCGCTTTAGTTCTGTTTCAACAGCGATTTGAAATCGTCATCACACTTTTTTTTTGAGACACATCATATGGCAACTAAAAATACCGGGCTTCCTTTTGACACCAGTCTTAGGCAAATGGTTCCAAACGGCTCAATGCATGAATCCTCAATACCTGAACAACATGCCGCTTACATGTCGATCGATGTTATAGAAGGTTTCGATGATTGGCTTACCAAGACTTGCCTAACTATCTCTAGATTGGATTATAGCGATATGAATTGACTCCAATTCATTGCGATATGATATCAATTTCAGTGCAATATTACTTTCTACAGAGAAATCAAAAATTTTATATATGTAGAATTGGGAAAATTTTCTATGTTTTGTTTAAATTGTGTTCCTTGTGTTTAGTCGTACAATCAACACTATACTTCCCAACAAAATATTTTCATAAAATTTTTCATATGAGCCTGTGAGAAAGTAGACAAGCATGTATCTTAAATTTTTTTCTAGAGGCGAACTAAATATTGAAAATCCAGACCGTTGTAGTGCGAAATATATTAAAAAATCAATTGAAAATGAGTCATTGAGCCATAGTTTATGAATACTATTTTCAGTGAAATTTAACAAGCATTATTTTTGTATTACATTCAAATTGTCTATTTCAAATTTTAAAGGGTCAGTTTTGTCCTTCCTTTAGCGGGCACCAAAAAGAGTGCATCAAAATATTCTATAAATTTATTATGCAACAGATTTCACAAGGTCGAAGATAAGATTTGTCTGACTTCCATTTCCCATCGTCCTTGTAATCCTTATTCAAAATAATTTAAAACTGCGTTTCAAAATTGTCATATTTTTTCATACAATGTTTTACAAATAAGCGGTTATCTAGGTTCTTAAGCAGGTGTAGTAACTCTTCAAAGTCGACTCACCAATGTTCGTTGGCCAAGTCCGGGACCACCGGTTTGGTGAATAACGAACCTTCACTCAAACCTCAAAAGAGTGTCAAATAGGGTGATAACACAGCCACTGACCGTTTAAGTATGTAGGAGAAGCCGGTGTAATTGATTCCTCGGCGCGCTCAAAAACTCGGACTTTCGGAGGCTTCAACTTGGCAAATTTTGCATCCAGACTTGGGCCTGTACCCGTCCAAGATCCTGAGCCAGAAGCTTAAGGTTTAAGAATTCCTACACTAACAAGCAAAATTGACGTATATGGGACGATTCACCAGATAGCAATGCATCTACAAACAGTGTTTTGAACAATGTGCATTTGGACGACAAGTGGTTTCATTAGGACGGCGTTACGTCTCACAAGGCCAATGCCAAAAATTTACATTCTACGTTAACGATCTTTGAGTATGGTTATCTGGAGAGGGTAACCTCTTTAGAGTTTATCGAGAGAAATTTTCTCTAATCACAAGTGTATCTCAATAAGCCGCAATCGCTCGGTGTCCTCAAAGATAGCATAACCCATCCGGTTCTTTGCCGCAGATTCATTAAAATTCAGACTTCTTGGCTCCGTGCAGACATTTACATGATATTATATTTCATATATATATATATATATATATATATATAATTCTATTGTACGGGCGTTGTCAGTGAACTCCTCCTAAACGGCTGGACCGCTTTCCATAAATTTTTGTATATGCGTCTGGGTGGTGCCCGGAATGGTTTAGATTTACAATTTGGTCCAATTGGACAAAGGGGCGTGGTACCTCCCATACAAACAAAAAATTCAAAATCAATTATTTCTGCTCCTGCTTACGGTATTTGAACAAAATTTAGTGCGTAGGTTTGGTGTACATATCTTAAGTGCTACTGCAAATATGGGCGGGATTGGACAATGGGGTGTCGTACCTCCCATACAAACCATAAATTAAATATCCAATATTTCTGCTCCTGTTTACGGTATTTATACAAAATTTGGTACATCGGTTTGGTGTACATATCTTAAGTGCTGCTGCAAATATGGGCGGGATTGGACAATGGGGAGTGGTACCTCCTATACAAACCACAAATTAAAAAGCAATTATTTCTGCTCCTGCTAATGAAGCATTTCCAATAAAAATAAAATTTGAAGGCAAAGCAACGTTTGCCGGGTCGGCTAGTTTCATATATAATGGCATATTTCATACATAACGTCTTACATGGGCCATTATGAAATAAAAAGAGAATTTTGTTAATACACACAGGATGTTTTATTCCATTTCAGCATCAGCCTGACCTTTTGCAAAAACTCTCTATGGCCTTTCCGCTGTATTACTATCTAAATTTTTAAAATTGTTCGCACCATATGAAGTTAGCATTACTGTAAAATTTTTGATTTCGTTATTATAATTTGTTTAAACAAAATTCTAAAAACCAGATTTCACAAAAAAAGGACAACTGCTTTACAATTTTCCATCAATTTGGTTTGCACAATAATTGTAAGCATTTTTTTTTTACAAAAATATATATCCCTCATTTGTTTAATTGTTTTCCACATATAAAATTAAAATAATATAATACCACTTTTAAGTCTTGGCCGAGTGACCAGAAACCAGTTTTTGGAAAGTATTGTCTTGAATATCCCGAAACTCAATTTTAAATAATAAGTCGAATATTCAAATAATATAATCCCATTAGAATATAATTTAAACATAAAATCATCGTCTATTAGTTATTTCCAAGTCATTAGTTCTTGATTTGAACACATTTCGTTTGACTGAAATGAAAGCCAAAATTCAAATTTTACCGGTGAGTGACTTTCCCCAGAAATGTTTAAATGACACGCTAGTTCTTTTAAATTTCCAAACATATTATTTGTGGTTAGTGAAAATTTTCTCCAGAACAATTTATTGTTTCTGACATTTAGATATATATTGTGTATGTAGGGCTATAATTTTTAGTAAACCATATGGTGTGGCAAAATTAATGCTAATACCTAACAGCTGTTAATCATTGACATATTTTGCGATCTATAAAAATAGACCCACAAAATTAATACTAATAACAAAACGGTTTACAATCATCGATGTCTTTTGTGATCATTGAAAAAAGAGCTGAATAAATTGTCCGTTTACCATGAAAAACATTGCAACAATTATGAGAATCTCTTTCCAAATATTCAAATTTCTAACATCGTTTGCCAACTTTTCTCCAAATATTATGTGCGTTTTGCGAATCTCTTAGACATCGATGGAAATCAATAAGGGAAGCGAATCATCAATCGGTTATGTGTCTTAAGTCTTTTGTTTCAGTTCGAACTATTTGATTAGAAAGGCCTACTCCATGCACACATGTAAGTGATCGTTTTCTCCATGCCATACTTGTTGTGCCTGATGTTGTTTGCGTAGATTTCTTAAAGATGACAAGAAAACATTTATAATTTTCCAAAACGTTTGCTTGTTCGTCGTCATACGTACTGAGATCGTTTTTGCATATGTCAAAATATTTTAAACAGCCGCACAGCGCAGAGAGAAAACAGAATTTGAATATGGTTACCTTCAAATAACAAATACAATTCATCAATCAGTTGGTGTGTCTTTTTTTCTGCTGTGTTGTGGTAGTTTTCGATGTCGGTTCCACGGACGGATAATGTTTTGTAATGTTCGAATATTAGCCATATTTAAAGACATATTGCTTTATGAAAATCAACAATATTTAAACATGATATCGTCGACGTTCTGTTGTTTTTTTTGTGCACAGTCCCGTCATCATCGCCATCACCGTCATCATCGTCGTCGTCATGGCCGTCATCATCGTCATCGGCAACAACATTTACATCATCAGCATTATTTGCATTTGCATTGTGTGCTTTCAGGTTCAATATCTCCGTGGCAATTCTTCTCTATTGCCACAAAACTTACGGCCAAAAAGAATAGAATGCAACTACAACAAAGTATTTTTGTTGTTGGCTACAGCAAAGCAGCATATGAATGTTTACATCGACATCATAAATTGTTTTCTTTCAATGTTGCTGATGCTGTTTGTTGTTGCTGTTGCTGTTGCCGTCGTCATCGTTGTTGTTGCTGTTGTTACCACATGTTGTTTAGTTGTTGATTTGCTAAAACTGATAGATTGTCTATATTCTATGGAACCAACAGCAACAAGAGCAACAACAACAGCAGTAACAGCAGCCGCAGCCTCAGCAATAGCAAATAAAATCATACGAAACAAACAAAAATTGCGTGGTTGGGCGTTGTATGTTGCTATGGACTATTGCAACAACAACATTAACAACAGTAATATGAATCAAATGAAGGCAAAACATCATTCTAAAATGATTCTTTGAAGATGGAGTGAAAAAAATTTTACTTTTTTATTTGTTACAACATTTTAAGTTTTGTTTATTCGTTAAGATTAAAGCGATTCTCTTGGTTCCCATCTCAGTTCGCAGCGGATGCTGTCTGTGAAGAGTTGAATTGTATGTCATCGGCGTTTGGTTTTTTTTAAGCTAAATGTTGTTTTTTCGTAATTCACAAATCATTTTTTCGTCACAGGCTCAACCTTCATGTAACATAATTATTAACGATGGAGGGTATTACAGGTTATAGTATACGTTTGTTACACACCTCATCATGATAAGTGGATTTATCGAAACTGAAATTTGAGTTCAAAGATGGGTCAATCCACGAATAATACATACGTGGACTCGAATAATACATACGTGGATTCATCTTGAGAAGAGCTCAGGTTTTAGAACCAATGTAGCCCTAAAATATGTTGGGCCAAAGTAACTAATTTCTCCTCTCTTGGAACCGACCACGGCGCGGCAGTTAGCATGATAAATGGATTTATCGAAACTGAAATTTGAGTTCACAGATGGGTCTATCCACGATCAAGGGGACTCGAAATATACATACGTGGATTCATCTTGAGAAGAGCTCAGGTTTTAGAACCAATGTAGCCCTAAAATACGTTGGGCCAAAGTAACTAATTTCTCCTCTCTTGGAACCGACCACGGCACGGCATTTAGCATACGCGGCTAATATTCATGTGGTTGCGAATTCAATTCCTGACCCACCCGACCAATCGCAATTTGAGCGGCAGTTATCTCGATGCGTCTGACAAATGCTTCGAGTAGTCGAGTAATCGGCAAGTCTCAAACTCTAACGTCCGGAATCGTCATTTAACTATAGGTACAATGAAGTGAATCTGAAAATAGAATATATGTAAAGTCACTGAATGTAAGAAGCTTCCTCAAAACTCATTCAATAAAAACAAGACAATTTGTTTAAAGTGACCTGTTAGGGTTAGTATTCCATGAGAATGTCTCCGAGTTTAACCTTTATTTTGATATTTTGGAGCGAATGTAAAAAGAGGGAGATTATTTTTTGGGTGTGCTCGATGAAGTAATATTTTGACTAGTTATTTTCAATCCCTTGAATGATGACATGATGTTTTAAGAAGCAGATAACCACGTATCAAAAGTTATATACTTACTTAAACATTAACAGCTATTGTGCACCTTACGTAGAAAAGGAAGCAAACTATTTCAGTTTTCTGTGGTTGTTCTCTAATTTGTCACACTAAGTCAAGGTAATGTCACGGAAACCTGTTCCTACCAACGAAGCGAACTTCTGTCTCGGCGTAGAAGATTTTTTGCGCTGAAGTATTGCTTCACTCACAAAACACGCCTAGCATATAGGTTTTGATATATAGCTCTTTATGCGCACGGCACCAATACCCTACATCTGCGGATTAGTTTCCCCTTAAACGCCTCCAGAGTTAATTCAAATTTTAAAGTAAACAATATTCACGTAACATTTAAAGCAAGCGTATCCCCGATTTATTGAGACAAATTTATTGATTTTGCTATTGATCGCAGCCAAACCGGCTTTTGCTAACTCTTTGTCAATGCGTGAGAAGGTTTCAGTAACATTTGCAATTTGTAATCTATGATGTCAACATTTGGTATTAAATAGCTCAGTAAGATCTGTGCCTTTATGATCTGAAGACTTCGGGTTGGCGGGTTCATGCCTCATACACATATCGACTTTAAAGGGATACCCGGCTCAAACATAGCGTCAAGTAATTTTTGCTGTATAGAGATATTGAAGACAGCTAAATATACGATTAATAGGTGATATCTCTTTATCTGATTTCATCAGTCGAAACTTACTATGAATTATTTAATCAGATAAATGTCAGATAAGATTTAACGAGTACCATAAATTTGCATCTGCAACCGCCATACGAGGGCGGCGGTAAAATGTTTGCCACCAATGAAGAGGTGGAGTCAGCGATTGATGGCTCTTTTATGGAGTTTGATAGTTTTTATCATAAACCGGATATAGAAACTGTTAAATATCGAGCTAAAAGGAGATTACGAGTATACGAGGTATGTTTAAAAAAATAAGGCGAATTTTCATTTTTCTGAAAAAATATTTATTTATTCATCAATTTCTATTTTATCACCTTCATAGTAGTCACCCCAGATATAATACACTTGCGCCAGCGTTTTTCTCAATACTCAAAACAGTTCTGATATGCACTTTTTGGTATGTTCTTAAGCTCTCCCAGCGATTTGGTTTTTATCTCTGCAATCGTCGCAAAACGCCGTCCTTTCATGGGTCTCTTCAATCTTGGGAACTGGAAAAAATCGCAGTGGGCCAAATCTGATGAATACCGTGACTGAGGCATGATAATGGTGTTGTTTTTGGCTAAATAATCTCTCACAACCAAATATGAGTGAGCAGGTGCATTATGATGACGCAAAAGCCATGAAACTTTTTCCACAATTCCGAACGTTTTTTTCGTATTATTTCACGCAAACGGCGCATAACTTCAAGGTAATAATCTTTATTTACCGTACGATTTTGTGGTAAGAACTCCTGATGCACTACGCCATGATAATCGAAGAAAACAATGAGGAAAACCTTCACAATAGATCGAACTTTGGGTGCTTTTTTTGGTCTTGGCTCTCCTGGACTCTTCCATTGGGACTATTGGGCTTTAGGTTTTCGATCTCATAACCATGTACTCATGATTTGTCACTAGTTATGACCCTTTTAAGCAAATCTGGATCGTCGTTGACGTCATTCAACAATTCCTGAGCGATGCTCAAGCGACGTTGTTTTTGTTCAAAATTCCGCAATTTAAGAACGAACTTCGCTGCCACACGCTTCAAGCCCAAAATTTCCGAAAAGATTGCATGGCATGAGACAACCGAAATGCCGACATCCTCAGCAACTTTTCTAATTGTGATTCGACGATTCTCGAAAACAATTATCTTCACTTTCTTAACTTTTTCACCGGTTGTTGATGTGCTGGGGGGTTCAGAGCGAGCGTCGCTATTCACATCTTCTCAACCTTCTGTGAAAAGCTTGTACCGCTTGTAAACATTTTTTTGAATACTCTCACCGTATGCTACTGTCAGTATTTCACTTGTTTTGAGCACTTTATTCCTTTTTTACACAAAATTTATTGCAATTTCTTTGATCCATTTTTTTCGATGGCAGAAAATCGCCGAACACGCAAAACACTTGTCTTATTTATGCCTTTCACAACATAAATGTACCAACATAAATTAAACAAAAAATAATAATCAAAAGTCGAATGTACGTAGCCTGCGAAATTTGAAAATTCACTTTTTTTTGAACGCACCTCGTATTGTAAAATAAAGAACATTATTCCCAACTTTTTTGTGTCTTCTTCGTCAGGGCGGTTAGTTTTGGGTCCGCTCTCTTATTTGGGTTTTTTTGGGCACATGACAAATACTCTTAGACTCCAATAGCACATCGCGAATTCGTCGTTAAATTCAAACGCATGCTTATTGACAGACCATTGTAAGTAGCTCTGCGACAGGCAATCGATATCTGCAGGTTTTTGGTACTCATGATATTGAAATTTCGTTTTCGTTTTGTTCCGATGATGGGCGGTTAAAGCCGTTGATTGTAATTTGAATAATTCTATAATAACATTCTTGCAATGTATTCTCAATGAGCAGCATTCTTTGTTTATCCAAATTGTTGTTCTTAATCTTTGCCTTTCTCCGTTTTGTAAAAAAAATTCCAGTTTCTTATGTTGTACTTTTCTAAGACCCAAATCTTTCGATCGTTCCATAACAATTTCTTTCAATTAAAAAGACAGTCTTCCTATTTTTAACTATTGCGTTTGCTTTTAGCTTTGTTAAGTAACATCCTTTTCTTTACAGAGTGTGCGTTGCCACTGCTCACTAGAGATATCAGATTTAAATTATAGTTCAAATATTTGAGTAGTATTTTACGACCTTCAATTTTAAGGATGCACCTAACTGCTACTAGGGCAAAATTTTAACACGTCGTCTGAGGAAAGTTTTCAGATTTGACATTTTAGCAATCGAGATATATTCTGTGAAAACAGTAATGCGAATAAGCCAGTCAAACATAAAATATTTATTATTCATTCAAATTTATTATATCGTTCCGATATATTACACCAATACCAACGAATAATCCAATCATCAAAACAGCTTTCAAATTTATTTTCTTTAAAAGACTTTAGCTCTCGCCGCGTATTGTCTTTTGTATCTTCTATTGACAGAAAACGAGCAGTAATTTGCGTCTTAGAACAAGATAACGTTCAGTCAGAGCCGTATCAGGAGAATGCGATGGTTGTTCGATGATATTTCATAAAGTTTCGATCAGAAATTCGTTCACAATTATAGTCTTGCGAGATAATGTTTTATAGTTGTGCAAAATCCATAAAATATCTTTCCACAAATCTAGGCTTTTTCGTTACATTTGCCCTCACAAATGTTCCATAACACTCAGATAATACTCTTTATTTACCGTCTGACCTTTTGGTAAGAATTCCGAGTGCACAACACCGCAATAATCAAAGAAAGCAATCAACATTATCTTGACTTTGATCGACTTTGACATGTATTTTTGGTTTGGCTCAGTTGGAGGGTGCAATTCTGAATATTGTCGACTAGTTTGCATGTAAAACTCGTAAACCCATATCTTATCACCAGTTGTAAAGTGTTTTATGAATGCGTCGTTGGAATCGGAGCATTCTAGTTTGTTTTCAGCGACTTTTATGCAATTGAACTTTCGCAATCAGATCTTTCAAAACAAGTTGAGTGGCAATGTGTTTCATAAACAAGCAAACATACTTCATCGACTATCTCCCTCAAACTTAAATGACGTTTTCCTTCAGTTTATCGATATCAACCTTAGGTGAAGACATTGGCCCACCAGAACGAAGAAAATCTTCCATCACAATTCGATCGCTTTTGAATGCATTGATGTTCTTTCATCATAAGTTTTTTTTAGTGGTTTCGCTCACGAACTTCCAATTGCAACACAAAATTTGGTACTAATTCTTTGTTAGATATTTTTATCAATTATTAAAATCGCAAACTACACTTCAAATGAATTCACAAAATCGCTCACTGAAAACAAACCAAATGGCAGATTGCGCTTAAACATCGCGCAAATATAGAGGGTAGTTGTGCCTACATGGCGATGAAAGGAATCCTGACAATCCTGGATATCAGTTCTCGATACGTTTTTGATAGAATGTAGTTTCAGATGGCAAACGGAATCACAAATTGGCGATGGGTATGAAAACTCCTTAAAAGCTGTAAAAAAAAACACTTCCCTGGGAAGTTTGGGTTGTTTCGAAAGTTCGTTTGGTTAATTCGTTTGTTTCTTGTCATGCCGTACGGTTCCTTCAAACACTATCATAACTTCCTTACAGCCCTTCTCCAAACTGTTTACTTGTGTTCTTATACTAGTCGCTAGTGGTTATAGCGTTTAAAAAAAAGTTTTCAAACGTGGAAAAAATTGGAGAAAAAGAACATTTTAGGCATATTATGTATTATTTCCGAAAAGAAAAAAAAACGGCTGCTGAAGCCAACTGAAAAATTAAGTCTGTTTATGAAGAGAATGGACCAAATGAAAGAACTTGCTGGAAATGGTTTAAAAGATTTTCTACGGGCAACTTCTCCGCAGCGGACTCTCCCAGATCAGGACAACCAAAAGAAATTGTTTCCGAGAAGGTGAGAGATTTAGGTATTGTTAATCCCCGTGCAACGTTTAAGGAAATAGCTGAAATAATCAAAAAATCAGTCCCAGCCGTTCACGGGGTCATAAAAGGACTTGGATTTATGAGCAACCTCAATGTGTGGATACCTCACACTGCATCGACGAGGTCACACTGCTTTGCGGACCCC
The DNA here is from genome assembly GCA_019455685.1 of Philornis downsi. Lineage (NCBI taxonomy): Eukaryota > Metazoa > Arthropoda > Insecta > Diptera > Muscidae > Philornis > Philornis downsi. Next base: position 2,048,974 of record JAHXMU010000072.1, read on the forward strand.
TCAGGAACTGTCAGAGCTTGGGTGTGAAGATTTGGCTCGCCCACCGTACTCCCCAGACCTCGCCCCGTCCGACTGTCTCCTATTTCGCAGTCTTAGCGGCCACTTGAAGGATTTGAATTTCAATAACGACGAGGAAATGAGAAATCGAACTGAACGCTTTTTTCAGAAAAACCACTTGACTTTCGTACCGGGTTTTTCTTGTTGGATAAAAAAAAAACACACCGGTTTTATTTTTAAACACCAATTTTATTTTCTTTATCTCATTTTCGACTCGGCGTCGTTGAAGGTGGTCTTATAACTCAAACTTTATGCCTTTTTTTGTTATTTTATTGGAACGGAAATCATTCGTAAATTTATTTAAGTCAAATCAACTATTACCACAGTACGGTTGCAATTCTTAGAATTACGACCGAAAAATAATTATTTCTGGATTTTTTTTTATGCAAATTGGAAGTAGGTTTAATATTACACATATTTTGTGCTAATTATGTCCTTAATAAATTCGTTAATTGTGTCTTTTTTGTACATATATGTACCTGTATATGTAACTCGCGAGTTTTATGAGAGCGGAATTAAAATGTCCCCAGAGAGGTGGAAAGGAGTTATTAAAAAAGAGGGAGATTATATAATAGAGTAAAATAATTGTTTTTCCTATATATACATTTGTAAATAAATTTCTTTTAAAACCTGAATGAACTTTTCGAACCATTCGATCCTCAGTTTTTCTACTGGTATAATGATACATACAGATTTTTATCAGGATTCGAAAGTGCAAAATGATCATTTTGTTTGCATTTAGGTAAAATAACCTTAAGAGCCTGCTAACATTAGATAATAGAAACTAAATTAATTAAAATAATTTCTAGAGAGGTAATAACCAATAAGTTTTAATTTTTAATTTTTTTCTTTAAATTGTACTGCAAAGATATTTTGTATTTTGTACGTTATTTCAGCAACACTTCCCACAGTTTTGAGTCAACATAATCAACTCTCCTATGCGTTAATAGTTATAGTATCCTAAAGCAAGTAGCCGGTAAGTGATAATTTGTTCAACTCGCATTTTCAGGCACAACTCCTTTGGAAAATAAGTGAAAAAAACACGTAAACGATAACATTAAGTTTATGCGATTTAGTATCACAATCTATTTAAATTTCAAGATATATCAACGTTTAACGGTTATTCATATGTGAAATCATGTAAAACGCGTAATATATTTTAAGATTGATTGCATTGCATACAGGTAGACTAGATCAAACCTCTACCGATTGTAGCGTATTTACTTGTTTTGCATTTTAAGAAAAGTTACTCAACTTTTTCCTAAGCGATTGTTGTAATTGTAGCCGTTGTTGTTCGCAATGTTTTCAACATCTTTCGAACAACTACCCATAGTACATAGTGCCGTACATATCGCATAGACAAGATATCGGAACTTGTTTCATTTTTGAATTATTTGAATTATCGATTTGCAATTAGATTATGGCCCACACACTTTTTCGCTTTGCTCTGAACAAAAGCTCCGCTTTACAATACACTTTACTCATAATTCCATTCAAAACTCGATACAATTCAACGTCATCCGACCCTCCCTCTTTTCTCAGACGATCGTCGATTTACGTACGGTTCTCAAGAACAACAACAGGCGAATGTTGTTGTTGTCTTGCTGCTTTTTCCCCTCTCCTGTACAAGATTTGCCATCAGAGATATGGCATACGGATTATAAGCATTTTTACCAATAAACTACAGCTACAGAAAATATATTCACAATACTCGTAGTTTTGGCTCTGTTGATTTGGGGTTTGCGTTGCGTGGAATACGAATAAATATTCAGTTTCTAATTAGAGAAATATCGCATTGATCATTCGGTTAGAGGTTTGGGAAGCAGCGATTTAATCTCCTAATTTGTTATGTGTTATACGAGTAGATGAGCTCTACCGTTTAACATTTCATCAGCTTCAGCGGTTTTTTTTTTTTTTTTTTTTTTTGCTTTTGTGTAGTTTTAATAATGTGGTTCTTCACGTCATAAACTAATTTAAATATAAATGTAATAAAATTTATTATATCATTTCAGCGGCTATTGTTAATCATATTTATATTTATGATGATCATGAAAAATTTGTCAATTTGTTGTTGATTTGTTAGTTTAGGATGTATTGAAATTGTTGGGGTGGAATTTGTCCAAAATCAACTGTATGAGTAGCGTGGAGTAGTGTGTTTTTTCCACTTATTTCCCTATTCGAAACAGATTCAAAAACGTTTAATGTTTTGTATTTGAACAACTGTTGGATGTCGCAGTTTCGATCCCATAATCAGTTATGAGATAATAAGTATAGCCAGACATATGTCAGACATTATGTGTAGTTCCTTTCATTTGTTCCATTTGTATTAAGAGATATAATTTACAATCCAAATTAGAAAAGTTTATAAATAGGATTTTTAATACCGTTTGCTTGGAATACTGTTATGAATCACAAGTTTGCTTTTGACTAGAAATATTTTTTCTTTAATGACTTGGATGACACCAAACAGGATTAAAGGCAGTTTTCATAATTTTATCATCAAATAACTTGGAAAGATCTTGACGGAAAAACGTACGATTTAAAACGGATAATTTATCTGGAAAAATGCAATGCATGGATCCAACCAATTCAGGAAAAATCATAACAATTCTATTGCGTCAGTTACTTTACTCAGCGGCACAATGATTGCGATTGGAATCTGGATTAATCGAAATGATTCTGATTGTCTATGTATTGGAACATCAAGACATCGACCTTTAAGTACCAAATTATATTAAGCACGTTTTTGTAGAAGTTGTAGTTTGTTGAAGTTAACATTTAACATGCGTCTGTAACATCGATTGGGCTGGGATATCTACATGGCAAAACTGGGGGAAAGATGCTCATCGGAAAATCCGATCTGTATAGCAATGTTTTCGATAATAACTTCAGGCTGGTTTTTTTCGTTATGACTAAGGGACTATAGAAAATAAAACCAGATTTCCACATACCAAAATGTTTACAGGGTAACCTGAATATCTCCTGAATATGGCACGAGAAACAAGATTGATTACATGGTGATAAGTAGTCGGTATCCTTTTTTTACCATGGATGTACGTGCGATTCGTGGTGCTAACATAGATGTGGATCATCACCTGGTTGTAGCTATGGAGCGCAAGAAATTGAGCAGAGCGAAAAGCATAGATATTTCATCACAAAGAAAGCTGAGAATCGCTAAATTTCACATTTCCCAAAATAGCCAAGGCTTGCTCCAACAAACTCTCGCTATTACTACAACAAAATGTTCCAAATCCTGATATTACTGGTACAGAATGGAAACGCATTACACATTATGTAGCTATTGCTGCAAAAACTGTATTTGGGTATGGAAAGCATCGCTCAGTCATACTCTGGTGCAGTGATTCAACCATCTATAGAGCTTTCTCTGATGGACAGGTGTAAACAAAACACAAGAGGAGAAGATCTCCGTCCATTTCGGAAAAACAAGAATTGGGAGAGGTACAGTTATGTGAAGGCTGCAAAATTCTACGGAAAGGTAAAACGCAAAGTTTGCGGTACAGGAATCCCTACCTGTAGAAACGACTATGGAACATGATCATGCTTATGCAAAGTGTGCCACAATTATAATGTGATATGTGAAAAACTAGAAGCTTCGCCATCTAACTTGAAATTAATGCTGCTTTACATTTGGTAAGTCTATAGCGAACCAAATGTTCACCCAGCGGCAAATCCCCCAGAACATCCATGGCGGTCAGATCGACGAAAATCACCTTTTCATCGTCTATTTTACGGCCTTCGATAGATCTGCATGATAAAAATTGTATGAAATCATGGCCGAGTTTGATATTTTTTTCTGTGGAGCTTACCGGGACGAAAAATAAGCAACAATTTTGGTGAGTTCTTACACTAAACGAGGCTTTAGGCAGGCTCATAGCGTACCACAGAGGTGAATGTGAGGAAAACTGTAACAAACATGACTGCTACTATCACCAATAGAAGCTGTATGTTGATTCATCACTCTGTAAATATCATTGGGTGAAAACTGTCCAGGAATTGATAAGGAGCTGTAAATTAGGGTACAGTGGTAAAAGAGGACAAAGCAAATTATTTGAACAGAGATTCTAGTCGTTGGGGACGCTGCATGTACGCTGGCAATTATCGCTTTGGAGTGGCCGATTTCATCAACCTCGGCTTTACTGTCATAAAACTAAAGTCGGAAGACTTCATGAGATATTTGCCCCAACTATTCTGCGGCACATTGCAAAATTGTGGGTAATACTTCAAGTGAAAATGTTGTAGGGGTCCTAAATAGAAAAATGCCCCGTAAAATTTATGGATCCAACATATTTAGCATATTTTCAGCATCATAAGAATTATAGGCTATGCGAGCTGTATACCCACATCGACGTGATTAAGTGTTTCAAAATGTAGCGACTGCGTTAGTTAAATTATATCTTACAGATGGACCGAAACGCTCCACCACTAAAAGTCTTCGACAATTGATGGACGACGCAAAAGAGTGTTATGAAAGCTGTTTGGAGAATGAGGTTTCTGAAACGTTGCCAGCGAATTGAAAATGGAGTGTAAAATATCTTGGATTTATATTCTGCCTGTGTCGCATAACAGGTAAAAATTTCTGTTCTTATTACCATCAAATGGATTTTAATACATACTTCCACGTACTCTAAACTTTATATTATTCATTAAATATCAATCTGTTTTATAACTTATACCACAACAAAATGTTTATATAGGTAGATATATGAACAATTGATGATACACCAATAGCGTCGATTCAGTCACAAAGAAATCTAAACATGGACTTCCGAAACATGGCATCCTTGTATGATCCAAATACTTGAAAATATTTTTAATTTCGAAATGTCTACATAACCCCACAGTTAATTTTGTGTACAATATTTTGATCGCTATCAAGAATTAAACTAAACTTGTGTTGTAGCTTAGAAATTAACAATTTCACATATCGTATAATACTTATTTATATATTTAGTGATTTTGTCATTTACGCTTTGTAGTCTGGATCTACATTGCAATTTGTTCAATTACGAAAAATTGTTATTATACCTAAGAATCGGCAGCCAACCTTGTCCCAATATTTTGTACATCCGACTGTCGTGCATATGATTGTGGGGTTTAGCTACTTATAGTCGCTTAGCTTCCTCTAACGGTGGCCATTCCAGTTGGCTGACGAATACTTCGAGCTAAGTGAGGGCTGATATTTGAAATTATCGGTCTCAAAGAGTACTAAAATCGAATGATTGTAAGCCTACTGAATATGTGGAAGTGGGTAGGCGGGTGTTTCCTAGGATGCCTTGTACCGCTTACCCCTAAAACGCAAGCCTCTCTACCCGATCCTGTAATTAAGCAGGCAAACAAAGTAGTGTGGCCTTGTGCCAGGCGCCCTAGGCAGAGGTGGATTATGTCTTGGGATTCACCTATAATATGACATCAAACTGAACTTAAAACTCATTTTCGAAAACCAAGTAAAGGGGAGAGTCATAGTTAAACAAGACACATCCTGGCAACAGGTGCTGTTATAGAGAAGCTGTCGGGAGGTATCAGAAGATTTATCTTTTCCGTTAATATAGTTGTATGACCAGGGAGATCTGGTTAATAAACTATGATTGGAGCATGGTGTGCTTTGCAGTGTTGATATTCTCTCCTCGGGCATTGAAAATCTATGCCGTAGATTATGGATTACCAGTTCCATGCGAAGTATGATAAAGCAAAACTGGAGTAGCTTGTCTGCGAAACCCAGACCAGAGGGCCCTTCTCTTCTGGTAGCACGGGTGACCAGGGGCCCAAGTAAAATTGTTCTTTCCTGGTCAATGGTGTTGGACCCCTAGTGGGAGCATCGTGCTGGCTGTGGTTGCCCGAACAAGTGTTTTCAGTGTTTTTGCGTTGCTTCAGGTTGCGTTGATGAAGGAAGGCATTAGCTTAGAAAACATTGTTCATGTCTATTCGAGGTCATCCTAGATTACCTCAACTCCTACCCTGGAGGTAGCTCACTTCATACCAAGTGACTACAACGGTGCTTTGGCCGAGAGAGGGAGCGGGCCCTGAGGAAGTTTTTCCAAGGGACCTACTTCTAATCTCTGGTAGTTCAACTAATTCTTTCGGGATTTGTTTGGGTACCCCAAAGGGGCGCTTGCTGTCGCAAGAAGAAAAGAAATATAACCAAGAAAAGAATAATAGAAAACAGCACCTGTGTGATGACACACCATGGGTAAGGCCTTCCAGGCGAGACTCATGTAAAACCTACACATTTGATTTGATTTGAATATGTGGAAGCTCTCCCATGTCCCACTCATTGTAAACAAGAAACATATCATAAACACAAATTGCAAAAGGATTAATGCCTTCTGTAGAACAAAATTTCTTTAATTAAATAGACTTTCAGAGCTAAATCGACGGCAAAACGCAATTTCTGGAAATTATTGTCACCGCAAACAACTCAATTAAAATTTATATTTAATTTAATAATCAAAATATGTTACTCCTATCTATGAAGTTTAGTCTGTCTGACTCAGGGCCTATTAATACAATGAATGAATGAAATTGAAAATCACCATCTATCATAGTTTTACAACGGCAGTAAAAAAATATAGAATGCCAGTTTCATACTGATATTGAGTTCATTAATTTTACGATGATACAAAACAATTTCCCCAAAACTACAGATCTGTTTTATATTAATTTCAATCGTCTCTTCGTTTTGTATGTAAATTGTGGCCCCGCCACAACGGCACTGTCTGTGAAATTGAATGGATATGGGGAATATAGACAAGAGGACCATCGATGACAACAACGACACCAACAACAACAAAACGATATTTACGTAAACAAATTCTTGTCAATTTTATAGAAAATGTTTAATAAATTTTGTTATTTTATGTTACCGCTTTTTTGGTTTGGCTTTTTTTATGTCTGTGTGTGTGTGTGTGTGTGTGTTTTTTTTTTTGTTTTCTTTTCTTTTTGTGGTAAGTAGCCAATCCGCCGATTCACCAGCAGCGGCAGCATTAGCCTCCACTCAAGACTGAAACTTTAAGAGCTGAACATTTGGCGAGTTGTGTTCCCAAGCAGCAGCAGCAGCGCTAATGTCCAAAGTGGCGACCGACATCAGCAGCACCATCTCTTAGATACCAGTATCTGAATGTAGGCATGGACGTCCATACAATGCTCATCGTCATCGCCGTCTTCTTCCACTATCACATGTCATTGCTACTGAACATCAGCTACGGAACCATCGGCCATTGAGCCATTTAGCTTTTTGAATATTTTAGAATACATAGAACCTGTTTTGGGCCCATACATAATTTCCATTCTTCGCCTGTTTTTTTTTTTCTTTTTTTTTTGTGGTGTCTGTTTTTGCTTTCCATTACTACACTTCGATTTGGTGGCGGTGAGTTGGTCAGCCGGCTTGGTATCTGTGTCGGGACGGATGCTTGGAAAAAGTGTGGCCGCAATAGATGGGGAGGGCCCGAATATGAATATTAAGAGAATACCTAATGCTCACTGGGAATCAAAAAGCGTAAATTGCTAATATGATTTCAGATGTTTAATCTTTGGCCGGTAAGTATGCACTGCAAAGAGGTGTTGTATGACGTTTGTGGGAAATTTAGTACCTAACTGAATAATTAGAGAAACAAAAGCATATATTTTCTCTTTACAAAGTATATTCTTAACATCATAAACCGCATTTTTTTCTAACATAATTTTTTCGCATTTATAAATGTGAAAAGTATACAGGAACCAATAGCAAAATATGGATTGTTATTTTCCTTATGTGTTTATATTATTTTTATTCTATAATTCAATGTTTAAGTTTGTCTTTAAAAAAAATTAACTCATTTCGTTTTTATTTTTGGGATTAATGAAATGCATATGGAAAGTCAAATTTGCAAAGACCAACTGGCTCAATTTTCAACAAAAGTCGCATTCCATTTGCGTATCATGAAGATAATGATACTGTCGGTCGAAAACTGTAACACAGTAACAAAACTCTCCATATCATTGAAAGGAAGTTAGTGGGCTTAGTCATAAAAAACAAAAGCAAGTTATAGTCTATTGGTGTGGGTTCCGACGTGAAAGCCAACTACGACTAAATCCAATGAATAAGTTCTAGCAATCTTCTAGAAAACGATCGTCCATGATCATCGTTGAATTATCCACTGTATTAGCCTTATATGACCGATCGACCACGATGGTTAGCACATCTGACTACAGTTCCAATGTTCGCGGGTTCAATTTAGCATACAGCCACTTATTATTGTTTGAGCAGCGTTCACCCCGAAATGTCTGACGAACATATCGTGGTGGTAACGTAATCGACAATTCTCGTAAATATCTATTTCTCAGTATCAAGAGTGAAGTTAAATAAAACACACACAAAACCGTGATTTCGATGAAACTTTTATTTCATTATAATGCTTGGACCTTGCCATTATTTACGAAACATAATGTTAGCTAAATGACCGTCTCTGGACTGATTGCAGCACTTTTTCGCACAATTCGGGCGGTATCTCAGCGATAACTTGACGAATGTCGATTTTGAAATGCCCCAACGTTTGGAAAGCAAGGGATTTTGTTGATATTAGTTTTACGCAAACATCAACGTGATTTTGTTCGAAGGACCAGTGTTCTGGAAAACCGTCAAAAATTACAGAGAGGAATTGGGAAAGAAATGCAAAAAAACCGAAGTGCGTGGAATTGAATGTCGCCAGCGTATAATAAAAAATAGTCTATGTTGCCATCATCATCTGAACTGCACAAGGGCTAGCAAGGGTGCGGCCTTTCATATGCTAGTACAGTTTTACGGCGGTATATTAAGAAAACCAATGCGATTGAAAGACCTTAGCACAAAAACAAGCGACGCCTTTTTTCTTTTGCGTCTGCCGTCGTACGTTTTTTGCTCTGCTAAATCTTGTGTCTGAAACCTAGCGGTGATTCGGCTCTATATTCGATCTCAATCTCAATATAGTCTCTTGTATTATGATCCGACGACAGCCAAATTGTTTTATGGATATCTCCACGTGATAATCTGGTTCCCGTTTTTTGCCGCGGTGATGGAAACTAGTCTGCAACCGTTATCGGAGGTTTTACTGCTCAAATTGAATTTCCCGACTGTAGAGCTGAGAGCATTTTCCCTCCCTACTTTGGCATTAATATTTATGCCGTAGCCAGAGATTGTGGCTATTCGGTCGTTTTGGTCTAAGCTTCTTACTCACTACAAACCCGTGTTCTTCTGTGTGTCAGGTGTAGTACATGCCACAGATTTTTCCATATTCATCACATCTCCTGGATGGCGATGTTGCAAGCTTTATAAAAGTGCAAAAAAGTTTTAGGTTCATATCCTTAAATCAACGTCTTTGAATCATTTTCGGATGTCGTCAGTACTTAGCGATTCTCTCGTGTTTCCGTAGTACTTTTATAGCTACTTGTAAAATTTTAGAAACGAATACGGTTATTTCCAAGCGAAATAACCCAAATTAAAAATTCTTCCTTCGCCATTAGCTGTCCTAAACAACCGATTTTAAAATTTGAATTTGAATAAATATTATGAATTTTTTACATTGAGGGTTCTAATTCCTACCAATTGTGTAAGAGAAAGGTTTCACCTCACCATTCCAACAGTGACCCGATGGCTCCTCGTAATGGAGAAATGAGTTGATACACAGTACCCAATATCCAGCTGCTCGCGAAACATCAAATTCCACATAAAAAAGAAAGACAATTTTCTATTATAATTTCAGTATCTTGAAATATTCTTGAAAAAAGGAACGAATATGAAGTAGAGATGTTGAAATGATGATTTTGAAAATGGTCTGTGAGTGTATGGTTTATGTCACAAGCGGGTGAATCTAATCTGAGAATCTTTGTGAGAAAAGTGTTCTACAAAATGTATCATCGTAGTATGAATCGTCGGCTGCATGAGTTTTATTTGCACAAAATATAGCGATTGCGATGGATCTTAACTATTGAACACGATGGATAGTGCAGATGACGTGATCAAAACTTCGTTAGAAAGAAAGTTTTCCAGACTTTTTCGGACAAGATGGTCGAAACTTTTTAAATTAGTTCCTACATGTAGCGTATAATACAGGTGGAGAGTTGTTATTCAAAGAAAAAAAGAAAAGAAAAAAATGTTTAACTCAAGCAGTGGTATTGTAATATTCCTAATATAGTGATTCGTTAAAATGGCGATTTGTTCTATTATACTAAGTGACCATTTCCTTACGGATTCGCAAATTTGTGTCATTTGCACGGTTGCCGTTTTTCAGTTTTAGCGATTTTTTTAAAATTGTTCGAAATTATCTATGATATCACTTGATATAAACTAAAATGTTTATAGTGTCAAAAATTATGAAATTTTCACCTCCATTTTCGGGTAAGAAACATATTCATATTTTAGCGATTTCTTACTTTGACGATTTTTTCAACATTTGGTGGCATTCACTTTTTCAGACAATTTTGTTTTAGCCGTTAAACATATTTTCACATTTCTGGCCTTTTCACAATTCTTTTACTTTCACCGCTCATAAGTTACTCATGAATAACTTATGAGTCACGTCCATGAGTAAATGCCATTACTCACCATACATGAGCAATAAACAGGCGACTTCTTTCAATTCTCACAGTTATGGCCCATTAGAATCTAGACGTAACTCATTATTCGACATACCTGTGAGTAAAGGCTCACAAGTAGAGCTCTTACTTACTCACAACGCATGAGCCGCGAATAATCTGCTCTGCTCATGATCCACTTGTGGCGAGTATAAGATACTCATGAGCGAGCATACCCGAAATGTAGTATATTTTGAACACAGTTTTTGTGTGTAATGTTAGCCCTTTATAACTTTATAAATTCTCGTTTGTTTCTCTAACAGAAATTTTTGGTTTTAAAATGCTTTGGAACTTTGAAACAGAATCGGTTTGTCAAATCTGTTATTTTTCCGGTAATGATTTTTATTCGATTTAAATCTGATCATTTTTTAAACGTGTCTTGATGTTTGTACGAAGAAAATCTCATCGTATCAAAAAATATAGTGCAGTACAGGATGGTGCACCAATTGCTCTACAATAAGGGATTGAAAGATGTTGGTTTAAACAACGTATTTCATTTATTTATTTTTTTATTGTATAGAGGATTCAATTTGATTTTATATATTATAGCTAATTGGTTTTGAAGATGATATGCCGTAAATGAAATCACTACACATATGCGATATCTGATTGGAAATTGAAGATTAAAGTCGGGGAGTCGGGAAATCAAATTCCTTGGGTTCGTTTTGTTTGAAATAACCTTGCTTGAAATAACCCATAAAAAAAGTCTGGCGAATGATTTCATATCAATTTGAATTTTAGAAAGTTTGTGGTAGCGTAATATGTACGTTATAGCTGAATGTTCAAGTACATCAATGGAGATATTGCAAATGCCTCCTTATTTAGTCCACTGCCCTCGTTACGTCTCATTACTTAGCAATGCTGAATGCTCACCTCTATCTCCGCCACCATTCAACGAACACGATCGACTTGCAAAGCGGCAGCGACTAATGCTTCTATCTCATTTAGTTAAAAATTATGCGAATTTTGTTTTTCAATAAGAAAAAACTGGATTTGGATTTTTTTTATGTTAAACTTCAAAGAGTTTTATACATTATGCTCGTTAATGCTTAGCCTATTTGTCGCATTGTTATTGTTATTTGTTGCTAAAATCTAAAAAGAAAAAATTAATAAATTTTTGCGATAAGACGTTAACAAATTATTTAAAATCCATATAAAGCTCATTAATAAAAGTTGAAATGGTTATCATTTAACTGGTGATACCATCGTCTCATTTCTGCTGCTTTAACATTCAAAATTTTTCGTTCGCCCCTGCTGTTGATAATCCGCATAATAATGTAATCAGTTTGGATGTCGCTACCGATTATGAAGATATTCAAACTGCTGCTGCTGTGATTAGTTGTTTATTGATCTAAAATTTGGGAGAAACCAATGTTCACAAATGCATGTTGGGCGGCTTTCATTATGCATGTTAGCTTTAATTGAAAATTTATGCTAAAATAGATTTATTTGTTGACTAGGAATTTCAAAACTTGGAAATGTAGTCTATGAATATATGTGAACATTTAGTTACATGTTATTTAGTTGCTGCCTTAATTACAATACTAAATTTCATTCGTACGATTAAGGTTTCATTTGCGCAAATGGGAAAATGGAACCTTTTGTTTTTTAGCCGTTATTTTGGGGCAGAGCAAAACGACAGCATTATTTAATTTTCATTGTTGCTTTAAGTGATATATTTTTTCTAACAGATCTAACAGATGTCTATTAATTGAGTTCAAAATCGGAGCATATTTTACATTTGGTTTAACATGTATCAGATTTCGATTAAAAGAAACTTTAATAGATAAAAAGATTCAAATGCATATCATGAAATATTCATTAAAAATATTTTCAACACAATAGTTTGAGATATGACATTTCATTTACTTTGAATTTAACCAGACACTGGCATGTTTGTTCAAATGGTTTGTTGTTTCCGGAGCTGCAAGTCTCAGGTAGTACATGTGAGAAAGGTTTAAAACTATTTCAACTATGGAATGAGATCGATTTGCGCTAATTTTTGTAACAGCCAGAAACATTGGAACTAAATCGCTCAAAATGTATGCTGATAAAATCAGAATTAAATTTTTAACTTATTTGACGCTGTGTGTCTACACTATAGCTATGGTGCAGGAATCCCCTCCTATAAGGAGAACAATTCAAATATTCCCACTGCCTCGAAGAATTGGCTGCAAATATAGATAAAACGTTTCTTTAAGTTGCTCACCAATTATGGATGATGGCACAGACTGTGCAGCAATAAGCTAAAGTTAAGAACAATAAACTTGAGAGTGCTGATGAGCTGATAATGAACACTCATCAGCTCCAGAACACTATTTGGCTCAATGAACAAAAACGTCCTATAGGATAATATCATGGACTTAAAAGAGTTTAGGTATCAGCTAATGCGAAAGCAATGTTTTTGCTTCACTTATAGGACCATAATGTATGTGATATGTGAAAGACTAAAATTTGTCCTATACAGCCAGATTGGATGTCACCTGTATGGCTTTAGACTTGATAAATCGATAACTATCCAAATAATCACACTATGGAAAATTCTGATGAAAATGTAAGAAAAACTAGGGTTTTTACATGGGTGTTCCTTAACTCTACGTCTATGCACATTTTTTCAAACCATAATATACGTATAATTTTTAAAAGTTCATGAAAAACAATCAGACAATTAATTATCGTGTACCTTCAGTCAACGCCCTCTAGCATTCTTATATGCGAAAAGGGGCAGGTCATTTGTATGGCGGTATGAGAAGGAGCGTAATTATTCTTTTCATTTTGCAGCAAGCACAATTAATCAATATAATGGATAACAACTTACGTTACTGCAGCTTACCGACTATACATTATAGGAGAAAAATTGAATTTCGGCAAATCGGTCAATGTGTAGGGAAGTTCTCACAGGGGTCTCGTTGATTTGGTTAATTTTCAAATATAATTTCAGCTTGCTCCAAATTTGAAGATGCGTCGTAAGTTAATACGACTTTTATCGTATCTGCAAGGCAGCCAGCGGATATTGTCCACTTAACTTCAAATATCATGAAACACATTCCGTCGAAACATTATTGGTAATTTAAACGCCTTCTTCCGGGTGTAACTCTTTTAACGATGTCAAATTCAATATCATCAAACATCCTTTTCAATTGAAGAAACTTTTTTGAAATCTCAATGACCGATTTAAATAATAAATACAAATTTAAATACAAATTTATAATACAAATACAAATGTAATACTATAGAACGACTCAAACACAGATATATTTTTTAATCATATAGCATTTTGACACTAATTTTCAAATTGTTAAATTTGACGTATCCAGAGACCGGAAAAACAACACGTGACCCGAAAAGGCTCAGTACCAGATTCTTGTGGTTTTTGGTGTGGTGGTATCAAAAGAACAATTTTTTCGAAATGGTGCGGTAGATGGCATAGTAGTCAATGGCAGGCGCTATTGGTTACCAAAATTTGTTAGCTCAGATAGTGAAGGTATGAACTTTTATCGATCTTTCGAGGAGGATGTCAGGATCAGAATATTATACGGAATATCAAACAATCGGCCAACATTACGTTGATAGAATTCTCCGTTACTCATATCCAACTGTCGGCAATTCCTCATAACATAAAATGATTTTCTATTTAAAAAACAGTTTCTATTAAATCTAAATTTTTTGCAATACTTTATCCGCTAAGTACATACATATTCAAATCATTCCATTTTCTCAATTCGACAATGCAACGGGTTATCCATTTTTCGTTTTCAAAAGTAAAGCTAAGTAAAACACGCGTAAAGCTATGATTTCAATGAAACTTTTATTTCATTATAATGCTTGGATCTTGCCATTATGTACGAAATACAATGCCATTTAAATAAATAATCGCCTCTGAATTGATTGCAGCAGTGGATCCTTTTGAGATGGGTTTCCACTACTTTTTCGCACATTTCAAGCGGTATCTCGGCGATTACTGCAATGTTGTCCGCATAAACACTATCTTTGAGGTAACCTCACAAAAAAAAGTCTAACGACGTCAGGTCGTATGATCTTGGTGGCCCGATGGCGCCACCAAAACAAAACGTAATTCCATTTCCTGTCACTTTTTCCGGATGTGATGGGTTTGCCACAATCACTACCGAGTGAGAAATGAGCTTCATCGCTGAAGAACATTTTATTCCATTGAACCCCCACTTTTTAGTAAATTTTAACCATTTTTATGCGTTCTTCGGTTGCTAAACAATCCATTTTCGTAAATGGCAAACGTTTCACTAAATAAATAACACTTCAAATGACAGGCATTTAACAGCAAATAGCCTTGCCGCACCAGCAGTTTTGAAACCACTAAATGAGTAACCCGTTATTATTACATGATCAAAAACTTTATTTCGGTTACTGAATTTAATTGAATTATTCACAGTTTCAAGTAGATGAGAGGGCTCATTCGATTTTGGTGGCGCAAAACTCCTTCTGACCGCAATATATGCGTTAACCTCCAGAGTCTATAAAACGTTAATCATTGTCTGCGAATGATCAACATCTCTATCTATAGTGATTACATTTTGTTTTACTTGATAACAAAGAAATCAAATTATTCATGGTAATTTTAAGTACTTAATAATTTTCAGTATTATGTACTGATCTTTTTCTTTTCTCTTGTGGGCTTTGAAAGTAAACCACATAAACAATTTGCCTTATGCGCTGCGCATGACTAACGATCATCATTGCCCTTTTCCCTCGCCGAACAATGGGCATAAATAAACTTGAAGTTATTTACGTTTGGGTTTTCTGTACTGGCCCATGGGTGATATGATGTTGGTCGTATTCCATGAATTGAACACTGAGCAGCGAGCAACGAACAATGTTACGAATAATAACAACACATTGGGTCAACTAACAAATTCCAATAAGACCAACAATAAAGAAGAGACAACCACAGAATGGAATCAAATTGGGAATCTCATGCAAAGATTGCAAAAGGTGTTAATACCAACAACAGCAGCAACAACCACAAGAATAAATACAACAAATGAAAAACGTATTTATGGATTACAATCAAGGGTGATTTGAGCACGATCACGCAATATTTATATGATTGTACGAGGGAGAAGCAATCGCAAAAGGGATATGAAATAAGGGCACCTAGTTAGAATGGAGTTTGAAATTTGTTCAACACAAACTTTACATGAGATGGTTGTGTCTGTGTAAGAAAAGGTAAATCTTTCTTCAACAATTACGAACCTGGCAATGAGTTCAGAAACTAAGGAAAAAATCAGGGTTCTACATCAAAGTACAGCTTTGTTTCGATTTTGATAGTATAAATTTATTTGAAGTGCATTAGAAATTTTTATTTGGAACAAAAATTCAGTTCTTATACTGACTCATTTTTTACCAGAAATGGAATTAGCAACCTAAATAAATTCTAATAAAGCAAATATTTCGGCTCGAGAATCTGAAACGAAAATGTAATTTTATGCAGTTTTGTTTCTTAATCTGAATTACAACTGACACTAAATGTAGTTCCACATCTTTGAGGGAAAAGACCTACAAACAAAACTGAGTCAGAATCAAACTTATTTGCAATTTATTTCCCGGGGGTAAGAATCAAAATCAAAATTATTTGTAATTCAGTACAATTTTGATACAGTTGTCGTAATCAAAACATGATTTTGATTTATATTCCAGAAATTGAATCAAATCAAAACTATTATTGAATGTAATTTTTTTTCGTAATTCAATGTTATACCTTTCTCAGTTTGGTCGGTGACTGAAATACAGTGCGCATTCTAAAATAAAACTACCATAATTCTACTGATCGACTGTTGCATTCTGGTTGCATTGCACGGCTTTTGCTAAATCTTATTAAATTTTTTTTCTTGCATTTAAACTGCTCAAAGTGCTAAATTTGCATGGAAAACAGTGAACACACTGGCTCCTGATATCCTTAGGAAGTCAAGAATTTCTTTCAACTTTGCTATTCGATTATGAAAAATACTTTTCGAAATTTCTTTTTCTTTTGGAGAATCCACCTTTTTTGCCAAAATATTTTTTAATCCATTGTAAGGTTTATATGAAGCTTTTCTCATCAAAAGGCAATGTTTAGTCCAAGCAACGAATTTGTTTCTTTCTTGTTTTCATTGAAATTATATTATTATATTGAAATTATATATTAAAAATTATATTAAGTTACAGAAAATGTCGGTTGACTGTTCTGTTTTTTAGTAATATCGATTACTTTTTAGAAGATCCAGATATTATTATGAATCAAGCTGAACAATATTTGTCATTAGTTATGGCCACTAACAGAGTCTGTTGGATTTTTACGTGTCTCACTGAAATGTCGCTTAAAACCTTGGGCAGAGTCCTTATACTTTTTATATCCTCCATCGTATGACGTTATATATAACAGTATTTGTTTGATCCCACAATAACCGTATTGGAAATGGACCATACCGATCATATAGCCTCTGTACAAATGAACCGTTTATCTTGATTGAATCGCTTCACCGTTGAAAATCTGCAATACCGATTCATATTTCAATATGGCTATTATATAAATGGAATGTTCAAGTCTGGTGATACAGCTTCCACAAAACATAGTTCCTCTTGTTATTGATTATATTCACTCGTATACCGTTGATGCATCTTTTGGCTCTTTTGCTTCTACAACTCATATTTCAAATTGCAATTTAGTAATTTTCGTACATACGGTTTGATTGGGATGAAAACAAGCCTTACCGAAAGTAGGCTATATTTTGATGTGGCCTCCATACAAACGCACTGCCCAAACGTGGTGTTATCGCTTCCATAAGTTACAGCTATCGTCTACATTTTCTACAATTTGCATTTCTATTTCAGATGATACTCTAAAGCATTTTTAAAGTATTGTGTGCCTTCGATACAAAGGGTTCACATATTTCACATATAATGAGTCCGATGGAGTTCTATCGAATCCTTGCTAAGGAAATAATTCAATTTTGATGCAGTTACGCAGTTTGCATCATATATTCCAAATTTGTTTATTTGGCAAATGATGGAAGATATGGGCAGTCTGTAATATAATTACTGTGCAGTATCTAACATAAGTTGATAGTGCTGTGAAACACAAATTTCAAATCATAAATCCAACATTATAAATGCCATTAATTTGGGCGATTTCTGCGATTTTTACAAGGTGAAATTTGTTGAGCAAAGAAGTTGCGATACCTTTTATTTAGTTCTGTGAAATACAAATTTCGAATCATAAATCCAACATTATAAATGCCATTAATTTGGGTGATTTCTGCGGTGAAATTTTGTTAAGGAAAGAAGTTGCGATACCTTTTGTTTACAGAATGGAGAACTGAGAAAGCGTTACCAAAATTTGCATTAATCTTCGATGTGCAAACTTTGTTGGAATGAATCGTTTGCAAATATCACGAACAATTCAAGGAAATCTGTCTTGTCTTGGAGACAAAGACAATCAATCTCTGGCGATCAATGTCAATGTTTTGAGCGCAAAATCGCGGGTTTGTGATTTTGCGCTCAAAAGCAAGCAGTTAACACTTAGCTGCTCTGCTGATGATGTTGGCATTTCCAGCTAATCAGCCAACTCTGTTTTAAAAATATTTAGGCCCTCAGACGAGTCATATCTACAGCGGTTGCAAAAAATGCTCAATTTTTTCGAAAAAGATCGTTGGACTAAAACCAGCCTGGCTACCAGCACGTTATAAAACGAATTATTTCGGGAGAAGATACTTTGATCTATGCGTATGATTCGGAAACTACCGGTTAGTCGACTGAGTACGGTGCCAAAAAGATCGCGCCAAAAACGCAAAAAAACAAATCAAGGTTACGCTGCCAGTTATACGGTTATCGTGGTATTGTGCATGATTAATTTAGTCTCCTTCAGTACGGCATACTATTTGAATATTATACAGGGCTATACATTTAGTGGTTTCAAAACCCGCAAGCCTGTCAGCTGTTAAATACCTGTTATGTGAAGTGCTATTTATTCAGTGAAGAGATTTTGATTTACTAATATGAATTGTTTAACAACCGAAGAACGCGTAAAAATAGTTAAAACTTACTACAAAGGTGGTGATTCAAACGTAAGCAGATTTCGTGCATTACAGGATGATTATGGTCGTCATAATCGACCTCCTGTGCAAGGAATTGGCAAGATTATAAAGAAAATTTGAAGCGGCCGGAAGCATTGCCGGTGTGGTCAGGTTTGTGCATCATCGCATTGTGCTCACTGCCGAAAATATCTCTTCTATTCCGAATTTCAATTCAGAACGCTATTGCCGTATGATAACCGATAACTTTTTTGACCTGCAATTGTAGATTATGAACTGGACAATGTATGGTTTCAACAAGACGGTGCCACATGCCACATAACACTACCGATATTGGCTTTATTGCATGAGAAGTTTCCAGAAAGCGTTATTTCACGTTTTGTTAACGTCAGCTGGCCACCAAGATCATGCGATTGGACGCCGTTAAACTTCTACATAGGCTACATCAAACATCGTATTTACGCGGATAATTCGTAAATGTTGGAATATTTGAAAACCAGCATTCGTAAAGTTATTTCCAAGATGCCACCTAAAATGTGCGAAAAAGTGGTCGAAAATTACCTCAAAAGGATCCACTGCTGCAACCAATCCAGAGACCGTCACTTAAATGTCATCGTATTTCGTATATAATGACAAGATCCAAGCATTATAATGAAATAAAAGTTTCATCGAAATCATAGTTTTTCTGTGTGTTCTATTCAACTTTATTTTTGAAACTGTAAAGTTTATAACCCGGTACTTTCTTCATCTGAAGCGATTTTCAAAGAGAGGGCGTAGGTTTTGAGCAGATTACTCTGAGATTTTGCATCATAATGTTGCGATATCTTACATTACATTAGCTCTTCGTGTGTATAATCTTTTTTTTTATCAAAAATTCAGTTATATCGCTTCATAACCACCGTATTCTCCCGATTTAGCACCTTGCGATTTTATAAGACCTTAACAACTTTAATTCCACGAATTTAAGCTTATGGTATGCTTTTCAAAACTATTAACTATAGCTAAAATATGATTTTCATGGATGTGCTTTCCTACCTCTACCTCTGTTAGATTTCAGTCATTCGTAATGCAATCACCTACATGATAGTTTATTCCATCTCCATTGTACGAGCATATTCTAAAGCTAAAGGTTATAACGTTGCGCATAACCCATGAAAGAAATACAGTGATTATCAAACTAAGCCTAAATAATGTATAACATAGCATTTGCTTATTCTAAATATACATAAATTATTTCAATAAATTAAGAAATAACATTTTTCGCATTTACTAGCGCAGAGTAAGTGATTGTGAACTCAAAAATGTTCGGGGGGAAGGAAATGCGATTGGAAATGCAAACTTGAGAAGAAAATAAAATGTTTTAGAAGATGTTTCCAGAGTTTAGTTAATATCAAATTGATGATTTCCAATAGAATATTTTAATGTTTATGGTATAATTATTTAACAGCTTCGTAAAATATATTGACGTACGCAATTTTCACTAATATTATATTTTGTACATTAATTTTGGTTATGAACCGAATGTGAAACAAATTACCTGGTATTCCAAAAAAGGAATAAGAGGGAGCTTCTCGCAGTCATACAACTTACACACTGTCTTTTGTCATGCTGTCAACAATGTACAGGGATCTGATCATTTAGGAAGCCTGCTTAAAGGGATAGTCAAAATTATTTTGGCCACAAAGTTGGGGCAAATGTCCCCTATACTGACGCAGAATTTGAGCGCCGTCTGCCGTTTGGTTCATTTACAATATCCAATTTTGCCGGTTTGTCTCAAGTGTTTTTACTATGCACAAAGGTATGGAACAAAGAATTTGTATTACGATTTCACCTGCGGTAACGCTGAGAATATTACAAAAAGCTTAGTGTGTATTAATTTTACCAAAAGCACTTTCATGGGAGTAGTGCAAAGCATTCAAAATCGCTCGAGATATTGTGAAAGAATTCCCTTGCTCTGGTCGACCATCAACTCTTTCAACTGAAGTCAGTATCGATAAAGTGAAGGAAAAATTCATGGAAAATCATCATTTAAGTTTGAGACAGATAATCGCTAAACTTTCTGTGCTTCACAAATCAACTCGTATGGGCTTAAACGTTTGTTTGGCCAGGAAATGCATTGCCTCTCGACTGCTTCCCAAAGAACTAAATTTTGTTCAAAAAATCAATTGTGTAAAAGTCACTAGAATGAGTCAGTTCCCTTTCCACACTCATAAAATGCATTGTAACTGGTAACAAAACATGAACTTATGAGTTTGACATGCAAACCAATCAACGATATTCAGCATTGCGTCTTCCAACTTGAGCGAATCCGGAAATATCACGTCAAAAATTAATCAGAAATTAAAATAATGTTGATCGTAATATTAGACGGTTAATAAAGAATATTATCTGGGCATCATACTAATTGGAGAAAGTAAAAGCCCTAATTTGCGAAGAAAAAAAAAGAAAATTTGTACCAAGGATAAGCACCAACTCACAAAGCTACTGTTGTCAAAGAATTTCTGGTCAAAAACTTGAACAGCCACCGTAACCATTTGATATATCTTTTTTTCTCCCTTTATTCCTCAAATTATCATTTCGAGGCATCTGTTTCCAGTCGAGAGATTTTCCGGAAAATTATTTAAAAAATATTTTATTTATTGGGTTATTCTTTGGCATATGTGTAGTAGTGTTTATGAAATAGTCTTCTTTGTGTGCGATGTAATAGATTCGAAGGAATAATAAATGTCTTGTATTTTCTTAATCAACTCCCGATACTGTAATTTGAGCAGATTTTTAATGTTTTAAAATTTGCAACTTAAACGTCAATTTTATTTAGTAAACATTTAAATTAAATAATATATATGTTTACTTCATCTCGTGCTTTTATTTTTACATGCTGTTTTTATTTTGTTTTCCCGTCCTTCTACTTAATCATTAATTCGTTCGAGCGTCATTTTCAGCAACAACAAGTTACAAGTTGCGGCCTTCCCATTCAAATTAATACGAATTAGGCAATTACAGAAATTACTAAAAATTACTTTGGCCATAATTTTGTTCTTCGGCAGTTGTTATGTTCTTGTATTTTCCCCCCAAAACAAAATATTTTAAACGTTTTTAAATTATAATGCAGACACACACACACACTCTCATAAAGGGCAGCAATTCACCGTTTTTGGTGTGGAGTCGCTTAAAAATCGTTTAAAATTTAATTTTTTCGCTAACACATGAAGTTCGACTGTAGTTCCACCAACCATACGGTTGATGCGTTATGCTCTTTCAATCAGAAAAAACGGTATTTTTTGCCGATTGATTGTTCACGTACTTGAAACTTTCAATTTTCTGTTATGTTTCTGGAAAATAATATTCAGTTGAATAATTTCGAAAATGTGTTATTTTGTACGAAGACACTGGAAAGGTTGTGCGAAGGTAGTTTGTGGGAAAAGTTTTAATCAATATCTTTGTGTTTATGTAATATAAATATATACATGTTAGTTATGAAATTGAAATAATATATGAAGAAGTTGAGTAACGTCATTAGAAGCATGAAATTGAATGGTTCCTTTCTGCGTCTGTCAATTTTCGTAGTACATTGTTATCAAATATCGGAAAAACTGTAAAAGATTATGGAAAATGCCGAAAAGGATCCACTTTTCCAGAGTTGGGCTTAGTCATTATATTGGCAAACTTTCCCCACCAATTACCAACATCATGGACTAAGTACTGGTAGCATAATTTATAGATGTTTAACGTTTTCTCTTTTTTATATGTCCCACCTGAGGAAATAAAGGCAAATATCATTTGATATAGTAAAAGCACTCGTAAGCAAGCATTAAAATTACAAATAGCGTTTTGATTAAATGTGCTTCATAAGTTTTTAAAGTGCTTCTTAAAACTTGTCACAGACTTATATTTTTGTCTTATATCTCTTACTTAATTTGCCGGACTTATCGAAATTCAATCTTCACTTAATAATTTTATATTGGTAGACTGCAGTAGTTTAAATAGTTGTGCGTTGTATTGCACCATAATGTTTGACAAAATTTGGAAAATCTTCGTTTACCTCCCATATAAATATTACATTGCAATAAGCGCTTAGTAAACTTAGGTATGAGAACGGAAATGCACTACATCGCCAACCTAAACCAGCTGACTAATTTTCCAACATTCAATTTTGTCCTCTGTAAACTTCAACTGTTGGGATAAATTTTTGTAATATTTTGAAGTTTAGGAGAAAGTCGTCAGAGCAACCACATCCTATCTCTCACAAATTCGCCAATTTAAGCTCTATACTGTTAGATTCATATCGCTTACTCAGTAGTACTTAGCTCAGCCAAATTAGACCCATATTAACGGTTTATTAGACTTGAGTTTGGGTATGAAAATCCACTATATTGCTTGGCCCCAAACAGGTCCTGCAACAATACGTGGTCGATTTTTCAACACTTAGTCTTTCCTATGTGATTTCTATCTGGTACTGCAGTGACCTACATTTTTGGCTTTATAACACTTGGGAACATTTCCAATAATTCACATCATCGTAAGCCCATATCTTCTATGCGATGGTAGTAAATTTATTATAATGCATCAAGCGTTTAATAAACTTAATCATGAAAATAAAAACTAACTGCATTGCCACGGCCGTATACAATTTTGACCAATTTAATGCAAGTTAGTGATTCCTCCATAATTTTTGAGCGGCAGGTTTTGCAAGTTACAATTTTATCTCATTTAATTCATAACAATATTGCGCAAGAAGAAATGGATAAGCGCCAACCTGGACACATGAAATATTATATTGAGTCAACGCCGGCCTTAAAATATCCTACATTTTATCTATACTTTTAAAATTGGCATGAGATGCAGCTGACTCATATAGAGACCTAAGTGAACAATACGACAATAGGCTGTGGCAGTGCAATTCCTAAGCTTGGAAGATCCATGAATCGATATCCATTTCCAATAGGGTCATTCTTGATTCAGGTAAATCAGTAAAAATAATAAAAGTCCAATAAAAATTTGTTTTAAAAAACAATAAAACCAAACTTGGGTAATCCATTTGTATTGGGGTTATAGCAGAACATAGACCAATATAGTCAGCATTTAATAGAGATCAGTCCTTGACCGATCAACCAAACCATATACTAAATATAATTAAATTTCAATGAAAACTGAGACTTATAGAAACGATAATATCGAATTCGGATGGTCAACTTGCAAAACTTGAACTGATATGACCCAACTAATTAACAAATACCAAAGAAATTCTGTCTTTAACTATAACTACAGCTTTTAGAAATGTTGAAACCGAGCTTGGACTATAAATTTGTATGGGGGCTATATCAAAACATGGGCCAATGTCGACCATTTCAACATGGTTCCTACTTGATCCAAACGAAACTTGTGTTTCAATATGTTTTGAAATTGTTTCTTAATTGCTATCTGTACTTTGTTCAAAATATTCATGGAGACATTGGCAGACGGACATCGCTATATCCATTCTAAAAGAAGTTTGAATCAGTGGATATACATCTTGAAGCAACTAACTCTGATATTTTTGGATGATAGAAATATCAGCACAAATTTAACATATCCTAAACCACAACACGTCTCGTTGCGAGGAAGTGAGTTCATTCAAATGCACTGGTCACTTAAAAACGAATATAAAAGTCATTTCATGCGAGTCTTCAAAGATTTTGTGAACAGTGTTTCCATATATTTACCATAGCACTATTTAGGGAAACGACAGAATATTTATATAACCCGATTTCAGAGTACGAAGCGACCTGACCTGACGTAGAGATGGTGCCAGCAGTTTGAAAAAAATTACTTTGGTAAAAAGCGGCAACCTTATTAAACATATGTTCTGAGTTTCAGAACGCCATTTTGTTTAGTATTTTCATTTGAGTCATCAAAAATAAACGATCTCAGTGAATTTATAAACATGGAAAAAATTGGTCACCGTTATGTAATTCGATATTTCCGTTTGAAAAGTCTCAGTTCAACCAGTATCAAAGACGAGCTAGATTCTACTTCGTTTACGGCTGTAAAATATTAGGTTGCAGAGTATAGATTATGAGCACCATAGTATCGATCAATTGAGGTGTCTACACCAAACACGGTAAAGAAAACCCACAAAATGGTATTGGGTGCTCGTCGGGTAAAGGTACTTGAACCAGCAGAAATGATAAGCATTTCAAAAAGTTATATACATCGTTGATGTTGAAGATGAGAATGCTGTGCGCAGGATGGATGTCGCGTTTGCTTTCGGTGGAGCAAAAACAGCGTCATGAAGATGTTTCATCAGAGTGTTTGACGGTATTTCACCGCAATAAAGCCGAAGTTTTGCGTCGATTTATAACCATGAATGAGACATGGTTATAAACATTATGGTAAGACGTCACACCTGAGACAAGGAAACTGTCAAAGCAGTGGACTAGAATGGGAGAATCGTGTCGAAAGAAGGACAAGCCTACTGTCTGTAGGCAAGGTCAAGACGTGTGTTTTTTGGAATGCGCATGGGATTATTTTTATTGATTCCCTTTTGGAAGGAAAATTGAACGACGACCAACAGCTAATATTATGCTAATTTATTGCAGCATTTAGGTGATAAAATTATAGAAAGAAGACCACATTTGGCGAAAAAGAACGTAATGTTTCATCAAGACAGTTCACACATCCACTACAGCGATAACCAAACTTAATGAACTGTAGTGGGATTTGCTTCGTTTCGCGCTTTATTTGTCAGATTTAATTCCCTCGGCCTATTTTCTACATCCAATCATGAAAAGATGACTTGGTAGTAAAATATTTGCAAACAATGACGAGGTGGAGTCTGCTGGTGATAAAGAGTTTGACATTTCTTACTGTAAACAGGGTATAGAAGCTATTGAATATCGCTGGAAAAATTGTAAGAAAAAAGCTAAAAGCTGTTGAAAAATAAAGAAAATGTTTCTAAACTTTTTTTGTTTTCTTTGTTAGGGACCGCCCTCGTACCTATACTTCATATGTCCCAGGGACGTACCGTGAAGAAAATAGGCAATATCCAACCATATTTTGATAAAGGGAAGCATATTTACCTGCATTTTACACAATTACTTTATTCTAATTACTTACCGATCTTAATGAAAATTTACCATATCTGTTCACGTTTTGATGAGCCACTTGTAATCAATTCTCAAATAAAAAATATTGGCTCGGATTTAGTTAAATTTTGTCCCTGTAAAAAATTAAGTTTATTTGGATTATTCTTTAGACATTCAGCGACCGTACACGATGTGTTTGAAACATAAGGTAAATTTTTAAATTTCATGGGCTACGTTTTTTTCTGTGTACACTCGTCTCGAAGATACGTTGACGGTTTTATCCATATAGCATATTTAGTTTCTTTGTAAGAGGCATAAATACTCGTAAGACAAGTGTTTTGCGTGTTCGGCGATTTTCTACTATCGAAAAAAATGGATCAAAGAAGTTGCATTAAATTTTGTGTAAAAAATGGAATTAAGTGCTCAAAAACATTTGAAATGTTGACAGTGGAATATGGTGAGGGTACTCTGAGCCAAAAAAATGTTTACAAGTGGTAAAAACTTTTCACAGAAGGTCGAGAAGCTGTGAATGCCGACGCTCGCTCTGAACGCCCCAGTGCATCAACAACCGATGAAAATGTTGAGAAAGTGAAAAAAATTGTTATGGAGAATCGTCGAATCACAAGTAAAGAAGTTGCTGAGAATGTCGCTATATCGGTTGGTTCATGCCATGCAATCTTTTCGCGAATTTTGGGCATGAAGCGTGCGGCAGCAAAGTTCGTTCCAAAATTGCTGAATTTTGACCAAAAACAACGTCGCATGGACATTGCTCAGGAAATTTGGAATAACGTCGACGATGACCCGGATTTGCTTAAAAGGGTCATAACTGGTGACGAATCATGCATATACGGTTATGGCATCGAAACCAAAGCCCAATCGTCCCAATAGAAGAGTCCACGGGAGCCAAGACCAAAAAAAGCATGCCAAGTGTGATCAAATCTCAAGATTTTGCTCCCTGTTTTCTTTGATTACCATGGCGTAGTGTATCAGGAGTTCTCACCACAAGGTTGTACGGTAAATAAGGAGTAATACCTTAAAGTTATGGGCCGTTTGCTTGAAGCAATACGAAAAAAACGCTCAGAATTTTGGAACAAAAATTCATGGTTTTTGTATCATGATAATACACCTGCTCACTCATCTTTGATTAGTTGGTCAAAAACAGCACCGTTGAAAGGACGGCGTTTTGCGACTATTGAGGAGATAAAAACCGAATCACTGGGACAGCTTAATGACATACCAAAAAGTTTATATCAGAACTACTTCGAGGATGGGAAAAAACGCTGGCACAAGTGTATTGTATCTGAGGGGGACTACTTTGAAAGAGATAAAATAGAAATTGATGAATAAATACATATTTTTTGAGAAAAATTAAAATTCACCTTTTTTTAACACACCTAGTATGTGCATTTTTTGCGATAAATCAAGCAGATAAGTAAAATCAGGTGCAAGATTATGTTTTGAAAAACTCAGAACTTACGCAAATTGTTGTTTACATCTTACTTAAGTCGACTTTTAGTAAGACAAATGCCGGGTTTGTTCTCCCTTAAGAGCTTATAAAACTTATACAAATGTTAAGAAAACGAATTATCATTTTTTTTTTTATTAAAAAAAAAATATATAGAAATTTCAATGTCAATAATTTCAAACTTAGAATACTGGCATTTCATAATTATTTACAAGATTGTAAATGATTTCTAATCACTGGGGTATCTTTGTATGAATCAGTTTAGAAAAGAAAGTGGTAATTGTAAAATTCGAAAAAGACAGGTTGCAAAACACATTTCATCATAATACAATAACAGGGTTTTCCATGCCTCGATTTCAAAAGTGAAGTTAAGTAAACCACACATAAACCTATGATTTGGATGCGACTTTTATTTCATTATAATGCTTAGATCGTGCCATTATGTAAGAAATAAATAACAGTCTCTGGATTGCTTGCAACAGTGGATCCTTTTGAGGTTCTTCTGGCGTCATTTTCGAAAAAATGCAGCCCGATGACACCTCCAGACTACAATTCGAACCAAACAGTCACTTTTTCTGGATGCATCGCTGAAGAAGATTTCATTTGCTTGATAGTCCACATTTGAATCATCACTTTTTTAGTAAGTTTTAACTATTTTTGCGCGTTTTGCGGTTGTTCAACGATCCAATTTCGTAAAGGGCGATCGTGTCACTAAATAATTAACAGGTATTTAACAGCTGACATCCTTACCAGACTGGCTGTTTTGAAACCACTGATGGATAACCATGCTGTTGGTATAGTAATTTGCTGTAAGATTCACACCTATTTGAATGAATCAAATCAGATAATTACAATATTTTATTCAAATCGTATAAACTGTTTTAGCGTTAGATGGTATTATATTGCTCACCTATTACTTTCATTTCAATACAGTATCAGTCATGCAAATTAAGTATTTGAATTTTATACGAAAATTTATTTTATAACGACTGTTAATTATAATAAATTTTCCAAAAACACTTTTATACTTTAACACTTTCGCAAAAATGAACAAAAAATAAACGACGGAGAAATACTTTGACAAATCACCACAAAATAAAAACATCAACTTCATACACAGCATCCTTAAAGTATCCTACGGGTTAAACGATTCAATTCACGACAAACCATCCATTCAATGATTCTGTAATCGTTTTAGCATTAACAGCAAGACCCCCTAAGCAAATGCTTAGATCCCTATTTCAGTTTGTTGCTGGATTTTTCAGCAAAACTGACATTCACATCTCTTTGCCATTTAACATGAAATCTCAACAAAAAAAAAAAAAAAAAAAAAAGAAGACATATGAAACCAAAAGCAAACTTATCGATACAGTCAAGAACAAAGATCTCAAATTATAGACAAACTCTGTTACACACATACTTCTATGTAACTACATATATTTTTGTGGCTATTGAAGGTATTGTAATAATGTAATATGCATATGTCCAATTGTAAGACCATCAATCTATCTCCAACAAGCACAACATTTTAACAGATTTCCTTTTCATTCTTCCGTTGAAAATCGAAAATCAAACCAACGAAAAAAAGCGGAAAGGAATCATCACAAACCGACAGACACGAGGACAGACACACATATTCAACTTCGAACAAACGCTGTGATGCATAAATATCAATTCAAACATTTCATCTGATGCGTACGTGCAACATTATGTGGTCGTTCTCATTGACAACATGTGGTTGTTGTTATATGTGATGTTGCTGACGGTGATGGTGATGTTGGTGGTGGTGCATCTTATGTTGCAGAGAACAAAAGTAGTATTCCTTTGCTTAAGTTTTAATGTTAATTCTGAAATTTCCATCCATTCACTTCAGCTTGATTTCATATTGTTGCAAATCCGTGTTAAAGTTCTTGAGTTTGCGTTCATCCTGGCCTTTATATGCTATAAATGAGTAGATATATTATTTTACTCACATTGGTTTGTTATGATCCCAGCAATAGATCACAGATCAGTAAATGTTTAGTTCAAATCCTATCAGCAAAGGTGACAACTATTTTTCGATGTATAGCCCTCATATCTCCGGTTACTGAATGCTACATCTGCTACCAACAGATTCAATAATTAACTAAACATTCCTACGTCATTCATGAAAATTAGTGGATTTAAGTAAGGCAGAATATCAATTAGGGTGAATATCACATGTCTTATTTTCAGTTGTATGAGCAAATTTTAATGTTATCATTGCAAGAGCATATATTTTCCCAATCGTTTTAGATCATTGGCCATTTTTTGGGACACATTACACCCAAGTTAAAAATTAAAGCGTCAAGGGCCGCAGTGACGGTTTATGACGAAAAGACAAATGATAATGATAGACATGTGTTAGTAAGTTTGAAAGTGCAGTTGCTTTGAAATTTCTTATCTGTTTTCAATTATTTACCACACAAATGATGGTGAACATTCCCAACAAGGAAAGAATAACTTATGTTCACTAAAAATTGATCCTTTTCATTATGTTGTCTCATGTTTACATTGAAAATGGTGTTATTTAAGTGGTTATGATTTTCGTCCAATAAATGCTATAATTAAGGTGACAAATGATTAGCTTTCACTGAGTTCAATAAGCTTTTATTTACTAAAATATATGTGAACAAAACCCTTACTTTGGTTTTAGTTTTAATAGCGGACAATTTTGTTTTACATATATTTTTCAATATTAATTGATGAAATTTGTTTTTATAGTAAGTTGCATTGATACTTTGTCCATCTTAGAATTGCAAATGTTATTTGATGCCGTCAGAGCCTGCACATTTATCGGGTAATACCGAAAACCAGCAAACGTAACGATTACGAGTAATGTTTGTATAAATAATTTTTAATAATTATTTGTAGGCAAGTTTTTGAATTGCATTCTATTTGCAATAAGTAATAATTACTAAATGATCAAAATAACCTTGAACAGGATTAATAACTAGAATCATATTACATTGAAGACCGACAAAAATCAAAAACATACATAATCCACAAAAGATACACTATCTACAGGGTGGCGCAATTGAACGTGCATGTTTAAAAAATAGATTAAAAAATAAATACAAAAAGTATGGTTAAAATAAATCTAAGGCATTGTAGAGTAATAAATGGAGTTTATTTTTTAAAAATAACATCATCTAAATGGTGACCTCCTCTACGACGGCACTCCTTTAACCGCAAACGAAAATTATTGAAAACTTTCTTCAGTAATACTGGTGTAATAGCTGCCATTTCACTACGGATATTCTCCTTGAGCTGAACGATGTTTCTCGGATTATTACTATAGACTTTGTGTTTGAGTTATCCCCACAAAAAAAGTCAAGAGGCGTCAAGTGGGGGCCATGGGATATCACCTCTTTTCGAAATCAGTCTACCAGGGAACATCTGCTTCACCACCGCCATGGAGTCATTTGATGAGTGACAGGTAGCTCCATCTTGTTGGAATCAAGTTCAGGAATTCACTATTCTTGAACTTTCAATTTCTGGAGCCAAAAATCCGTCCAACATCTCAACATAGCGTTCCGTATTAACCGTAACGTTTTGGCCCCGCGCATTTTCGAAAAAAAGGAACAATTATTCCTCTGCCAGAGATTGCTGCCCATACTGTCACTTTAGGACTATGCAATGGTTTCTGGTGTTTGATTCTGGAATTTTCACTGTCCCATTCATAAGGAAATGAGCCTCGTCAGAGAAAAGGATATTGTCAAAATTGGAAAATCGATTAAGCATTTCATTAGCAAATGCGAGCCTTGCTATGAAGTCAGACTCTTCCAATTCTTGTGTTAATTGCAGCTTATATGGATGCAGTTTAAGATCCAATATTAAAATTCGTTGCAAACTTCGTCGCGATAATTGTAAGACAGACGATCTCTTGCGAGTCGACATTTGTGGATTTCCTCGTACTGACTCCATAACTCTCTCAACATTGTCTTCGGTCCTAGATGTTCTTGGGTGACCATTTGCTTGTGGTTTAAATGTTGAACCGGTCTCTTCAAAACGCTTTACCCATATTTTAATTAAATTAGCACTCGGAGCTTCACTAATTCGCCGTATTCCATATTCAGCACAATATAGTCGCCTAGTATGAACGAGAGTTCTCGTAAAATGCGCGCACGCAAAATGCTCAACGCTTCCTGTCGAAGTGATTCATAGCGACTAAAACTCCATGAGCCCGCCAACCCAACGATGTAGGCGCCCCCCGCCCGCGCCTTTTCTACCCCGCAAAAAAATATGATGCTATATGCACGTTCTATTGCGTCACCCTGTAGCTTTTCATTAAACTATGTTTACTTCCATCTGTGCCAACAAAAACTTCTATACAATTATGCCCGGTGGACAAATGCATAGACAAGAACTTGCGATAATTGAGTTACATTTGACTTGTGCTCTTCGTTGAGAATATTTTCATATTGGTGGACAAAAAAATTTATTTTTATTTTCCCAATCATGAAAAGGGAAATCAAAAATTTGGATATGTTTTTCGAAAGAAAGAATTTTTTATGTTGCTTATACGCGCATAACCTTTAACGCAAGCGGCACAGAGACTTTTATTATATTCTCTTTAGGGGTTTTTAGCAAATTGTCTGATTTCAGAAGAATTTATATTTATATTGAAAGTTTCTCGAAATATCTCACAGATAGAGACACGCTTTCCGTAAATCACAACACAGGAATTAAAATTGATCTTTGACTGAACATTTGCTTCTAGTGCCATGGTAGTGTGCGTGACCCGTGATAATTATACAGCCTCAGATCTGTAGTTGAATAAGTATGATTGCGCGAATTGGCGAAAAGCTTACGAAAATATGCAAAAAGAAGTGGACTATATCAAAATGCCATAACTTCTAGTAATTCTACAAAAACTACATTGCATCTAATGAATGAGACGTGGGAGAGCTTGCACTCATGCTATTTTTAGACTTAGACTTTAGACTCAAATAATAATAGGTGGTTGTATGCTGGGTTGAGCCTACGATCACGTGAACGATGGTCTCGTGTACTAATCATAGCGCCATGATCTGTCCACATAGAGGCAATGTATAGGTATTATGTACGAGTATTCGACGCAGAACTTTTCATTAACCAAAGTTGTAAATTCCACGGTATAGCAGGATCTACAATTATCAGGTATACCGGATATTGATTTTAAGAAAGAACAGTTATCAGTTAGAATAAAAGATTAAATTAAATTAAATGGCTCATTATGTTTTTACAAAATCACATAACAAATCAATCATTTATAGTTTCCATAATTATGATCATAATCAGAATAACATAATAATAAGAAAGCCAATGTTATATTCATATCTCAAAACATTTCAACCCTAATCCTAATTTGTTTTTTGCTGAACATAAAATCCTCAAATGACCATCCTAAACAAATTATTTATAAGACAACCATCCACTCTAGCAACAATTTCGATAACTGTTGATATCTTCTTCAATTAGGTGCTGCGGTTATTTATACGAGTATAGAACTTGAACTAGTAAAAGGTTATAAATTTTTTTGGCTTCAAAACCACCGGTATGGCAAGGCTGTCAACTGTCAGCTGTCATCTGAAATGTTATTTATTTGCTGAAAGGCGTTTAACAATTGAAGAACGTGAAAAAATGACTAAAACTAACTACAAATGTCATGATTCAAACGAGGTAACTTTTCGTGCCTTACGTCATAATCGGCTTATTATGCAAAGAATTGGCAAGATTATGGAGAAATTTGAAGAGATTAAAAGTATTACAGATGTTGTCAGGTTTGTGCATCGTAGGCACTGCTCAAAACATCACTTCTGTTAGTGAAAGTATGACGGATAATCCCAATTTCAATTCAGTGCGCTATGGCTTTATGATAACCTACATTTTTTTGTTTGTAATTGCAGATTATGGAGTGGACGACATGGGCTTTCAACAAAACTGTGCCATGAACTGCAAAACACAACAGATTTTTGCCTTATTGCATGAGAAGTTTGTAGAAAGCATAATTTTACAATTTGGCGACTTCAATTGACCAACAATATCATCCGATTTGGCGCCATTAGACTTTTTTGTAGGGCTACATCAAAGAACATGTTTACGCCGATAATTCCCAAATTTTGGAGCACTTAAAAACCAACATTCACAAACTATCGCCGAGATACCGCCCGAAATAAGCGAAAAAGTGATTGAAAACTACGTCAAGAGGATACACTGCTGCAAACAATCCAGAGGCAATGTACATAATGGCTAGGTCCAAACATTATAATTGTATATTTACTTATATTACTTTGAAATTAAATTACTTAATACTAAATTTGAACTTCAAAAATTTATTTAATTTGAATTGCAATCGTGAATTACTTTTGTTCAACTATGCTATAAAATTTACTTGTTACGTATTGTGAATTGATTACTGAATTGTAAAAAGGTAAATTGTAAAGAGACAAGTTAGTATGCCAAAAACGGCACTTCTTTGCATCACATCATAGCGAGTAGTCATTTTCAACCCTCATCTCGAATTCAACATTAAATTTACCTATTATAACATGAAAAGAACTACCGTTCTTCATCAATCATTTCATAAGCATTTATAATTGTGAAATCTGCCTTTACCAAAGACACAGTCCACATCATATCAACCACAATTTCGCTAAAGATCGATTGGATCCACGTCAACCGCTATCATCAAAACTCTTTCCAAACGCTAACACCAATCGATCCTTCCCCCCTTAGCACAAACGCTAACGTTTGTTCAATAATGAAATAAATGTTTAATCGAAATCATAGCCTTATGTATGTTTTATTTAACATTAGTTTTGAAACCGAAAAAAGAATAGCCCGTTAGTTGCTATTCTAATATCGTCGTTCTGAGTTCTGAACTTACTTCATCATATAAGAAAAAATGCCTCTGCATCGCACAAAAAATACGAATTAAACTTTTCCGAAATTTTACAAAATTTTTATTAAAAAAAATATACATTTTGTAAAATTATCCGATAAGGTCAAGGTACGAGTATTGCTACAACTACGAGCCGTCAGCGTATAAAAAACATTTTCCGAAAATATAATTTTCAAGTGAAGAATTTGCCTAAAATAATGTTAGCTAAAATAACTGTTAATATTCTTTCTTAAAATGTATAAATTATATGCCCATTTATATATTCCTGTAACAAACTATTACGGCAACTTATACTATTTCACAGTACTCTGTTGTTGATACCTATTTATTTATTTTTTTGGTTTTTTACTAAAACTTTTGTACGTTTTGTTTTTATTCAGTACAAGCTATAGCATTACAATTATCAACTTTTAACACTTTTTAGGTCTTTTAGAGTCCTAACCTATGACATTTCGGTTAAGTTGAATTAGCTTGATATGACTTGAATTATACGGAATCTATTATTTCATTATATTTCATAACGAAATTAATGGTAGCAAGTTTACTTTTCAGAAAACAGTATATTTATTATCAATTTTATCAATTTTTGTTTAAATTTATGCTTTTAAATTGCTCTCTGCCAGAGAAGTGCTTGATGTAGAAATTATTTGTTATTAAGTCAAACGGTGACTCTTCGTTCATAGATGGCAGAAATTTAAAGTGTAGGGATTAAAATTCAGTACGAATTTAATTTAGTGTCACACAGGAGGAACTTCACGAAACAAAACTGATCAAGCTAATTTATTCTCAACAGGAAAATCGTCATTTACAAATTCAACTTAACAAAATAGATGAAAAATTAGTTTTTCCAAACTTTATTCTATTATTAATTCCCGCCATATATTTCTTTAAATTTGCAATTATTATGAGTTATACAATTTAAGAAAAAATATTTAAAAGTCTTCAGTTTTCTTGAGGTGTTCTCAATCAATATTTGACAAAGTTTCGTCCTACTGGTGCAATTTCATGAACATTTAACATCAGCTGTTCGTGGTATAGAAGACAATGCACTGACTCATTGCCTCTTCTCTTCTCATCTCTAACGCAAATGGCGTTTTTATCAGCTTTATATGACTGAGGCAATAACTATGGCAATCCCTAAAAAGGAATATGAATTGGAACAGTAATTTTCCTTATCTACCAGTAGTATCATGGATTGCTTTGCCATTTTTTTAAAGGGTGTTTGAAGTCTCATGTAGGCCCAGTTTCAAATTCGATCTGAATACGAAATATTTCGGCGCAAAAATACTGCTTAAAAACTCAGCCCGTTCGGTCTCTATGATGATTTCAGCAGTCACACGGGTTAACGGGCACGGATTCACATGCTTAAATCGATGTTGATTTTTACTATAATTAAGTAGAATAACAAATAAAGTTTGTCTCTCCTTCTTTGGTAGTGAGTATACAATTTTTCTCAGCATGAATTTTTAAATTTTGATACGTTTTTTTTTTTTTCTCAATTAAACATTCTCAATTCAGATCTTCCATATCATTACCCATAATTATGTTAAGCTCTATTGCAATTTTTGATTAAAAAATATGACATTTTTGACAATTTGTTTAGAAATATTAGGTATGGAAATTTTTTTTTTGGCACCACCTTACAATATATAAATTAACTCACATCTCGTATCTAAAACGTTTCCGATGCCATCTCAATTCCTAAGACCGCGACCTGCTTTGTTTGCAAATTTTTGTTTCTTTTTTGTTCTATATATTAAAATTACCAAGAACTTTTCTTTCCAATTTTTATCAATATTGGCCATTTTTATTTCGTTTTGCAGACAACATAGGATTATCAACCATTTGTGACAAATTAAAAATAAAATTGTAAAATCGTGCACATTATCGCCAGAAAATTTCAATAAAGAAATTCCAAAAGACTATTAAAACCAATTAAAACAAAAAATTGGATCTAAAACATTCGGTGCGACTTTGCCGGTTTTTTTTTGTGTTAAAAATATTGAATTGCTTCCCGAACAATAAAAAATCTGGAATCTACAATAATTAAATATATTCTTTTTTATACTAGTCCCTCAGAGCTACAATTCCTAGGGCACGAGTCTATTAGTACGTTTATAAAATACTTTTACGTTATATATAAGGCAATTCATTGGTAATAAAAAACTGGAAGCAAAGGTTAATGAATAAAAAAAAACTCAAAAAAATCTTTCACAAAGAAGAGATTCAAATAGATTATTTTCTTATACAAATTGTTCAACACCATTAGAAGTAGATATTACGAATCTGTAGCAGGATTTGATTTGCTTCAGCTTCTGGAATCAAAACATACAAAGTTTTATTCAGATTCCCACAAACCGTATTAAAATTGTTCTGAATTTTGTTTTTGTTTCATACAATCGAAATGAAATTATATATAATTTTGATTCTAATTCTTACACCCGAAACGAAATTAGAAACAAATTTGGTTTAGATTCAGTTTATGAAACCTTTCTTTTTTTACCACAATACAAACGATTATTATGTACGAGTATTTCAATTCTAAAAAAATTGACAACTTTTTTGAGCAGCTGAGAAAATTTCTGAGAGCTTGTTATCACAGATCCAGAAAATAAATTATTTGAAATATTTTCATCTTTCGTAGTTTGACGCCATGCCTATTTCCCAGTGAAGAAACGCTACTGTATTTGGTTTCAATTCTGATTCACATTCAGAAATGAGAGTGCAAGAAATTATATTTTTGTTTTAGGTTCTGAAAAGATAGTATCTGTTTCATTATGCTTCATAAAGGATCAAAAGAGATACAATATAAGTTTCTAATTGCGTTTTATATAAGTCAATATATGAAATGAGTTATTCCAAATATGATTCAGAAACAAATTTCTAAGTTCACAACTTCAAACCCGAAACGAAAATAAACTTTTGTCAAGATCGGTATGTATGAGGTTATCCATCGGTTTCAAAACCGCCGGTTAGGCAAGGCTATCAGCTGTTAAATATCTATAATCTAAAGTGTTATATATTTAGTAAAAGGTTTGTCATTTACAAATATGGATCGTTTGGCGGCCGAAGAATGCGTAAAAATAATTAAAACTTACTATAAAAGTGGTTATTCAAACATGGGCACTTAGCAATACTCGTATATTCGGTAACTGTTGATATCGTCGTAAAATGAGTACTGCAGTTGTTTATACAGAACTTGAACTAGTAAAAGGTTGTCCATTTCGTGACTTCAAAACCGCCGGTCTAACAAGGTTGTCAGCTGTTAAATACCTGTCATCTGAAGAATGCGAAAAAATAGTTAAAACTTACTATAAAAGTGGTGAATCAAATGTGGGCACTTTTCGTGCATTACGGACTGATTATGGCCGACGTACTGTGCAAAGAATTGGCAAGATTATAAAGAAACTTGAAGAGATTGGAAGCGTATGTTAAGATTAGGAACCGGACAATATGTAGTTTTAACAAGATAGTGCCATGGGCCGTATGATCATGCAATTTGACACCGCCAGACTTTTCTTGTAAGGCTAAAAGGATTCACCACTGCAACCAAAAGGCTGTCATTTAAATATCATTGCATTTCGCATATAATGGCGAGATCCAAGCATTATAATGAAATGCAAGTTTTATCGAAATCATAGCTTTTTGTGTGTTTTATTGAACCGAAAAATAGATAATCTGGTACTAGAAAAAGCTTATTTATATTCTATTTCAAGGAACATCTGTTTAAATAGTGTAATTTTCATTAATATAGGTATAGTAGTAAGAGGCCTATTTTTGTTTCTTGTGAAGGGAAAAATACATAAAATTACTTAAAAAAAGGAGTGTCAGGAAAGAAGTAAGAAAAAAAGTAAAAAGAAGTAAAGTGGAGAAAAAGAAAGCGCTGTGACTATAAACTACATGCTAGAAAAGATTTTCAACGCTTCAGTAATACTGAACGAACATCTATATTGGACTATAACACTTTATCTCTACATTTTCAGTATATGATATCTCGTAAAGCACAGCAGATGCGAAGTATTCAACTTCGTATTTAAATTCATCGATTTACTTATTGTGCCTTTTTTGTCGTTACAAACGCTGTTGAGGGTGAAAAAAATTCGTTTTACACCACTTGCTACTTTTACTGGTACCTTTCTTGCTCTGGGATTTCTCTGAGCTATCTGGCCGCTGAGTTGTGTTGTGGTTTCATATCTGTATCTGTTGTTTGAAATCTTCTGCTCCTGCTGGGCTGCAAATTTCTGTTGAAGTAGTTTTCTTCATGTGTGTCTCTTTTGTTTGTTGTGTGTTGATTTCCCATATTTACTGTCAACAAGACAAATACTTGACATAATTCATGCGCCGATTTATTTGTTTAGAAGATTTCATTTCTGCTGCTTGTTTCTACAGTCTCCCCGTTCTGCGGTCCGTAGATTGCCGAGTGATATGTGTGTCCGCCGCATTCTCAGTGGACTCTGAGTTGAGCATCGGCAAACTTACAAGTTCTACATACAAACAATGCAGCATTGCACCGATCACACTCAACGCCACAAATGTTGCGCATGCGCGTCTCTACGAGTATGTGAGAGTTTGTATGATATTTGCATATATTAACCGGCAACTGCACTGCACTACTGCGAGTGCCCCGGCCAACAACATTGTTTGGCGTGGAAATATTGCGTAGGCTTTGCAGCACAAATGCAATAACAACAGAAACGGACAGAGAGGGGGTTAGCTTTGGTGGAAAAGGATAATGTGTTAAGAATTATTAATAATTTTAACATGTTTTAAATAAAGAGAAATCAGAGAAGAGAGTGAACAGCGAAAACTACTTGAAATTATGTGTTAAATTAATTCACGCTATGGTGGAGACGTGCGAATAGGATTTGAAATATGTAAATTAATTTCCAGAATCCAGAATGCATTGAATACATGTGTTATAAAGGGATATTGCTGCAACTCACATGTATGGGTTATCGATTTTTCAGTTGCAAAATTAAAGTTAAATAAAACACCCATAAAGCGATGATTTCGATGAAACTTGAATTTCATTATAATGCTTGGACCTTGCAATTGTGTACGAAGTATTTGACTATATCTGGATTGGTTACAACAGTGGATCTTTTTGAGTTTCCTACAGCGTCATTTTCAAAAAATACGCCCAAATAACACCTCTAGGCCATAACACTCACTCAATAGTCAATTCTTCCGGATGCAATGACTTTTCCGCAATCACTTCTGTATTCTCCGAGCCCCATATGCGACAATTTGGTTTTTTTTTACCAAGTGAGAAATTAACTTCATCGCTGAAGAAAATTTTGTTCGATTGAAAGCCAACATTTGAATCACTACTTTTGTAGTAAGTTTTAACTACTTTTACGTATTCATAAAAGGCAAACCTTTCACTAAATAAATAACACTTCAGATGGCAGGTATTTAACAGCTGACAACCGTGCCAGGCTGGTGGTTTTGAAACTGCTAAATGAATAACCTCTTATATGTCTGCCAGATCCAGAATTGCTAACTTATATTACTATTTCGTGTAGGTATACTGATTGACCTACATCTACTTCGTTTCTATATCATAACACGATGAAATAGATAATTCTGTTCAGTAAATCAAAAAGAAAGTATGGTTTCATTTAGTTATATTTTTTAATCGTAATTACAACTGGGACGTGATGCAGGTTAGGGATAGATACGTTTGAATAGATTTTATCTGAAATTTATCTAGCATGCTCTCAGAACTTTTCACAATCAGATTAATATTTTGTATTTAAATATTCCAATGAAGGTTAAATGAAAGAGATAAAACTGAATTATAAGCAGAGTTTTATGGTTTTGTTAATAGAATCTGAAATAAACAGGACCGCATTCGCAAATATTTTCTGAAAATTTATTAGTAACATTTTTTTAGCAAACACATTCTTCAAAACTTCAATACATTGGTATGAATATGGATCATCATTTATAAATTCGCTTCTGATAAATGAAGTGATATTACAACTAAATGTAAAATCTATATTATATTATGCACTTTTGCACTTTTCTTTTTTTAGGTTTTCATCTTCAACTTCTTGAGAAAACTGTGAAACGTACTGGAGCGACATTTTGTTTTTAGGACACGTTATTTCCAATAGATGGCTGTGGTAATTTGTATCTTGCGTTGTGTAACTGTCACTGGCTTACGTTAGATGGTGTTAGGAAGATAAGATTTCGTACTCAAAAAACAACTAAGACAGTTTTGAGATTGCTTGACTCAGTTTTGTTTGAATACGCGTCATAAATGGACACCAACAAAGAAGAAAGACATGTTTATAGTTTTTCTAACATAAAGATGAAAACGTATGCCGGGTTGCTGTAAACAGTGAATAGTGTTTATGGTCTTAATATATGTTACATCGATATTATAGGCTTTTATTTTATGCCCCAAAGTTCTGCCGAGGAAATTATTCGTTCCAATCATGTACAGCACAATTTTTTTTTTGATAAATGGACAAGTGTAGCTGATAACGAGTTGATCCGATCTGAAATAAATTGGACTTAACTCCTCAGATGGGATTTTCGGATTTAATCTCTATCTGGGTTGCTCCAGAATTTATCAAATCGTCAAATGAAGTTGTGGAAAATTACATCATAAATAAATTCTCCATTCGAATGCCGTCATTTACTTCATTTGCAGTTTATGGAAAATTGAATTAGTGCATGTTTTTGCAAAGTGGTAAAAGTTAAAATAGCACGTTAATCGATAATACCTGTACCATCTGACCATTTGTCAGAATTTAATAGTTTTGTTTTATAATTTGTATAAAACTTGAGAAATATATATATATATATAATATAAATAAAAATATATATAAAACTTGAAATATCTTATATCCAATTTAGTGAGTAGAGTCAATCAAGAGTATGAGAGAAATTGTATTTTAGGTTTTAATATATAGAATGTAATGTAAGAGGTAGGCCGAATTCAAGAGCTACTTTGGGGTCCACGAAGTATTAACCATTACTGAAACTGTAGTCACATAAACAACTCCAACTACACTTTTCCTACATTTCATTGTATTGATACAAAAGTGTGAGAGTAAAAGGATGGATGTGACGAATTACTGAATTCTTCTGCTTAGAATATGTGGATGAAAGATTGATTTTTCAGGGACATCATGACACCTAGGCGCTATGGTTTAGTGGGCGATATACGGACACATCTTCAGATAAGTGGGCGTGTCAAATATGCTCTATTCTCAAGGTTAACATACAGAAGCCATCTTTAGAAAAATTGACTTATTTCAGAATTTCACAAAACATTATTGTGGATATGGTCAATATGTGTATTCTAACAGGGCGCTTGTGATTTACCTACGTCGGTACAGTGTCCTACAAGCTTTTACAAATCGGCGAATTGGAGCCAATAGGAAAGAATTTGTGTGTGATATCTGCGTCTGTAGTGTAGTTAATGTTGTATTGCCTCCTCACCCATACAAATTATATATATTTGTATATATATATACATATATATGTATGTATACTATATGTACGAAAACAACATAAAAAAGAAGACCTTTCTGTATAGGAAAACATTTTCTTTGTTTTCCATTACATTACATTTTTTTCAGCGATATTCAATAGCTTCTACACCCTGTTTATAGTAAGAACGGTCAAACTCCTAAAAATAGCCATCAACCGCAGACTCCACCTCTTCATTTTTAAAATCTTATTCATTTATTGAAAATCTTTTACCACCGAGCCATTTTGAAAGTTTGGAAATAGAAAATAGTCCGAGAGTCTAAATCTGGCGGACAAGGTGAGTGATGAATCAACTTTTAAAGTTTGAAAATAGAAACCAACTTTAATTCATTAATTTCGGCCATCGCAGTAGTGGATGTGTGAATTGGTGCACTGTCTTGAGGAATCAACACTTTCTTTCGCTGCAATAAATTAGCATAATATTCACCGTTTATGGTTTTTCCTTTTTGATGATACGAGTAATCAGTAATAATACCATGCCCACCTCAACAAACAGACGCAATGACCTTGCCTACAGATGGAACCGTCTTCGCCTTTTTTAGACACAATTTTCCGATTCCAGTCTCAGGTGTGAGTGATATTATATATCTATATCACCATATATATATACAATTTTTGGTCGACGAATAGATGACAAAATTTCCGGAAAATCGTTGAAAATTCATATTTCTTTAGTTATGGTTACATTTTCTCCTATCAATATCGTTCAATTTACAAAATTTCGAAGTTATCTTGCCTATGCATGGGGTATTTGTGCCACATTTCCGCACTGTGGCTCAGGTGGAAACTGGTCTTTTATTATGTTACGTCCTATAATCGTACCTATACACAATGCTGATGGATGTATTATTTAAAACATAGAGTAGCAGAATGGTAGGCGTTGATCGACTTAATTATTATGAACGTTCATCTTTGTGATGAAATAAAATACGCTTTAAAGTGAAATATTAAACAATTATATCGATTACATTCCACCTAGCGTATTTTGGAATATAAAGAATATTTTGTGCTCCGACTACAAAGAAATATTACTTTAAATGTGGAAAATCCATTGGAGCAAAAAGAAAGGAATATTTTCGTAACATCGCACAGATGGTTCCTAGTTAAGAAACAATTAACGTTCTTAATGTTACGCTAAATATCATATAGGGGCATCCATTTAGTGGTTTTAAATCCGCAGGATTGGTAAGGCTGTCAGCTTATTAAACACCTGTCATCTGAATTGTTGTTTATTCAGTGAAAGGTTTGTCATTTACGAATATGGATTGTTTAGCAACCGGAGAACGCGTAAAAATAGCTAAAACTATAAAAGTGGTGATTCAAACGTGAGTACATTTCATGCAATACGGGGTGATTATGGTCGTCATAATAGACCTACCGTGCAAGAGATTGACAAGATTATAAAGAAATTTGAAAAGATTGGAAGCGTTACTGATGTGGTCAGGTCTGTGCATCATCGCAATGTACGCATTGCCGAAAATATCGCTTCTGTTAATGAAACTGTGGCGGAGAATCCGAATTCCAATTCAGAGCTCTATGGTCGTTTTCTCGGATAACCCCCAAACGTTGGATCATTTGAAAACCAACATTCGAGAAATGCGAGAAAAACTGGTTGAAAACTACCTCAAAATGATCCAATGCTGAAACCAATCCAAAGATGGTCATTTAAATGACATTGTATTCGTACATAATGGCAAGATCCAAGCATTATGATGAAATAAAGGTTTCATCGAAATCATAGCTTTATGTGTGTTTTATTTAACTTTACTTGAAAACGACCAATGGATAATCCTATGTTGTCATTGAAGCATTCCTTGTTAAGTCCGCGTCATTGTTTCTTGATCGCTTCATTATTCAAACAGTTCAAATTTTAAATGTATACCGAAGTTCTCTGACCATACGAGAATTATTGAGTAAGTTCTTGAAAGACGGACGTTGATAGGTAAATGGTTTCACATATAGAAGTAGTGCTAGAAACTGGCATCTCTTAATTTTTTAAGCTTAAACTTTCATAAAAATTCCGCCACTATTTTTGATATAACATTTCCTCTACTTAGGCTGTGTTGCAGTATTTTTCAAAAATTTGAATTGAGATTTTCACATTCGATTTTCTGAAAGAGAAAACTATTTGCAAAAATGGATTGGACAGAAAGCTTTATGAAAAAGTTATAAATTCTGAATTTTTTGAATGATTGAATTTTTTGGAAATTATCGTGAAGTGATTACCGTAAAGGAGGAGCTAAAGCAAAAGAAATTGCCTGATTTTCATCAAATTTTAATTGATTAGGTTTTTATGGATTGACTGAGCTCTGTATTACTTCAATATTTGAACAATATTATCTCTAAGACGCATTTATTGCGGCCTTATTGAAAAACTCTGATATACATAATGATTTTAGTATGATTTTCCTGTTTTATGCACAAAATCCATAAAATAGGGGAGAAAAACAATTCGCACACAAAAAGACTGCCTCCTGTGATAATTGAATGAACAGCACTTACTGAGCTTTCCTCACGTTTTTGTTAGAAGTTGGTTAGTTTAGTTAATTCTATAATTATGCTGCTTAGTTGCTTCTCTAAGCTTGTATCTATTGTCCGCATTGATGACAGTCTATTGCTTGCTCATTAGTTTTGTTTCGCAAGATAATAAACAAGTTAATAAGCAACATGAATTTCTATAACGAAGTCTAACTGTCACAGTAGGGTGGTTCAGCCATCCGAGATCTTCATACATGGCAGGAATTATGCCCACTATGACTACAATTTATTTGAATCCCAGATAAAAAGTATTAAAGCCACCTACCGTACCGTATACTGCATACCATTATGCATCCGCTTAAGTGTTTACTCGATAAGACCTAAAGGAAGGAAATCACACAAAACTAATTAAAATCCTACTCATCACATTACTAGTAATTTCTCATTTTTATTCTCAGTAATGAGCATTTCTTAAATAGTATTTTGTCGATGGTCGTCAGTCAGACAGTCAGCTAGACTGGTCAATGGTGATATTCTGTTGGCAACTTGACCAAAATATGTTGTAAACCACATAGCTTAATGTGCCACAATGCAAAACAACTCAAACTCCTGCAACGTTTCATCGGTGAACAATGGCGAATAAGTGGCAGCAACCAGTGAGGTAGTAACTACTTACAAAACATTATGTAGTGATAAAATTTTAAGATCCTCAACACCAAGTCAATTTTATGGATATGTGGTCGAATTGGTAGTGCACGGAGAGAAAATTTTTAAAAGAAAAAACAAA
The DNA here is from genome assembly GCA_019455685.1 of Philornis downsi. Taxonomy (NCBI): domain Eukaryota; kingdom Metazoa; phylum Arthropoda; class Insecta; order Diptera; family Muscidae; genus Philornis; species Philornis downsi. Next base: position 2,093,885 of record JAHXMU010000072.1, read on the forward strand.
ATTTTGTGGTGGCAAATCAGCAAAGAAAATCCTTATGTTCGCTTAATGGAATATCTAACATTATTTTTAGAATTGATAGAACTACGACCTGGGACTGGCCAAGTACCGGTTATATAAAAAATATAAAAGGAGTATGAACTTTTTCTTAAAAGGGTAAAGCTTAGCACCATACATTAATTTCTGTTGTGGTAGACACAGTTTTGCAATATTTTTACTCATTTATTACCGTATTATAAATAATAAATCTCTATTTAGACTTATCTTAAACTTTTACCTTGTTTTCCCTCAGTGTTTCAATTGTAATTTTTCTTTTTGTAGAAGACAAAAACTTTTGAAATGCAAAATCGAAATATGTTTTGCTTAATTAACGATGTTTGTTGCAAAAAGGAGCGTCAGCTTTAACACTGACTGTTTTTTTTTATTAAATGCTTTCTGTCGAAAATAAATATAAACAGTGGGCCAATGAGGACAAATGTCTGTCTGCGATAGAAAAGAAATAATGTGCAATATTTTTTGATTGCCCGCTTATTTGGAGTGTGGTAATAATATTTATCAAGGACCACAACTACTTTTGCATCCACATTCACGCATGCTTGATTGAATTATTTCAGTTGTAATTGAAAAAACTTGCTGATAGAGGGGACTAGACGTGGTAATGTGATTTTGAAACAATTTCTCTAAAGTTTATCAGCGGCCAGCTATAATTTTGGAATAGTCTTCGGTAGATTTGGTTATAGGATTCGTAGCCTTCGCTAAAATTAGATCTCGAATTTGGAAGATTTTATTTTCCAACAAATTTCAAGCCTCTATAATTTTGCTTGCTTTGTCTGGATCTGATTATTTGTTGCGGTAGAAAGTCAACAAATAAACAGATCCAGACAAAGCAAATGCAATTATAGAGGCTTGAAATTTGTTGGAAAATAAAATCTTTTAACTTTTTACCGCAACAAATTCAATCAATCAGTTGGATTAAGTCCTTAAGTTGATAATTTCACCAAACTGTGTAGAAATCCAAAATTATTGTAGGCGCCATAGAAAAAAAAACCCAAATAAAAGCCGCAGATTTTTTGTTCAAGATTTTATCTTCATATTTTTATTTATTTAATTATATCTTTAGTTATTAGTAGGTAAGGATATGATATGTAAAATAGTGAATATGTGTTTTTCTCAAGTAAGAATCGCTGGCGCAAATTGTTTGATATAAACATCATGCGATTTTGATTTCTTATTATTTATTTATTTGTAAATTGCGTTTCTGGATGCTGAATACTAATTTGTAACGTTTTATGTATATTTCGTTCAGAAAGCCTTGAAGGCTGCTAAAGAATTTCATCACATATTGGTAGTAAAAAATAAAATTAAAAAAAAATTTTGGTGCCAGGACCTGAAAGACGAGCTACAGAAAAATACAACAATTAAAAGGTCAACCATATATACAAAATAGAACATATGTATATTTATTTTTCATGTTGTTAAAACACATTTTGTTTTCATATAGATCGTTATCCAAATAAAAAAAAAGTACGGGTCAACAGAACAGCCGAAATTCTTTTCAGAAAATTCACTCAATTTTTTAATTCATGTTACTTTCAATTCTGGTGTTCCTAAATATAAGGGCGGTCTCAAAACTGGCCGAATTAAAGTTGGGAAAAACCGCAGACTCCACCTCTTCATTGTTGACAACCCTTTTACCACCGAACCATTTTTCCAACTTTGGAAATAGAATAGTGGATGTGTGAACTGAAGCATTGTCCTAATTAAATAACCATTTTTTCCGCCAAATGCGGCCTTTTCCATAATTTCATAGCCAAAATGCTGCAAAAAATAGTATAATATTCGCCGTTGATTGTTATCTTTTCTGAATATAATCAATAACAATAATCCCATTCGCTTTCCAAAAAAAAAAACAGACGCCCTGACCTTGCCTGAATATGGAACCGTTTTCGGCTCCTTTGGATAGGATTGTCCCATTCCAATTCACTGCTTTGATTGTTACTTCGTCTTAGGTATGAAGTGGTGGACCCATGTCTCATCCATAGTTATAAATATACAAAAATTCGGCTTTATTGCGGTAAAACATCGCTAAACACTTCACCAAAACATCTTTACGACGCCGTTTTTGCTCTCACGCGAAAGCAAGCGCGGCATCCATCTTGCGCACAGCTTTCTCATCTTCAAATCTTCGGTCAATATACGATATATAACACTTTTTGAAATGCCTATCATTTTACGCACCTTCAGCCGATAATCATCCAATATATTATGTGGATTTTCTTCATCTTGGCTGCGTGGCAACCTCAATCGGCCAACAACCACGGTGTTGGTCTTGGCAGCTCGTACGACCTCGTTAAAATCCCGTTACTCAATATTTTACAGTAGCGAACAAAGGAGCAGACTGCCCCAGAGTAGAATCAAGCTCGGCTTTATTATGGGTTGAGCTGCGACCTTTCAAATGGAAATATTGAATTACATAACAGTGAGGATTTACTTTCATGTTTACAAATTCACTGCTATCGTTTACTTTTGATGGCGCAAATAAAAATACTAAACAACTTGGCGCCGTGAAACTTAAAACATATGTTTTCTAAGGTTGCCACTTTTCACCAAATTATTTTCTTTTTCAAACTATTGGCGCTATATATACATCAGGACGTGCAAAAATTTTTGTGAAGTAAAAAACTTATCTTGCAATTGCTGATTTAAATAAAAATTGAATGCAAAAATTGACTTTTTTTCGTATAGTATTTTTGGGCCATTTTTTTTTTTTGTTTTGAAATAACGCCCAGGTTATTAAAGATAGACCAACAAAACAGCCCATAATTGTAAAAAAAACTTTAAAAAGGTGTAATTTTTTGGCAATTTTGGTGTCCTCTAGAGTATGTGGTTTCTGAGTTCATAGCCATGGAAAAATGCGTGCATATAATTCTTAATTAGATAACAGCTAAAAAAAGCAATATCAATTTCAGGCATCTTTAGGAAAAAGCCAACTAGTGTAACAAAACTCCTCATTGCAGTTGTATCATAAACATCATATACGAGTACACGTTCTTTTTAAAATTAATGGATTAATCGATTTTACTGCCGACGAATGAAGATGATATTCCTATACGTAAATGGATGGCGCATAACTTACGGAAGTTTGAATCTGATGAATTCTTGCAAATACATTCCACTGTAATTTATATGAAAATACATGAAACATTGTGTCTGTCCAACAGTCTACGCGTTGGGTGTTTTTTTTTTTTTTCTTCCTTTTTACGTAGGAAAAATCACATAACTCTCTTATTACACTGCAAGAGCAGCAAAAGCTACAGCATTAAAAAAACAACAAAATTTGCTACCAAAAATTACTTATGCTCGTATTGGAAGTCTGTCTTCCTAACATACCAACAAATATATTTAAACATATGCATCTATATATGCAGATACTTTAACTTCGTCTCGCTCTCCCTCTCTCTCTATCTCTCTCTTTGTCCGTCCAGCCAACTTGATTGTGCGTCTGAGTCCCAATGCGTCTGTTGGTCTGTCGATCCACACTGCCAATAATCGCAATTTTCGCACATCACTCATTTACAAGCACAACGAAATCTGCAAATGTAATTCGACGAAATGCGCATCCGCCGTTGCTCTTAAAGGCTTAAATGATTCCTTCTCTTCCCTTGGATTGCATCAGTCTGAAGAAAAGATTCTTAACTGAAACGAGTGATTTTTGTTTTTTGTTGAATATACTAAAACCATTCTTGCTGCCTTTGTAGCTGCTGTTGTTGTTGTGGTTCCTTAATTAATAACTTGAAAATACTAAAAACTGTTGAAAGTCACAGAAACACAGTCAAAGACAATAGCCAATGACGGCGGTATTGAATCGATTGAATCGTTGATTTGCATCGATATTCTTTGGATGCAGAAGAGATGATTTCTTAGTCGAACTGGAAAGAGCTGAATGAACGTATGTAAACGATCGTTCCAGAGTCTTTATATGATTGACCCTTTCAGATCCTTTATACATTACATAAGGAGTATGTATAAAATTATTGTTTGTAAACATATTCTCCAGTTCAACATCTTACGTACTTCATTCCAAGAGACAACATTTTAGAATGCACCTATTTCGGAATTATGTATTATATATTGGTACGAAATGGATTTCATGGAATCTACGTGGTAACACTGCCAAGTTATGAGTTGGCGAGAATTGATCACTTAAAAAGTCCGCTTAAAAGTAACAACATGTTTGGCACAAAGTTGACACAACTGTCCTTTATGGTGACGTGGAGTTTAAGTGGGGTCTGTCATTTAGTTTGTTTATTGTGCTGGATTCTGCCAGTTCACCAGTCAGTGTATTGCTCTTTTTACAATGGTTAAAATTATCGAACAAATTTTATATTGTAAATGGAATTTCATGTGCCGAATCGGAGAAAATGTTATAGAATGCTTTGAATTTACTTTATTAAAAGCGACGCGCATATGAGCGGTACAGTGCATTCAAAAGACATATAGATATCGCTCTGGTTGGTGAGACATCAACATATTCAACTGAAATTAATGTTGATAAAGTGAACGTGAAATGAAAAATGAAAATCGGCATTTAAATTTGATAGCGAAAGCTGTTGAGTTTTCTGTGTCACACGAAGCAATTCGTACCATTTTACGCAATTGTTTGCTTATGGAATGTATTACCGCTCGACAGCATCCGAAAGACTTGGATTTTCTTCAAAAAATAAATCGCGTAAAGGTTGTGGAAGATATTCTATGATAAATCAATTCCAATACCGCATTCACGCATTGTAACTGGTGATGAAAGATAGATTGATGAGTTCAACATACAAACCAGTCAACAAGCTTTGCAACTGGGTATTCTAACTGAGCTAAAACAGGGAAAATTACGTCAAATTGGATTAAAAGTTTAAGTAATTTTGACTATTTTTTACGATAATCGCGATGTTGAGCGCTCGAATTTCTTACCAAAAGGTCAGTATGTTAATAGAGAATATTATGTGAGCATTATAGGGCGTTTGAGGGAGCCTAGAGTAGAGAAATCGTGGCGTGAAGCGACGTCTTTTCCGGAAAACGGGTTTGAAAACTGGAAAAATGAATATATTGTTTTTAATTCACGAACAAATGGTAAAATTGTTAAAAACTCTGTGGTTTAGTACTTATATAGGTAGGGGTTTTCTTGCTTGCCCGATTTTGGTTACTTTTAAACTTACCCTACATATTTATAAAAGGTACACTTATGTCAGCTTCCTAGTACAAGCGGTGCGACATCTCTATTGCTTTCGACCCCGATTTCCAATATCCATTTTTACTACGATCTGGGATTTACATACTTTCAAGGGTCTCAGATGAGTATTACTAATGGTTACAATGTAATGATATCTTTTTTTGGTGAATATATGTTTGATTGCTTTTGGATAAAAATATATGCTATATATTTCAGTGGTTAGATTTGCTATTGAAGATGTTTGTTTCCAAATCAATTTAAAACATGATTTTTAAATCAGTTCAATTCTTTTTACATAATGTGGGGAACAACAGATAAGGCAAACAGAAATAACTAATATTATATTTATCAAAATATTTTATTGCATTTCAGCACTATCATTATGCTTAAAAAAACTGTACCATTGTGGGAATTTGGCATTGTGTTTCAAACTATTGTCTTTATCTTAGCTTTCTGAATGTTTCAGTATTAAAAACATTATTAACATTTCTGAAATTGATGTTATTTTGACCACCTTTAAGGTATCTAACACAAAATTAAGTTTGTATATTTTTTATTATGCGTTCATCGTTACGTCGCTCCCAATTAAATGAAACATTTCATATGATGCAACGACGGAGAAAAATTCTGGAACTTATTCGACGCTTCTTACTTTAGCTGCTTCGTAGAATCAAGTTGTGTTAGAATCGTAAATTACTAGTAATACCCAACTAATTATATCTTCATTTGGAGGAATGAAGGTATATATCGAGTGTTTAGAGTACCAAGCATCTCTTGACCAAATGTTATTCAGGACTTTTTAAGTCGATTGATCCATGTTCATATAAGTATTTAGCTGGCCAGATGACATAGCCTCATGTTTTTCCAGATTGTGGTAGGGAATTGCACATGCGCAAGTGGGCAAATGTATCGTCCTACCCCTTCTGCATCTATCATACGAATTGATCGATTTCCCCAAGATAGATACCAATTCGTTGGTATTCGCAATAACCAGAATGTTTCCCCTTGTATAGCTTTGTAAAGCGTAATAAAATTTGAAGCGATCAACCGATTTAATCCACATATTCTTAGCTGCACATCCACCAAACAATTATATGGAATTCAGTCAAATTTAGCATATATTATGCGTTTCACAAACTTAAACCTGAAAATAAAAATAGACGGCATTGCCCCATCCCTGTGGAAGCTCTCTCTTATCTTTCAAGTAGTTGCACAGAAATCAGCCAAATTTGCACGTACAATGACTTACCTATAATTTCTAAGCGGTAGACATTAGTAGGTTATACTTATTCCGTTTTCGTTTTGCGTCAATTCAGATCATTTTGTGAGAAGAGGATAGCAATTTCCTACCTCTTTTTCCTCTCCATGCACATTTTTGTAACAATACAAAAGAACCTTGAGTGAAGGTATACGAGTATGTAAGTCAGTTTACCTTAGTGAAATTTCTGTACTGGTCTTTTGCTATTTCTTCAGACAGAGTTTTACATGCTCCTAGAACCACATTTGATTTTCTACAAAAATACATGGATTACACGGGTTAGTTCTCTAGGTTTTGCCATTTTCGAAATTATTTTAAAATATTTTGTATCGCACTTGATACTTTACGTCTGAATTTATCGTGCATACATGTACGAGTTTAGTCCCAAAACTAGCCGACTTAATAAAGAAGACACAAAAAATTAGGAAACATTTTCTTTAATTTTCAATATAATTTCCTTTTAGCTCGATTCATTTTTCCAGCGATATTAAATGGCTTCTATACACTGTTTATTGTTGACAGTTGTTACTGTTAAATTTCTTAAAATAGCCATCAATCGCAAACTTCACCTTTTCATTGTTAGCAAATCTTTTACCTCCGAGCTATTTTTTCAAGTCGGAGTTCAGTCTAGAACAAGGTGTGTGATGAAGCAATTCAAACTTCAATTCATCAATTTTGACCATCGCAATACTAGATGTGTGAACTGGAGCATTGTCTTGATGAAATAAAACGTTCTTTCTGGCCAAATGCGGGTATTTCATCATCTAATCGCTGCAATAAATTAGTACAATATTCGCTGTTGATAGCAGTCAACAAAAATAATCCCATACATATCTCTAAGCCAGACGCCATGATCATGCCTGAAGATGGAACCGTCTTCGCGACACGACTATTGCTTTGCCTCAGGTGTAAAGTGGTGGACCCATATCTCATCCCTGGTTTTAAATCGACGCAAAAATTCGGCTTTATTGAGATGAAACATTGCTAAACACTCTACTGAAGCACCTCCACGACGCTGTTTTTGCTCTATTGAAAGCAAGCGCGGCATCCATCTTGCGCACAGCTTTCTCATCTTCAAATCTTCGGTGGGTATACAATGTGTAGCACTTTTTTAAGTGCCTATCATTTCAGCTAGCTTACGCACGTTTATCCAATACCATTTTGTAGATTTTGTTTAACTTTGGCAGCTCGTACGACTTCGTTTAAATTCTGCTACTCAATATTTTACAATCGTAAACGGAGGAGCAGACTCCCCTCAGCTTTACTATTGGTTGGACTGAGACCTTTCAAATGGAAATATTGATTTGAATAACGGTTTTTCCCCTGTTTACAAATTCACTGAGATCGTTTATTTTGGCGACTCAAATAAAAATACTAAACAACGTGGCACACTGAAACTTAAAACATATGTTTTATAAGGTTGCCAGTTTTCACCAAAATACTTTTTTCAAACTATCTATACACCATCTATACATCAGGTCGGCTAGTTTTGGAACTGTCCTCTTAGAAACCATCCCCTTAACTTCGCAATCAGCGGCGACAGCGTTATCTACATCATGTCGTCAGTGTTTTTCTTTTATGGCCAGAATGATTTCACTATTTCCCTACACGTATTTCATCGCGGATTCAATTTCGTTCCCAATTCAATTCTACTTGTGCTTTTAACCATTGACGCTAATGCCACCACTTCGCCGCTTCTCAATAATAGTAATAATGATGCTGTTAATGATCATGAGATGGCATTAAAATCAAAAGGGAAACGATTTTTTTTCTTGGCTTATGTTTTACATTTATGATATAATTGAATTTGAACAGAGTGAAATACAAAAACTTTTTAAAAGCCAATAACATTTGCTTGCTTTTGCATTTCAATTAAATGAAAATTAACCAGTTGCTTTTGAAGTCGACTTGAAGGAATTAATTAATTATTATTCCCTTACAATGTTTTCTAAATCGACAAATAAACGACCGATAATGGTATGAGTGTCTATATAGCAAATGCCAATGTGTATGTTCTGAACACTGAGTGTGCGAATGTGTACCCATTTTTGTAATTTTTTTTTACAATTTGCCATTTTTAATGAATCCAACATGCGGTTCACCACCACTCACAGAGCACATCCTCCTCCAGCGGGATCTCATCAAAAATTTTGGTTAGCATGCGCTCCACGTCAAGGATGGGTACATTAAGTTCACCTATATGAAATTCTCTTTACATTAAATCTTGCAGAAACAATCAAAAACGGTATCTAATGTAGACCAAAATAAAGTCATAAGAGTTTTTAAGACGACTTGAGATTTTTTTGTTCAAATTTATGATATGCTTTAGCTGATATTGGATTACATTATACTGAAATGACAAATAACATGATAATGGTGATACCACCACTACTAGATATTAGATCGATGACATACATAGGATGGGGCACGGATCGCGCTACAAACACAACGTCAATTTCAATGGAGACCGTTATTTAAAAATGTTGAAGGAGTTCCTTTTCACCAGAACTGCGCCGAAAACATTCAGTTTCAACAGCATTTAGTTCCAGCAAGATGGAGCAACTGTTGAGCAATAATTGAGGTGATCCCGACTTCAACCCTTCAGATCGCAATGAATAATTATCTGATTAGGTGTCGCCGAAACGAGGATGAGCATGGAAGTCATTTACGGTCTATAATATTCAAAACCAATTAGTAAAACAAAATAAAATTAAATTTTTTATACAATAAAAAAAATAAATAAATAAATGAATGAAGTGCATTGATTCAAAAAAAAAAAAAAAAAAAAATATATATATATATAAATATTTATATAAATCTAATCAAATATATCTATATATATGAATTGGTCCGAAAAGGTTGTTAACAACATAACAGACGTAAAGTTAGTAACACTTCCAGCGCCAACCTCAATATGGTATTTGCAAAATCTGGGGTTGGCGCTCGAAGTGTTATCAACTTCACGTCTGTTATGTTATTTACAAACTTTTCGAAAGCATTCGTCGCAGTTGAATAAATCTATTGAAATTAAATTAAAACGCAATAACGTTATAGTTTTGTATTTGGCTAGGAAATCGCAACCAGTCACCGCAAATTAGCTGCGATATTTGGATGTGAACAAAATGTTTATGCATCGGGCCATTACACTTTGCAATGACACCAATGTCGGCAGAAATAGTTCGAAAAGTGAACACCGGAATTCAAGGTAATCGGCGAAAATTTGAAAGTGTCCGCTCGTAGCACGGGGCGCATATTAAAAAATTAACTACAATTGAAACTAAATCAAAATACAACAATTGATTAATACTTGTACAAAAGGCAGTTCGCTTAGCAAGAGCAGTTAAAACATTTGCCCGTTGATAGTGAGCTTCAAAATTTGATCTATTCTGATATAAACATTTTTACGGTTCCGCAATATGTAAACAAAAAAAAACGACCATGTATGGTTAGAGGCAAGTCCTAAGAAAATGTAAGTCAGTAAATTGCTCTACGAAAGTCTTCATATCTGTAGGTTTTTATTGAAAAAGACGTAATGATAAATCAAAAAATTTACTGTGAAAATATGTTAAACTATGCTTTGTTATCTTACACACAGAAATCGTTGGATTTTTTAAACAAGACGGCACCATCCCATAAAACTAGTGAAACTCAACTTTGTTTATAAGAAATAGTTCCTAGTTTCATTTCTCCACAACAATTACCTCCATATTCCTAGGACTGGAACCCGATGATTTTTGCATATGGTTAATTCTGCAGGCCAGGACGATCAGTGCCTTAAGAATTGCATTGAATATTAGCTAAATTTTCTTCAAATTTAAAATATTTTTACGTAATACTGAAGTTTTTAGTAAGAAAAAAGAAAAAACAACAATAAATCAATTTTACATCGCTTCAGTTAAGAACGCTCTTATTATTCTTCCATATTCGGCTGTGTTTCACGAAAAGACCAAAATACCTAGAGCTACGACATTTGACAGATTTTCTTCAAATTTCACATAAATTAGTTCCAGGCCATGTACCAAATTATTAAAGTTCGCAAACTTCTAAGTTCTGAAGGTGAATTTTCGCTGCCACCCTAATACTCACATATCTGTTAATGTTATTAAGACACTGTCTTTATAAACCGTATAATTTTCTTTCTTTTATTTCAAAGGCAGTAAATTGATAGTAAAATAAAACTTAATTAAATCTAGGAGGCAGTTTTGATTGGCTGTATCGATACAAATACAGGTTATTTTAACGATTGAGATCTAGTTTTGTTTTCGAGTCACGGATCATAACATCATGCATGCTATCAATTATTTATTAACTTATTCAATATTTTTTGATATTCTGCGAACACACCAAGCTTCTTAAATTCCTTCCAATCATCTTGCATCTGTCCATTTGTTAGATACGGACATATTTTTGTTTTGGGCAATTTTTTCACTTGACAATTTTCTGGTTTTCAAAGCCTTTAACAAAATCGAAAATTTGATAATTGTGATTAGAAACTCAACTATGATTAGTTACCTTTTTATCAGAAGCAACTATTATACGAAAGAAACTTACGATAAATTGCTGCATATTTTAGCTGCCATAGTAAGACAGAGATGTACAGGTTCACTGAATGCCTGTTACAGATCTTCCCCTCCTATTTTGGCATTAAAATCTTCCATAACAATTTTAATGCCGTTGCCAAGACAGCGATAATATGCTTATTCCACGTACTCATAAAATTCTTGGTCTAATCGCCTTTATCTTCCGTCGGGAAATGCAAAAATCAGCGTGGCAAAAAAATACTAAGTATTATGGCTTTTCTGGCTCTTACAGCGAGACTAGTTGTGTATGTTTCTTATCCACAATAAATCCACATCCGAATTCATGCTTTTCTGCATAACAGCTTTTGTACTACAAACCACAGCTTTTGTATCAATCGATCCATGGTCCAGCCCACCACATATTCTTGATGGTGGTGATGTCAGATCCATATTTGTTAAGAATATCAGCCATTCGGATAGAAGAGAATCCGTCTCTGTAATGAGTAGAGATAATACAGTTGCACACCCTTAAATTGTAGCCATTAGAGTAGTTCACATTTTTAATGTTCCGTTCTTTTCCCTTCGCGTTTCTGAGAATATTTTATGCAGCGCATCTGGTTACAGTGTTGGGTTTGCCACCGACTTCTAAGCTGGTATAAAGAGTTGAATTTTAGTAACAGATATTACCTACTTGCCAAAAACATATCGATAACAGCGTGCTGTTAAGAAACTCAATATAGTCGCCTTCTCACTTTAGCTATCACGGACATTTAACAGCATTAGTAAGAAATAATTGCCTGGAGATGGGAAGTCGTGCAACTGCTTAGGAAATTGTGCGAAACGTTTGATTACTTTCAAGTGAACAGCAGTCAGAGAGCCCAAATTAAGATTTCACCATTAGGTTTAAATTGTTGTATATTATCTGTTAACATTAAAATTTAATATCAATTACTGACATTTATGACTTCTTTCTGTTCAGATTTCGTCTGTTCACAACACTTAGTATGCCGTTTTGGATTCTAGGAAGATGTCTTCTTCGATTATTTAAGGACGTCTTAAAAACAAACTTCGACTAACTACGCCAATATAACATTATCAGATTTATATTCTTTGAGTTTACGCGGATCATTCCGGCACTCCATAACTTCATAACTAATCTTCATTAAAGGGTGTACAAAATTCGTTCGAAACTACAACTCACCGCTTGTTGTGAGTTCCATTTTCATTATTGCCAGTTGCGGCTGATGATGATGCTGCCGTTGCCGCGGATCATAAAAATAAATGGTATATGAGACGAATGTTGCTTTTCTACAGCAACAATGTATGCAAAAATGTTTGTTCGAATTGCAACAAAAAATCACTTAACTTTTTTTCCTGTGCCTGGACTGTATATCCTACCGGGTCCGTTGACTTAAGACGTAAATATGCGACTTACGTGTGTTTTGGAAAGTGTGTGATTGTGCGTGTATGGAAATGCTTGCAGATTTGTGTGGTAGTTTTATGTTCACATAAGACTTGAAATTATCCAGCATTTTACAACAGTTATGAGACAAGTTAAATAGTCCATTTGTGGGCCCATTATGACAGTGTAGTAGTCAATAACTTTGCTATAAAAATTAATTATAAAGAAAAATCTATGAATTGTTGTTTGCTGCCGTTGTTGTAATAATGCAAAAATGGCACAAAGCTCACATACACAGACAGACGAATTGCACGCACGTTCACCACACAGAGAACAGTCCGAAAAGTGATCGTATGTGTGCGTGTGTGTGCGAATGGACACTTTGTGTGCGGTGCATAAGCGTTACGGTGAGTTGGGCAATAATGTATACATTTTATGAAGGATAAAAGTTTTTTTTTTGTGATCGCATATTAATATGGGTTGATAAAGATAATATCATAGTTGATTCTTTTGCTTTTTCGGTGGAAATGAATGTTCTTACCTATTTGTGTTGAAAATTGTCAAATAACCTGGTAAACTTGTTGTTATTCTGCTGTTTGATTTCTACATGTGACGTTGACACTTTTTCTCAAGCAAGCTTTGATAAAAGTTTTGTTATTGGATGTATGAAATAAAGGTCGTTAGCTTAGCCGGAAATTGAAATACCACCCTTCGCTACATTTTCTATCAAAACATGTAATATATATATTCGACAGCCGTAAGCATAATGATTTAAATACGCAGCTATCACTCATACAATTGCGTAGTTAAGCTACCGTCACTGAGTTATCCTATACCGAATACCGGCTTTCTAGTTTGGAAAAGTATACGTTTTTTTTTTTCTTCTTGCAAAAAATAACATTTTCGAACACTCAGTTTAATGGGGTTTTCACTCCGATTAATTGTTTTAAGTAGAATTACGGAAATGTAGTAGAACCTAATATTCAAAAATCTTCTATAATACTATGAAACAAAACTAAAATTTTGCATTGAAGCCGGATGAGTTCTTTCACTAAATGTGTGTTGTCAGTTCTACAAAATGCATACAGATGTGTAGCTTCACCTTTAATGATTCTACCAGACCTTATCCGACATAAATTGAAAAATCGACCAAAAATATTGCAATGATCTACTTCTTGTGACTGCATGTCCTCAGTGAAATTTAACATGAAACATTTGCGTAGAACATTTGAATGGCCTATTTAATACTTTAAGAAGTCATTTTCGACCCCTTTTTTAAAGTACTAAAAAAAGGGTGTAAAAATTGGATATACGGCGAGTTAGAATGTTCTACAGATTTAATAGACATGGGATTTCATGAGAGGTTGTTTGGGGATGACGATCCCCTGCTTTTTTTTTTGTATTTAATTTATTATATTATACAAATTCATACAAATTACGCCTCAGCGCCGCATGGCATTATAGAGGCTAGTTGGGAAAATAATTACATCAAAATTGTTTGTATAAAAACAATAGTTTAATGCAAAATACAAACACATTTATGAAAAATTTAATTTCTTCGCATGTACTTCAATATTAACTCAAAATTCATACCAGAAACTCTTCGACATTTTGCAATAAATACCCTTTTATTGGCGATTTAAATAATGAAAGTGTTTCTAGTGATTTTAGCTGTTGTGTGATTTTAGTATTGTTCTGTACGCTGTTTTGTTGTTTCAGATCGACACATAGCTACTCTCAAATTGTCATTATTTCTCGTATTGAAAATATACTGATTTCGGAAAAAATTTATCATGTGAATGTGAATTTCATATCTAATAGTCTAATATAACTTGAAATATATCGTGTTTCAAGTACAGTTTTATTTTTGTCGTATATGTTCTGTTTGCCCTTTTTAAAAACAAACGACATTTAAAGGCAATGGAAATCTTAGGTTAACCTCGAATTCAATCTCTTCCATAATACACTTGTGAAATATTTCAATCCAATTACTTTCACTTTAACGTAGTTCTCTCGAGATCATTCTCAACAAAAAACAAAAACGAAAATGATCTTTTAAGCCCCGAGAGTAAAACATATTCGAGTACTTTCGGAATATAAATATGTTATAAATTAGCATTGTGATGATTATGTTGACTTACTTTTTGAAAAGGACTAAAAAGACATAAGTTGCGGATGGCATGATGTGCTATCACTTGGCAAATAGAACATGAAATTCAAATACTGAATAACTAATAATTGTTGCTATTATGGTGTTACCTAAAGATGGTGAAAAGGATTTTCTTTCCAGAACTATGCCGGCAAGGAGCCTCACCTAATTTTGTGCATTTTCAACAAGATGGTACAAATTAGTGCATAGCCAAGTCTGTTATGACTAACAAGGTGGCTTCCAGAAGCTCCATATTAAGTTGTTCCCAAAATCTCTGACTGTACTGTACCCTATTTTTACTTTTGAATTATTACAAACAGGAAGTTTACAACACGAAATCAAAGAATGCGGATGATTTAAACAATGATTACAAATGATAATTGAGGAAATTTCCGCAGTAACGATTGACATTGTCTCGCATATATCACGAAGGTCATTTAAATTTAATTACTTGTAAAAACAGAATGTCCTTTGTTTTTCAAATGATTGAAGAACAACTAATTTAATCTAATAAAATTACTTGACTTCATTTTTATTGTAACATTCATAGAGGCAAGGATGATTTCCGCTCGTCGTAATTATTTGTAGAATTGCTCAAAAAAGGCATTAGCGTGTTAGAAGCGGAAGAAATCACCACAAAAGTATTCATAAGTTACGTTCCATAAAATTCCCAAACTGAATGTTAGTATAATCTGACTGACAAATTCCAAAATGGGCAATTCTAAATTATGTATGGAAAATACCAGTTTTAGTCACAACCTACAGGATATTATTCAAATACAGCGCGCAAAATTATAAAGTTAGTTATAAAAAAACGACATATTAGGGTAAAGGGTCACTTGTATGTCGGGAGCTCCTGAAGAGGATGGGCGATGGATTCGTCCAGTTGCAGTCCTAAATTTCGATTACAAATTACAAAGTTTTAGTGGAATAATCTAGAGATTTAAAAAGTTATGACAAATACATACAATTTCAAGTTACTTGGGTGGGAGGTCCTAGAACTGATAGGAATGATACTTCGGAAAATTCAAGGTATAATGACTGATCTACTTTTTTTTTGTTGAAGAAAGCATACCAAATCAAAATTCTAGGATAAGTAAATCTTGTCAAAGCCGTCATTATGTATGAGAGGTACTTGGATACATGCAGTCTAAAGTAAAAGTGCAGGAATATGTTATATTTTGCAAAAATTTTGTGAATCCCTGTAGATATTTCAAAAGCTAAGATGAGGTGATTCGAACCGGAGTTACCAAAAGATGGGAGATACACTGTCGCTACTACATAATACGTTCTGCCAAATCATACTTAAACCCAGTGCATTAATTCCTAATTTATTGAGTAAACGTAATTTTTATCAAAGCTATCATTCCGTAAGAGAGGCACCGGAACACGCGTTGCGATTTTCCTTTTGTTCAACAAACCACAAACCACAACTTGCGAAAATATTTTCGCTGTCAAAATTTTGCTGGTTATAGATTTACGAGGGCAGTACCAAAACTAGCCGATCTAATAAAGAGGACACAAAAGAGTTGGTAAAAAATTCTCTTTATTTTCTTATAGCTCGGTACACTTTTTCCAGCGATATTCAAAAGCTTCTGTACCCTGTTTATAGTAAGAAATGCCAAACTTCTTAAAATAACCATTAACAGCAGACTCCACCTCTTCACTGTTGGCAAATCTTTTACCAGCGAACCATTTTTTCAATTTAGGAAATATAAAACAGTCTGGCGAACGAGGTGCGTGATGGAGCAATTTGAACTTTAATTCACTAATTTTACGCATCGCAATAGGGGATGTGGGAACTAGAACATTGTCGTAAAGAAACAACAAATTCTCTTTTGCTAAATATTGCTTTGTTTCCATAATTTCATCACCTAAACGCTGCAATAAATTTGCATAATATTCGCCATTTAGCGTTGTTCGTTTTTTTTTTCTAAAGATATTCAATAATACTAATTCATGCGCACCCCAAAAAAACAAACGCCATCACCTTGCCTGCAGACGGAGCAGTCTTTTTTATAGTTCACTGCTTTGACTGTTCCTTTGTCTCGTGTGGAAGTGGTGGGCCCATATCTCATCCGCTGTTTTCGATGTATTGAAAGCAATCGCGGCACCCATCTTGCTCACAGCTTTCTCTTCTTTAAACCTTCGGTCAATATACAATGTATAGCACTTTCTGAAATGCTTATCATTTGAGCTAGCTCACGCATGATCATCCAATTTAATTTGTCGATTTTCTAAATAGTGTCTGGCGTGGCCACTTCAATTGGTCGACCACAACGGTGTTCCTCTTGGTTGCTCGTACGATCTCGTTTAAACTCTGCTATCCAATATTTTACAGTCGTAGACGAAGGAGCAGACTCACCCAGAGTAGAATATAGCTAGGCTTTAATATTGGTTGGGCTGAGTCCATTAAAATGGAAATATTGAATTACATAACTGTGGCCAATTTTTTCCTTGTTTGCAAATTCACTGAGATCGTTTACTTTTGATGGTTCAAATAATAATACTAAACAACGTGGCGCCTTGAAACTTTTAATATATGTGTTTTATAATATTGAGCCTTTCACCAAAATATTTTTTTTTTCAAATTATTTGCACTGTCTTTACGTCAGATCGGTTAGTTTTGGAACTGCCCTCGTACTCGTGTTATTGCATCCGACCATATTAGAAAGTACAAAGAACGAATTTCATCGGAAGCACCGCCTCCTTCAGTGCTTTTGTTGTTATCAAATGAAGTATACCTACGTCCCTACAATGAAAATATAAATATGAATTCTGAAGTTACCGACAGATTCCAGAAATCTTGACAAACAATTAAGAAGACATCAGCAAGTTTTTTTTTATTGAGAATTTTCCAAAATAGAATCAGAATATGTATATCATGTTCCACAAGTTCCTTTCAGCCTTTCGACTGTTTTATTTTATATTGCCTATTTATTCTTGGTTTCTAATCAATTTTTCTTTTAATTGAATGAGAATATTATTTTTACGTAGCTCTTTGTTCACATTCAGGTCTACAATTTGTTCAAGAATTTCTCTCCTCACATTTGTTAGTGCATAAATGTGATTGTGATGTGCAGCACTCAAGATTCGCCTCTGAAAATAATTATCTCAGTAATTACAATATTTTTTTTTTTTTCTCGATAATCTTTCTTACATTTTGTTTCTGGCCCTCTTTGCCTGCCTTACAAAAATCACTTTTTTATCTAACATTAATTTTGATGATTACTGGTTGATACCCAGACAAAATCCATTTATTACACAAGACATCAACGGCTGTAACAACGACAACAGCAGCGGCAAAACACCGACGGTGCAAATTTTCCGTTTTTGGCCAAATTCCCACATGAGTTTAAATTCATATTAACTTATAAGTGGTTGGGATATTATGTACATACATGACTGGGTTTTCAGACCAAAGTTGTTTCGTTGTTTGTTTGCTGTTATTGTTGTTGTTGTTTCTTTTGCAGATATTTCCCTCTCTATGGTCAGTCAAGTGGTCAAAGCGAACATTTGCAGAGTTACATACAGAGAAATAATTGATTTTCGTTTGGATTTTCTTTATCGTTGTCGTCGTTTTTGATTTTACAAAGCAAACAATTTTTATAAGTTTCATAATACCAATTAAAAGATTTTCACAAAAATTTACAACAGACGTCAAGCAAAACCTGTTGAATGAAGCACAGACATGGAAGCAACTAAAGGGTGGTTCATTAGGAGTACCAAAGGAGTATTGTTTGGGTGGAATGGAATGTTGTCCAATTGGCAACAAATGACAACATTTGACGCCATACGCTCGATAGTTATTTCGGAAACATTTGTGCATGACATGCCAAAACTGATGTCCGAACAGCTCATTGAGCTTGCCTGCCTCTATAAAAGTATATACTATTTAGGTATATGCCAAAAAATGTAACGAAACCATTGAGGAATCCTGCAAAGAGTTATGCGCCTTCCTTCTTTTAGGGAATATGATACAAAAAACCATTTTAACTGCACACACACAGACGGAATATAAAAATGACGAGATCAAAACTGCATTTTAAGTGTAGCTAAAGAAATATCGATATATATTCCAAATACTTCGAGTAGTCGAGCAATTAAAATCAGGAATTGTCATCCCGCTAAGTGAATCTAAAAAGAGTGCGCCCACTGAATACTTTCTCATATCTAATTGATGGGATGCAAACGAATTTTTTTGGAAAGAAATATGTTACTGTTGCCAGACTCGGATCATCGGCTGGTTTTACGGTACACGATAGTTTAATCAGAACGAAAATTGTTTATACCCAAATACCGAAAAAGTTAGACATCTCGAAACTATATTTATTCGGCATTGCCTCACCCTACTGTAAAAAATCTCTTAATTAATATCCACAACAACATTTCTAGTGCTGACATTTGAATGCAGCTGTCCCAAAATCCATACTAATGTGTAAAAAAATCGCCTTCAAACAAGTCTCGGTATACATCGCAAAGATGTAGCCAATTGCAAAACCTACATTTTGCCAATCCTGTAGTCTTTTCTATCCTAAAAGTGGTTATAAAAGGAGCAGGAGAGGGAGAATACAGAAAAATTCTGGAATGCAACTAAAGTCCGGAAGATCTACCACAAAGTAAAAAGCGATAAGGGTCCAACCTCCTGTAAGGACGATGATAAAATCCGATCTGAGTAATATGCAGTGTATCCAAACTGCGACTATATAAATCCTAGACATGATTTAAGAAAAATAAATCTACATATATCACCTTTTGGTCATAAATTACCTGAAGCCATAGGAAAGACTTTGGCTGACAAGAAACATTCAGCGAAGATAGGTGAACATTTTATTGGTCAATTTTATATCAGGCCATAGACTGAGACGTACCTATGGGAATGAGGAAAGATACTGTGAGTGCGAAAATTGCGTGATGTTAATACGGCCTTCTCAAGTTTTGAGAAAGAGTCAGAAAAAGTAGCTTCGGGTATAAACGAGGGGAAAACCACGTTTTTTATTAATGAACGAGGGGCCTACGCGTTTGATATGTTGTGTGAATGTCGACAACTATATCTTTGGAGTAGTGGATAACTTCATCCAATCCCTGTTAATAAGATAAATAATATCACTCAATAAATTAAATAAATAATAAAAATAAATTAAATAAATAAAAACTGACGAGTAATACACGGCTATTTCCAGCTAAGCAGGTGACTTAATGCAAAAGCTCTCTCCCGACGTACCAGGTTGTTGCAGTACCACACACTAGGGTGTGACACAAGAGATGGGAACTGTTGTGGGAGTCTTCGTTAGAGTACCGTCATCGTAAGCCATTTATTGGCATCGATGTGGGGCAGTCATTGAACTGGATTACGTTATGTGAATAAACCAAAACTCTCTGAGAAAGTCTTCGACAATGTATTTGTACGACGTTTTGAAATGTCGGGGCGACCAAAACTTCATTAGAAAAATGAAACTTCTGTGACGCAATGACGAACTATAGAAGAAGCCCAGAAGTCCACATTCTTTTTTACATTCGGATAACATTAAGTGAAAAATAAACAAATAGCAATTTCCATTCTAGTCGTCATGCAAGTAAGGGAGTAATTAACAATTTGCAAACAAGTTGTATTTAAGAAGGAATAAATCTGGCACCAATGAACAGCTCAAACGGCCAGAGATAGAAAAAAATGGGCAACCCATGTGGAACCGCCCATCTCAAATGGCTAGAGCTAGAATCATGAAAGTTAGTGTCCGTATTCGCTTTCCAGATCAGGCACGCAGTAAGAATAGATTTTTCAAAATGCGTAATCTTAGGGGCAAGAATGAGGAACCACAGCCCAGCTCAAATGGCGACAGCTAGAGTTATGAAAGATGGTGTCCATATTCCATTTTCAGAATAGAAACAAGAAAAATTAGTACCCAGAGGTAAAAACTGGGTTAAAAGAGAAATTGGTGTCCCAATTTCTCTTACAGACTGAACGAGCTTTGGGAAGAAATTTTCCATATTTTCTGGTGAAGTGGCATACGAGGTTGTTGCCAAAACTAGCCGACCTATCAAAGAAGACACAAAAAATTTATACAAAATTTTCTTTATTTTTCAACATAATCTCCTTTTAGCTCGATACACGTTTTTCAGCCGTATTCAATAGCTTCTACACCCTATAGTAATAACGGTCAAACTCCTTAAAATAGCCATCAGCTGCAGACTCCATCTCTTCATTATTGACAAATCCTTTACCACTGAGCCATCATCTGACGCATAAAGTGCGTAATGAAGCAATTCAGATTTAGTGTACTAATTTTGGCCACCGCAATAGTAGATTTGTGAAATGGAGCGTTGTCTTGATGAAACAACACTCTATTTTTCACTAAATGCGGCGTTTTTTCATAATTTCATCACCTAAACGCTACAATAAATTAGCATTAAATAACCAATAATTCCATGCGCATCTCAGACAACATACGCCTTGACCTTGCCCGCAGATGGAACCGTCTTCCCCTTCTTTGGACACGATTCCGTCATTCCAGTCCGTTATTGTTTTTTGTCTCATGTCTCATCCATCAATATATTCGTATATCTACGAAAAAACACGACTTTATTGCGGTGGAACATCGCCAAACATTCTGCTGTAACACCGTTACGACGCTGTTTTTGCTCTATTGAAAGCAAGCGCGGCACCCATCTTTCCCACAGCTTTCTCGTCTTCAAATTTTCGGCCAATATACGATGCATAACATTTGTTGAAATGCCTATCATTTCATGTAGCTCACGCACCTCAGCAAATGGTCACCCAATACCATTTTGTGGATTTTCTTAACCATGTCTAGCGTGGACACTTCCATTGGTCAACCACTACAATACTCGTCTCGGCAACTCGAACGGCCTCATTTAAACTCTGCTACCTAATATTTTACCGTTATAAATATACGGTTTTAATATTGGTTGAACTGAGACCTTTCAAATGGAAATATTGAATTACATACCAATTTTTTTCATGTTTACAAATTCACTAAAATCGTTTAATTTTGATGGCTCAAATTAAAATACCAAACAATATAGCGCCTTGAAATTTAAAACATATGATTTATAAAGTTGCTATTTTTCACCAAAATACTTTTTTTTTCAAATCACTGGCACCATTTATACGTCAGGTCGGCTAGTTTTGGGACCGCCCTCGTGTATGGCACATCCACTTGGAGCCAAATGGAAGAAACCGAAGTAGTGAAATTAGAAGTATGCTTTCTAACATAGAACATAAGTAAAAAAAGAAAGTACAGACTTTTGAATTCAAACTGGAAATAAATGGGATAAAAACTGAACCAGACTAAGACTGAAGCTGATAAGACCAAACTTAAGAAGCACATTCGTCTTGCCCAAATTTCACTAAATTCGTGTTTTCAGTGTAACATCATAGATGAGGACGAACAAAAAGAATGAAGCGGAAAGCTGCAATGGCAATACCGTTAACAGTATTGTCGGAAATTTAAATTATTAGGAGTTCAACCAAAAACAAACCATCCCTTATTAAGCCGTTGAAGTTTGAGTCGTAGGAATTAACAAAGAGATTTCCCTGACAGTGCTAAATAAGTTGCAGAGGGGAATACTTCTGAGTTAAGACTTAGAACGTGAAACTCCGCGTGCGAAGTAGCGGATATTTGCTTGTATGATATGATCAAAAGTCTTCATGTTGGTTCTGCTGCGTGAATGTAGCTAACGTTAACACTGTTTCCATAAGTTTTGCAGTGTCGCACGAAATGTTTTGTAATGACACCAGTAGTTGCAACAATTTAGCCAAAAATAATGCACAAATTTTATCATCGGGAGCTGCATGAGATTTGTACTCAAATCGATGTGGTCAATCTCATCAAGGACAAAATAAAGTTATGACTGTTGCAGAGCGTTGCTGTTTGGGTGGGTGGAGATATTCTGGCGTGAGAATTTTCCAATAATGAATTTGATGAGCAACTCAGGAAAAAAGCGATCACGAAGTAATGTAAGAATACAATTTTGAGAGTCTACCAAAAACTGTGGCGATAATTGAAAAAGAAAACTGACAGGCCGAAACGGTTACAGTTATTTCTTACGTGCAGTTTTTAGTCTGTTCGATTTATTTGCTATCTAAAAATAATTGCCACCACAAAAATACGTTTTGCTGAAAGCGTGGGAAAAACGTAGACCTGCCATAAAAATTGCTCTTGCCGATTTTAGAACATAGTATTGCGATACTAAAATTTTATCGACAATTTGTACGATTTGAATGACTTCATTCTTTTTCTCAATGATTTCCTTTTAGAACATCAAAAATTAAACTTTCCAGTTGTTAAGAGTAATTGTTTTAAATACGTATATTTAGTTTAAATACTTCGTGCATCAAATTTACGTTTAATTTTTGTGACTTTAAATTTTTATTTTACATTCCAAAAATGTTAACCTTAGGATACGTTGGCTATGTATTTATCGAGCCTCTAAATCAGGGTATCTTTATTAGAACGCCCTTTAATTTTTCGCGCTTGACAATGTATAGAGCAACAGTTTATCTAATGTTTTTGACGCGTCATTGCATATACGAAATGTCAAATAACTATTGTAATAACACTATCGATAGTGCAATTACAATTTGAGTTTAGTCTCTGAAATTCTTTTTCAAAATTCTAATCATTTCACAACCATTTAAATGTTAAATTATCCCTGCAATGATTTAACATTCTGTGCCTTTATTTACTTTCATACTTGACACCTCATTCAAACTTTTCTTTCCCATCTAAGATTTGTTCATGCCACTAATGCCGCCACGCTCGGCAAAAGATGAATGAACGAATGCACTATAAACAACATGGGTACTTCAAAAACCAATCATCCATTAACATTTTGGCATCAAAAGATTTATCCGTCAGCGTGTAAAATCAATTTCGATGTTTCACAGACAAATGTGAAAAACATGTGCATTTGGGTGGTACGAACAACAAGTGAATACCCGTGCGATGGACATTGAAGAACATTGAACAGATCGAATCACTTCTCCTAATTGATTGATGAAATTCGATTGAATACCGGGTGATGCGGTGAATCATCTTGAAATAGTTATGATTATGCTAAGAGGTTATTTCTTTTCTTTGTTTAGGTTTTATTGGTAGTAGATTTCTACGTTATATGAATTTACAATGTTTATTAAGCAATTGTATTCAAAATGAAGAGATTTAGAATAGCGATGGATGTTTATATGTACATTTCGTATATATGATACGCGTACAAAATCGGTGGGTTGGTCATCAGTTATAGTCTAGACATAAACTATAACACCGATACCTCGATTGAGATGATAACCTTAACGTGAAAAGTAAATATTACGATAACTTAAAGCTATGACGTTATTTACTAACGTCTTATGTGGTGATAATATTTTCCTTAAATAACGCACCGCTTCAAATTAGGAAACATTGTTCAATAATTTTTAGTGGATGGTAGTTATTTATATTGCCTGATTGGATTTTATTATATGTGGCAGAACCAAGGCATGCCAGTGATTGTTGTTTCGCCGGTCACTGTGTAAAGAAATGTTATGGTATTAACAACAAAATATTTTTACACTTGCGAGCACACTCAAAAACAAAAAAAAAAAAAAAAAAATATCGAAATCTTGCCTGCGAATAATACGAAAACGTTTCTATAATTACAATTATTACAACAGATTAAAAAGTAATATAACAAAACAAAATATAATAATCAGTTACATTTTCAAGAACTGCTTTTTCAGTTCCTGATGCCAGAAAAACCGGTCGGTTTTTTAAGCATTACAATTTTTATAGCTTCATCTGGAGGAATGAAAATACACATATATCATTTGATACGGCTAAAATGTTATACCCACAAGGAAAAGTTTAAAGCACCAAGTATCTTTTGAACAAATGCGTTTCATAACTTCTTAAGTCGATTGAACAATGCCCGTCTATCTTGCTGACTGTCATAAACCCTTAGAGCAACTTTTAAAACTTAGCACAGTCTAATATTTTCCTACATCGTAACTGAAGATTGCACATGAACAATATCAGCCAACTCTTTCTAGTAAATCCCATACAAATTGACAGATTTTTCAAAATTCGATTTTCTCCCTGCAACCCCCCGCCCGTAACCAGCAACAAACCGAAATTTTGTGAGCTGCATTGTTCCATAATTTCTACTAAAATCTGAATAAATCGACAAATTAACCACACACCTTCTGATACCTCCAAAACAAATGACCGATTTAACTCACATTTTCTTGACTTTATATCTTCCAATCTGGTATATAAATTATAAATATAAGTTAACCAATTTTTCGAAATTCAATCAATCCTCTGTAATTTTTAATTAGTAGGCTATAGTAACTTAGGATTTTATCCATTAAAATTTTCTGAAATTCTCTACAATACCAGAGAAAACCCGATCAAGCAACCACGCACTTTTTGGTGCCTCCCACACAAATAACCGAGTTAATATTGTTATGCGTTAGGTAATCCAAATTCTAAGAACGGAAATGAGCGACTTCGCCACCCTCATTCAGGGACAGCCAATACAATTTTATTTAATGATCGAAATTAGATTTTCCACTGCCATTCCCAATTAATTGCCTGAGGTTATCTAAATTTTCGTAGATTTCATTGCGTTGTATTACTGGATGAAATGTGAGAAAGTCAATCCCACCTTTGGTACCTCCTATACAAATTACCTTATTTATGTTATATATACGGGGGTGCTCTCAAAACTAGCCAACCTAACAAAGAAGCCACAAAAAGTTAGGAAATTTTTTCTTTATTTTGCAGCATGATCTCTTTACACTTTTTCCAACGATTTTCAATAGCTTCTATAACCTGTTTAGAGCAAGTGGTGAAAAACTGCTTAAAATAGCCATCAATCACAGACTCCATCTCTTCGTTTGTCAAACTTTAATTCATTACTTTTGTCCATCGCAATAATAAATGTGTGAACTGGACCTTCGTCTTGATGAAAAACACTTTATTTTTCACCAAATGCGGTTTTTTCCAAAATGTCGCCACCTAAACGCTGCAATAAATTAGTGTAAAATTCGCCGTTTTTCTTTTCTGAAGGTAAACAATAAAAATAATCCGATATGCATCCCAAAAAACAGATGCCATCATCTTGCCGGCAGATGGAACCGTATTCACGTCTTTTGAACATGATTCTCTCGTTCCTGCCCACTGCTATGACTGCTCCTTTGTCTCAGGTGGTGGACCTATGTCTCATCCATATGCGATTTGTAAATCGCCGCAAAAAATCCGGCTTTATTGCGGTAAAACACTAGTAAACACTCTAATGAAACATCATCATGATGCTGTTTTTAGTCTATTGAAAGCAAGAGCGGCACCCATCTTGTGCACAGCTTTCTCATCTTCAAATCTTCGGTCAGTATACGGTGTGTAACACTTTTTGAATTGCCTATCATTTCAGCTAGCTCACTTACCTTCAGCCGACGATCATCCAATACCAGTTTGTGGATTTTCTTAATAGTATCTGGCGTGGGCACCTCAATTGATCAACCACTATGGTGATTGTCTTCGCAGTTCGTACGGCCTCGTTTAAACTCTGCTACCCAATATTTTACAGTCGTAAACGAGGGAGCAGACTCCCCCAGAGCAGAATATAGAACAGATTTAATATTGGTTGAACTGAGAACTTTCAAATGGAAGTATTGAATTACATAACAGTGACCAATTTTTTTCATGTTTACAAATTCACTGAAATCGTTTACTTCTAATGGCTCAAATAAAAATACTTGAAACTTAAAACTCATGTCTTACAGGGTTTGCCACTTTTCACCAAAATAATTTTTTTCAACGGCTACAGCCACCAATAATACGCAGCTCGGGTAGTTTTTGGACCACCCTTGTATAAAAAAAAAGAAACATAACGATCGTTAAATTTTTGTATCTATGCTTAGAATTTACAAAAAATTTACAAAAAAGTATCAGGAATCTTATTGGCCGATTCCTGATACTTTTTTGTACATTTTTTTTTGTTATTCAATCAAGTTTATTGAATCAACTTCAAAGTAGAATCCTTCCGGAATAATATTTCCCTTCTCAAAACAATTTGGAATACATGTTCCGGAAAATTCTTCTAGCGAATACTCTTTTATGTCTACCATCTATTGGAAAAGTAGGGTCTCCAAAGAGTCATTTGAGTTTTAAAAAGAAAAAATCTAGCCGAAGCCATATCAGGTGAATGCATGCAATGATAGCCTTGTGGTGCAAAATTCATGAGTTTTCTTTAAAAAAATGTGACCTTTTTTCACGAATTTGCAGGCCAAACTCAAACAATTGTAAAAAGGTACAAATTGGTTCGTGAGAAATAAAAGGCGGCAGCGTCTATTTCTCTCAAACTTATTATAAATCACATTTTTCAGCGACCATTTTATTCACTTTATCGAAGCAAATTTAGTTGAAGATGTTGATGGTCAAATCGAAGAAAATCTTCCACCACATAGACCGGTTTTGAATGCATTGTCCGACTCTTAAGTCGGACAATATATATATCGTCCAGATCTCCTAGGTCCCTAAAGAAATAAAAACCCAGTATTGGTCCCCGCCTGTTCGCCAGGACGGGGTAATTGCAGAGAAGATGTTCTATGGACTCCTCCTCCTCTTCATTTCCATAGCTCCTGCAGAAGTCACTAGTCGCAACCTTCAGTCTCATTACATGTCTTACAATCAGACAGTGTCAGGCAGCGTCATGACGAATACAAATAATAAGACATTAAGTCTTGACAGCGACAGCTGTGTGTGTGACCACTACAGATCTAGACGAGGCCACATCTGTCTGGATTGATTACCCTCCGTCACCGACAGACGCCCGCTTACCATTTGCTACTAAATATGCCCCTCTCGCAGTAGGAGCTTATAAGTGGCTAGAAACATGCCCACGGACTGCAACTCGTCTGTAGTGTGTAAGGTTGTCCCTAGCCTTGCCAGCTCATCTGCTCCCTGGTATGTCCCTGTGGCCCACATTAGGTAAAAGTTGAAATGCTGAGCCATCTCGTTAAGGGATCTGCGGAATTTCAGGGCTGATGTTGAGTTCAGGAAGACAAAATCCACGGATTAAATTGCACCTTGACTGTCAGAGAATATGCTAATCCCCACCGTGGTGAGGACGTTATATCCACTTCCTCAATGAACAAAATTTCGACTTGATAAACACTACAGTGATGAGGTAGTCTTCTTGCTATACTTAGCCCTAGGTCTAGGTCTTGTACCAGGAGTTTTACATTTCCACGTATCTCTATCTGGTATAAGTACAAAATACATTTTGCCAAAAAGTGCCTGTTATGTCAGGCACCATGTTGAAATAACACTGTGACCGTAATCACTGTTAGCCCACTGTGGCAGCTCTCTTAGTCTAACTGCCGTAACCGTGGCAGTCTGCGTACTGAGTATATCCAGGGGTAGTAAATGAGTGCACCAGTGATGCACGAACTAACCATCCTTTGGACCTTGTCCAGTATCTTACAGTATATGGACTTCTGAAGAGACGATAACTCCATGAGACGGTCTTACTACTGCTGTGTACAACCAGTAAACAATGCGAGGCTTTAATCACATTGTTTCCCCACTGCCCTCTTGGTTGTTGAAGAACTTCCTATAGAATTTCCTGATGTCTGCAAGTTCCAACGACCACCATTGCGGTCACTGCTTGCACCTTGGTTTGCCTTTGGGACATGAAGTCTACAGCGAGTCATTCAGTGCTTTGGAGACTTGTCCTCCAGATCACTCGATGTTCCGGGCATTAATGTCAGGTATCCTCAAAAAGTTCCTGTTAAATGTCTCCCTTTACTTACTCATGTCAGTTTTCTTGACATTCAGTGGTAAAACAGTGCTTTGAACACTTTCCAATGCAATTAAACAGAAGCTGATATAACAGTGATCTGAAAAGCTATGATTATACAAAACTTTCTATTCTTCAATCCCATCAGTTAGTTCCTCAGAAGCAAGGGAAGGAGTGATGAAAATATTAAGATTACTCTTTACAAGTAAACAGGATCTCTGTACACCCTCAACTGTATTTGTGATTAACTTAAATTTAGGAGTCCTTAATCCGCAGACCTTGTCGCCGCTCATCTAGGGTTCCTAAATACGGACAATATCTACCCCTCCTTGCGTCAGGAGGTGTATCAGAGCCGCGGATGCAGCTTTAGAGTGGTAGAGGTGTATCTGACGAGACGCTAGTCCCTTCCCGATACACATGTACCAATTATTGGACTAATCGAAGTGGTCATCAGACACATCGAGGTGACCGCCGTTCAAATAATGATAGGTGGCTGTATGCGGGGTAGAACCTGCGATCAAGCGAAAGATTATCGCGTGTACTAACCATTTCGAATGGTTCGCTAAATATTTTCAAGGATGAAATATGGCATAAGCGCTGCTGATTGGTTAGATCAAGACGTACTATCTCAACGACGCCAGGCTGGAACGGTGGATCAAATTCAGTGACATCGGAGACAAATCGAAAAGCTTGAAATTGTAAGGTATTGAATTAAAAGCGCTGATGAAATGAGTTAAAAACAGAAATTGACTTCTTTAACATTTTCTCTATATATAACATGAATTTGGAAGCTTGGAAATCTAACCCTCGCATCAAACTTTGGCTCATTGGATATTTCTTCCCATTGGAACTTCTGCCAACATCATAGCATATCAGATAAAAAAATACAAAGACCTATAATTTGGGCTTCATTTGTGCGTAAAGTCGTATTTTGACATAAATATTTTGTTCATATTCTTTGCATAAATGCAATAAAAAGGTAACTAAACTTAACTCCCCGGTCCCAACAGTAGCAATCACAATCAGGGACTACTCCACACCGCCGAACAACAAATGCAGTGGAGTGGAGCAGTGGAGCTACACCATCAGACACAGCAGAAGACGAAGAATGTTGCACAAAGTGCTAATTACCCCCTGCAGATTATAAAAAAACTAAATCGCAAATGAAGCAAGTAAAACCTATCAGTTTCATTGCATCAACGCATTCGCTGCTGATCATTTTTGGTCGGCAGAAACAAATCAAACACAAACACAGGCTTCGATATGTTCATCTGGCGTTTGGGACTAAAGTAATATGCGTCGCATAAAGCTGATCACTTACAAATCCAATATAATGCGGCAGCCGGCCGCTACGATGACGCAACGTTGTCTTAGTGTAGTTGATTTCATTTGGCTGAGATTCGGTATACGCCTGGCTGTGTACATCGCGCTCTGCAGATCTAAGTGATTTTCATTCAATTTTCATTTCGTTTCAAATACTCGTACATACGAGTTGATCCCTCAACGTTGGTTGACGTGAAAAAAAAAACCTAAATTCTATCGACATTATTTTCACAGTAATACGAAGGCCGCTTGCAAGGATTGAAAATAAATCAGATTTGGGGGAAAACAAAGATTATGAATTCATATTCCATGTGACTGCGGCTCACTATTGCAGAGATAAGAGAGTAGGACAACAATTATCACCATTTATTAGAAACCATTATTAAATTTAGCTGAACTAAGTTTCACTAGGCTAGGGCTGACTGGAAGAAGTAAAGATGTAATCCCATTTACTTTGGTTCTTGAAAATCAAAAATAAAGGTACAAGTATGGAAACTCAAATTAAGGGGACTCTCATGGCGGTTCTAAATATCATTTAAAAATTGGAAAAAGATTTAGGTATTAGAACCAAAGAACATCCACAAAGACAGAAAATCTTCAAATTGTGTGATTCTCAAGCACTCCATTAGAACCATTTAAAACTCATAAAATGAAGATCGTCGCGAAGCTCATGATAACCCCATGTGAAGGTTCTAAAATAGTCCTTAGTACAGAACCTCCAAATATATGATATTTAGATATGTAAGAAGCTGCAGGTATGGTTTAGAACCAAACAAAAAAACACATGGATGGGGGCAAGGGTGGAAGGCGCCTTCGGTATGACCAAAGGCTATACAGTATACAGTTGCAGAGCGAATGGGCATGACGAAAACATCTTATTCCGATAGAAGTGCCGTAGTTTTTTAAGGTGTCTGCCAATTTCCGCAGTACATTGCTTTCAATTAACGAATAAAGTTTAGAAAAACGTCGAAGAAATTTTGTTATTTACCAAAATCTAGTTTTAGATTGATGACATTTTGGTCGGTAGAGCACTGGATAATGTATCGACCTGTCGTCAGAAAAGCGGCGATGTATCATAAATGATTTTGTTAACTTATTAGGATTATCCATTTAGTGGTTTTAAAACCGCCGGTCTGGCAAGGCCTTCAGCTGTTAAATACCGGCATCTAAAGTGTTATTTATTTAGTGAAAGATTTGGCTTTTACGAATATGGATCGCTTAATAATCGAAGAACGCGTAAAAATAGATACAACTTATTACGAAAGTGGTGATTCACATGTGGGCTGTTTTCCTGCATTACGGGGTGATTATGGCCGTCAAATTAACCTACTGTGCAGGGAATTGGCAAGATTATAAAGAAATTTGGAAACATTACAGATGTGGTCAGGCCTGTGTATCATCGCAATGTACGTGCTACCGAATATCAAAAATCGCTTCTGTTAGTGAAAGTATGCAGATTCGCTTTTTCCACCTGCAATTGAATATTATGAACAGGACGATATGTGGTTTCAACAAGACAGCCCCACCAGTCACACTGCACGACCAATTTTGGCTTTATTGCATGAGAAGTTTCCCGAAAACGTAATTTAAATTTTGGTACCGACAAATTTATAACATATTGATCTATCATACTTTATCAGTAAAATCCATATTTTGGACACATTTTTCACCATATTGCTTTAAATTAACAAATAAATAGTAAACTATCACAAAAATTCAAAAATGTGTACTTATTTATTTAGGATTGAGTCCTTACATGAGCTTGTCTTTTCATACTTCATCATTTCGTTGCACATATGACACCTGTATTTTATTGGTAGTTTCCAATAACCAAAACAACAATTAGGATGGAATCTTAAAAAGTAATTGACTCAGGAAGATCATTTCTCGTATCTGCCAGCTAGCACCATATATTTTTATATACCAATGAATAGATGTAAAAATTGTTGGGAAATCCTGGAAATACTCATAACTTGCAAAGTTCACTACATGTATGAGCAAGTATTCCCATCCGCGACCGATTTTGTCCAAATGTTATATTTTCGTGTCACATTGTCGTGAATAGCGGGCAGAATCATTACCAGATAAGTGGGCGTGCCAGAAATGCGCTCTTCTCTTACTAACTCATTAGGCGTTCCCTTAAATATTTATATGAGTTAGAATAATTGTTTATAGAATATATGAAAAAATCCTGAAACATGTTCATGTTTCTAGAGCTGTGGTTTTTCTCTTCTGGGTCTTTTTTTTTTCCTTAATTTTGAACACAACGTATGTCAGCAGGACATTTTTATGCAAAATTTTGCCCCCCTCGCTCAGATGGCTTGTCTTTATCGTGCTTTCAACAGGAAGCAAAGGGAGTCCTTATTGACATATATTTTTGCTATGATCAAGAGTACACATATTTTATAGGATCACGAGAGAATATTTATAGTGGTTCCAAATATAACGACAAACTTTTCAATCTAGAGTTTAAAAAGTAAAAAGAGCATAGATCGGAATTGATATCTCTACTAATTTAACTGACCACACTTGTGCAAGATTTGGACCCAAAAATAACCTTCTTTAACTCACTCACATATTATTTTCCCTTTGGTATCGCCTCATAAATTTCAATCTTGCATTATAATTAATGCATCGTAGTGGCATATATGACAATTAGCTGACCAAACGATGCCATTAGTTTGAAAACAACTATTGTAGTTAAAAGTGGCAACCTTATAAAACATACATTTAAAGTTTCGGGACACTATGAGGTTAGTGAATTTGTAAACATGGAAAATACTGGTCACCGTTATGTAATTCAATATTTCCATTTGCAAGGTCTCAGTCCAAACAATATTAAAGCCGAGCTATATTCTACTCTGGAGGAGTCTGCTTTTTCATTTACTGCTGTAAAATATTGGGTAGCAGAGTTGTCGAACAATTGATGTGTCTACGCCAGACACGGTTAAGAAAATCGACAAAATGATATTGGATGATCGTCGGCTGATGATGCGAGAGTTAGTTGAAATAATAGGTATTTTAAAAAGTGATATACATGAAAATATGAAAAAGTTGTGTGCAAGGTGGATGCCGCGCTTACTTTCAATAGGGCGATAACGGCGTCGTGAAAATGTTTCAGAAGAGTGTTTGGCGATGTTTCACCGCAATAAAGCCGAATTTTTGCGTCGATTTATTGCCATGGATGGAACATGGGTACACCACTTCTCTCCTGAGACAAAGGAACTGTCGAGGTAGTGGACTGGAATGGGAGAATCGTGTGAAAAGAAGGCGAAGACGGTTTTATATTTTTGGAATGCGTATGGGATTATTTTTATTGATTATTATTATTGTTGTTATTATTATTATTTTATTGATTATTATTTTGTTGATTATTATTTTGTCGTTAATATTCGCGAATATTATGCTAATTTATTAAGGAAAAAAGGCTGCATTTGGCGGCATTGTCTTGTTTCATCAAGACAATGCTCCAGTTCACGCATCCATTATTGCGATGGCCAAAATTAATGAATTAAAGTTGGAATTGCTTTATCACGCACCTCATATACCTGATTTAGCTCCCTCGGACCATTTTCTACTTTTAAATTTAAAAAAAATGGCTCGGTGGTAAAAGGTTTGTCAATAATGAAGAGGTAGAGTCCGCGGTTGATGACTACTTTAAAGGGTTTGACAGTTCTTACTATAAACAGGGTATAGAAGCTGAAAGGATTATTAATTATGTTGGAAAATAAAGAAAATTTTTCCCAACTTTTTTGTGTCTTTTTTGTTAGGTTAGCTAGTTTTGGGACCGCCCTCGTGCTTCAATCGCGATGGAGCATAGATTTCTTTATGTTCAACGGCAAAGCGTTGGGAATATTATTTTTATATTTAATATAAACACTATTGGAAGGGAAACTATGCCCGAAAACTAAACTCTAAACGGTTGAGGTCAAGTATTCCGCCTATCGAATCAAGGCTGGGGCTAGAGTGGCAACAAATTGTGTGGGGAACAAAAATTGCTTGAATTTTAAAGTGCTCGAAGTAAATATATTCTTATTTAGTCTAAAACTTTTAAGTAAAAATATTGGACAAATCCAATATGTTGCGCCTTAGATCGGAGGCCAATTTTTTTATATATTAGGCATTCCTTGGTAAACACATGCAAAATCCTTATTTTTGTATGGAATTTAGTTCAAATAGTAGATGACTCTAATTTAATTTCATTATGGAATAATAAACAAATTTGGGAAAATTCAATGATTATAGGATTCCCAATTCGAAATTTCATAAGAATTACCCACAATTACTCTATCATATTGTTACACCAGGAATAATAACAAAACAAACATTTAAACCGTAAATTTTTGGAAGGTCGCAACCGACCCTTTTTTCGTTACGTGTTTTGTTACTCTTGGGCAAAACAAAATTTCAAATAGATCGTTGTGGAGTGTTTTCATTTATTAGTTTCTGCTTATGGGAGTTTGAGTCTTCAATCAGATCCTTCTTAGTATTCCTGGGCACCTTCACCTTCACCGTCACCAGAGTCCATGCCGACTTCCTTGTAATCCTTCTCAATAGCGACCAAATCTTTACGGACTTCGGAGAATTTACCTTCCTTTATACCCTAACCAATAAACAAATAGACGAAGGTAAGCTTGGCGTACATCAAATCGAACTTGTGATATAGGAGGGCCCAGGCCTTAGCGATGGCGGTGGTGTTGGACAACATGCAGACGGAACGTTGTGCCGTAACCAAATCAAACAATATCTATAAACCAGAAATGATTGAATTTCCTATAAATTCTGCCGAAGATTATTGCATTTCATACTTCAGCATACCAGTGCTAACATAGAAGCCCCATATCACCCGATGTTTCATTCTTCATTTAACTTAAATGAGATCACATACCTTGTAGTCTCTGTTTCATTTTTAATGCATAAAATACAACGTTTGCAATTGTCTCTTAATTTTCAAAAATCATTTATATCAGTGCAATTAAATTTAAGAAATAATACCTATATAGAACCTACTATACTAAACCTCGTAGTATCATTTTTCTCCTTTATGTTCTTAAAGAAAATGAAACTCCGCCTTTTAAATTCCTAGAAACTGGGAAGCACCATCAATTGCAACAAGAAACAACATCAACGTAACAACGTAATAACAAACGCAAATTGTAAGGATGTTCAACGCAAACATATGTGGCAAATAGTCCAACGACAGAATGTTTATAAATCTACAATAGCAGCAGCTACAATAACAACAACAGCAAAACTTATGGTCAAACTATAAATGATTTTTTTGAATTCTATAGAGTTTTTACTTAGCCTACTGCATCACTGACAAACCCCTTCATATGTGTACGTAATCTTACTAACTGGCCGGCTGGGCCGTGGCCACACTATCATGACTCAAAGTCTACGACAAGTGTAGAATGTGATTTGTTCACTTTTTTTTTTTTTGTAATATGGGAAATCGATGATAGACTGAGTTGCATGCTAGGTTTAACATTGTGATTGTTGCACATGGAGTATTTCTTGCATCAGTGATTGAACATATCATATAAAAATAGTGTGATTGTCAAGGAAAAAGTTAATTCCACTCTCGTTTTAGATAGATTTTATTTGTAACGCTTTTTACGTGAACAACCACAGAGTACTTTTCTATCATAAACTTATTTATTGCATACGAGGACGGTCCCGAAACTAGCCGATCTGACATACAGATGGTGCCAGTAATTTGAAAAATTTTATTTTGGTGAAAAGTGGCAACCTTATAAAACATACTCGTATTTTTTGGAGGCGTCACGTTGTTATTATTCGAGCCATCAAAATTAAACGATTTCAGTAAATTTGTAAATATGGAAAAAATTGGTCACCGTTACGTAATTCAATAGCTCTGCTCTTTCGTCAAATATTGAGTAGCAGAGTTTAAACGAGGCCGTACGTAGAGTGATTGGCGATGTTTTACCGCAATAAAGCTGAAATTTTTCGTCGATTTGTAAACATGGACGAGACATCTGAGACGAAGGAAAAGTGTCACTGGTGGACTGGAATGGAAGAATCGTGTCCAAAGAAGACGAACACGGTTCCATCTGCAGGTCAAGGTGTTTGTTTTTCGGGATGCGTATGAGATTATCTTTATTGAGTAGTATATGTTGTTAAAAGGAGTATATGTTGAAAAAAAAATTTCTTTCCCAACCTTTTCCGAACTCCTTCATTAGATCGGCTAGTTTTAGAACCGCCCACCTATTTATTCATAAACTTTTATGTTGGAATCAAACCTGGGCACTACCATAAAACGCTTCAGACATATACCTTCAGGCGCCATTTGATCACTGCCTACAAATTATGTACCGATTATGTCGCACAATATTGAAAGCTTTTATGCCTTCATTTCTTAACGAATTCGAGTTTAAGCCTGAGACTCCATAAAGTGTATATATTGTTGCCGTCCATCTGCGTGTCGATTGAAAGCGCGATAGAAGCTGAACCGCTTTAGGATGAAGTGTAGAAGATCTCACTGATACATACGCGTTAGGTTCGACATAAGATAAAATAAGAAACATTTGTCGATGCAGTATATAAAAAATTTCTAAAAAATTTACATTTTCAGAAATTTTCCAGCAATAATACTATACAGAGAGGTCATTGCGGCTTAATTTATGATAAGTGTGGGATTGAACCCGCGATCATGTCGCGTGTACTAACCATCGCGTCACAGTCGGTCATATATAGCGTAACTAAAGTACGATACATCGTTTAAATCAATACATAAGTTTATATACTATTTATGAGAAGAAAACCTCGGAACTTCCAATTATTGGAAGATAAACTGGCATATGCTGATAAAAACATGGCCTCAATCCCTGGCAAATTGCCCGGGACAATTAGTTTGACGTCTGTCAAATTCCATGCCTGCCTACTGGTTTACTTTCTAGTTGTTTTGAGTTTGAATGTCCAAAAAGATATGAGACTTCTTAAATGAATGGAGAAAACCTATCACAACACATGGTTAATATTTGCATTAAGGAAAACACTACAAATGCAGCGAATCAAATCAAAATTACAGACATGGGATTATTAAATAAATTATCGAAAAGTCTACGAAGGTCTATTCATTGCTTACTTGCTAACTTACATAAATGGATATTAATTCAGTAAACAATTTTGATATAACAAACTGTTACAAGTTCTATGACAAAATTGTACTGCAACTATGGAAATAGTTTTTCTATAAGCTACTAGTTCCACATGGCAGCACGACTGGTGAATTCACAATTAATCGGATATTTGTTATCTTCTATATCTTCGACAATTAAAAAACAGTTTTTAAAAGCGTGATGCAATGAATACTGAAAACGTGACCGAGTTTATTATTATTTATTTACAATAACTTTACGCCAAACGATAATTTAGATTCTACAACAGTTTTTCTCACAGCCTCTTCAACATACTTTTGGAGACGATTATGAGAAAAACTGCGATAAACGCGACTTTAATCAAATCTAAATATTACTGGCGTACTCTGATGGCATAGACATGATTAGTCAATAACTGCGAGATGTTACTGCAGCCTTCTCAGTTACTGAGAAGGAGTTGGCAAAAATAGATCTGGCTGGAAACGAAGACCAAACTTATTTATTTATTCCAACGGTGAATGTTGGATTCGTTCGGGAAGCAGCGCAAAATCAAAGGCTATGACACAACTGGTAACATATGCGAAACCATCATCACAAACGGATGTTATCCGCGACTTATGAGTCATAACCTATGTGTGACAATCGAAGAGGGGGTTCATGTACAACGATTCCATTGTTTGCGTGGACAAAACTACTAAAACGCGACAAGCCTTCGACAATGAAATTTATGTGGAATACAGAAGAGGGCGGTCAATTGGATACGGGGTGCAGGCACTCAGATAAAATTATCTATTTTAATCGCACTCTAAATAAGTATATGTACATTCTGTATATGAGCATTAATTTTTTGCATTTCAGGCGATTTCATCGATCTCCTTAAATTGAAAACTGTTGCAGTCATTTGTTAGTACACAATCCTTCAAAAATTGACCAGAAATCTTCAACCACTTTAGACAAAATTTTCTGATGTCAGGGGCAACACTTCAAAAATGCTGATCTCGTATTCTAAGACGTAGCATTTTAGAAAAGAATTTGAATTTTGAATTTGATACTTACCCAATTCCTGATGAGAAAATCATGTTAAGAAAATATGTTTCTTCGTACTAAAATTAAATCGGTAATATAGAAACTACGCCTTGTAAATCTCTCGAAGAATATGAAGTGAATTTAGTACAATGTTTACATTCATTTTAGAAAAATTCTATGGATTCGGCACAACTTTACCAAGCCGTGAATGGTTAGAGGAAAAAAATAAATTTTTTGGAAATTAAAAAAAGCAATGTATTCGGAAAAAGAACTCTGTCATTTTGCTTTTAACAAACTCTTTGCACTATTTGGCAGAATAAAAAACTCCGCATCATTAAATTTCTTGTCTGCTATGAAGTGCAGATAAGAAAACAAATTGGTTCAAACTAAAAATAATTTTCTCTTAATTGGAAGTTCTTCAAGAAAATAGAGGAAATATTCTGTACGTGTAATATTTCATTACAGCATTTTTTTAGTGGTATAATTTTATTATGGGTATAATTACTGAAATATTATACGATGTAAAGTATTCAGAAGTCGCCTTAGTCATCACAAATTCTTTATCTGAGACTTGCGCCTCATGTCTTTTTTTTACTTTTTTTGAATTGTTGTAAAAATGTTCATATGTATGCGTGTGAGGGGGG
>JAHXMU010000072.1:2132358-2254000 GCA_019455685.1 Philornis downsi
TTTTTTTTTTCATAATGTTTTCTTCAGAATTTGCCGTAGTATGAATATTCAGTCATTTTTTGATTTACCATGTCCTAGCAATGGTGAGCGTTTTTATACCAAATGAGAATTTACGTAGAGCGACAGTTTATCGTGCAACCTCTTCAATATGCTTTCCAACAGTATAGTGATTGTGAGGTTAGCACGACCAAGTACCAACTTTTACAAAAGTATATATAGGCATTATTGACAGAAATTAGCGAGATTCTACTACAGCCTGAGCACTGAGAAGGAATCAGCGGTAATGAGTCTGGCGGTAAGCGAGGTCCAAACAAAGTTGTTTGTTCCAACGGCTATGAAGTCTACACGCTGTGTGAACATTGACAACTATATTCCATTCCACTATAAAAATGAATTAGACAGATACACCTATAGCCTTAGCAATCGATTTAATGATAAAGCCCTCTCTCAACAAAAACAGGAGGAAAACTCGCCGGAAAGTATTTGGGCCCACCATCGTTATTGGAGATTATCAGTATCGCATGAACAATGAGCTGTATAAGTTATATACCCTCATCGACGTGGTCACGTGCATCAATATACAGCAATTGCCTTGGTTGGGTCCTGTTGCGCGTATGGATCCAATTTCTCCAGCTCGAAAATCTTTCGACAAATAACTCAATAGGCAGCGCGGAGAAGAAAGACCAGGCTTTTGTAATACTATCGAAACATGGTGTGACGAATTAAAAAACAAGCGCTGAAGAACGAAGCGCTTCGAATTATTGTATACGTGCGGCGTATAATAGATAAGCATGGCCATTGTTGTCGCCGTCTAAGTAAGTAAGTAAGTTTAAATCTCCTCGAACCTTGAACATGCTAAAATTACTTGCCCGCAATTGAAGCAAGGTGAAGATAAGGTAATATGAACCATATTCATAATAGTTTATTAAAGGTTTATAAATCGCTTTTGCCAAGTCGATATAGGGAGGAGCAAATTATAACTCAACAGGCTAATATTTTTTATTTGAAGAGCTTAACTGAAATCGAACTATCAAAAAGATGTTATACGTCAATTCCAGTTACCAGAACATATAATAAAATGTTGTTCGATTTCGTACGAAAATCTGACAAATAAATCCATAGCGACAACTTTGATCGAATTTGGAACTTTCTGTGATAAGAAGTATAACGAACTATTGATCCATTTGTTTTACACAAGGGCGGTCCAAAAACTAGCCGATCTGACGTATAGATGGTGCAAGTAGTTGGGAAAAAATTATTTTGGTGAAAAGTGGCTACTTTATAAAACATATGTAGCCGTCGATCAATTGAAGTGTCTTCGCCAGACACTGTTAAGAAAATATACAAAATGGTATTGGATGCTAGTCGGCTGAAGGTGTGTGAGGTAGCTGAAATGATAGGCATTTCAAGAAATGCTATACATCGTATATTGATCAAAGATTTTAAAATAAGAAAGCTGTGCGAGAGATGGGTGCCACGATTGCTTTCAATAGAGCAAAAACAGTGTCGTGAAAATGTTTCAGTAGAGTGTTTGGCGATGTTTCATCGCAATATAGACGAATTTTTTCGTCGATTCACAACCATGGATGAGACATGGGTCCAATTAACCGAGAGTATTATGCAAATTTATTGCAGCATTTAGTTGATGAAATTATGGAGTTGTTGTTGTTGTTTCATCAAGACAATGCTCCACTTCATATGTCCACTATTTCGATGGTCAAAATGAATTAGTTAAAGCTCTAACTGGTTCATCAATCACCTTATTCGCCAGATTTAATGCCCTCTGACTATTTTATATTTCCAAACTTGAAAAAACAACTCGATGGTAAAAGAATTGCCAACAATGAAGAGGTGGAGTCTGCGGTGGATGTCTATTTTGTTAAGTATGACTGCTCTTACTATAAACAGAGCGTAGAAGCTGTTGAACATCGGTGGAAAAAGTGTACCGAGGTAAAGACAGACTATGTTGAAAAATAAAGAACATTTTTCCCAATTTTTTTGTGTCTCCTTTGTTAGGTCGGCACAGAAAATATGATCCGATTCCATTCAGCTATCATAAAAAGATGAAGATAGTGCATATATCGAACCAAAGCAACTGGCTTAAATCGGTTGAGTCCAAATTATAACTAAACAAAGCTTTATGCCAGAATTAATTTATCTGCTACTACTCTTGCATTGTAATGTAATTGTAATGAGCATTAATGCCCCATGGTTGTGCGGGAAAAAATCACTCCAAGTTCTTATTTGGTTCCGTCTAATAGCTATTTTGATCATAAGTTAAAATTACAACTACGAGGAAGCCGTTTTGAATCAGCTTGGTTAGGCTAATTTATGTATGATTTTGATTTCTTATTATTTATTACTGGATACTATTTGAACAGAAAGTGTGTGAAGATGTAGTGTAATATTTTTCTTAAAAGTATTAATGCAGTTGCAATTATAGCCTAACTCCAATCAAAAAGGTCAATATTGAAGTTAATTTTCTTGATCGGAAACTCAAACAATTTCACAAATTTCCTTAAATAAAATCTTTTGATAGGCACCGCTTTAGCTAAGACGCCCTCATTCCCTAAATTGCCACGTTTATTCGCCGCAGCGTCACTCCATTGCTTTGTCTTGCTTCTTAAAATGTAAAAAAATGCAACGTTTCGCAAAAACATTATAAGTATTTCCTTTAAGCCCTATTTGTTATCATTATCTGTAAAGAGATTTTTTCACTTTCGGATTGCTTTCACATGCAACCTATTTGAACCTTTCTAAATTCAATAAAAGTAACAAAAGCGACAATGAAAACGCTTTTTTCTTTCGTTTCGTCTACTTCAAATCCCATTAGCTTGCGAAAATAATAACAACAACAGAAAACGCACGGACGGACAGACACTCAACGCTGAAAAAATGAGGGAAACATAGTTCCGCAATTTGCACACATGCACCCGGGGTGCTCCCATGTTGAACATCTTAAGCTAGGCCAAGTCAAGCAAATCAGGCGGACAAACCAAAGTGAAACGGCTCAACGACCGGAGAAACGGTCTATGTCAAAAACATACACACACACACACACACACACACACGCTTTCATACGTGATATTAGGCCGAAATTGTACTTCAGCAGTGCAGTA
The DNA here is from genome assembly GCA_019455685.1 of Philornis downsi. Lineage (NCBI taxonomy): Eukaryota > Metazoa > Arthropoda > Insecta > Diptera > Muscidae > Philornis > Philornis downsi. The sequence goes on from JAHXMU010000072.1 coordinate 2,135,478, forward strand.
GTGCCGCCGTGTAGCAAGAGAGGAGGCAATTTTTCCACAGATTTTTCGGTTTGTTTTTTTGTTATGATTCCATGGAGTGGCGTGGAGTTAATATCATGCAATGCGGGAGAAAATTCCAAAGCGTTTAAATTTGCATGCGTGCAACATGAAGCGTGCAATTTTTCTTATTTTTTTTTCTCCGGTTTATGTTTTTCTTTTATTTTCCATTCACTACAATGTAGGGGGTATTAAAATGTTGTCAGACTGCAAGAAACAATTTGACGACTTATTGAAATTGTGCTTCTAAATCCATTGACTTGTTATCGGACTAATTAATTAGTTGGAGAACTAGATTGTACCATAATAATCGGTGGGTCGGTCGGTGCCCTATATTTGGAATCGAAGCTACTTAACTGGATGTGGGGTCGTAAAATTTTACCTGTTCCTAGTCGGTTCCTAGTTAAAGGTTTCGTTTATACCAATTAATCTAATTCCATTTGAAAAAAAAAATAATAATCGCCTTTCAATCAGTTTGTTTTGTTTTCCCCTGAACTAGCCAACCTGACGTATAGATGGTGGCAGTAGTTTGAAAAATTCCACCAAAATGGAAATTGGCAACCTTACAGGACATATGTTTTAAGTTTCAAGGCGCCATGTTGTTTAGTATTTTTATTTGAGCCATCGAAAGTAAACGATCTCAGTGAATTTACATACATAGAAAAAATTGGTCACCGTTATGTAATCCAGTATTTCCATTCGAAAGGTCTCAGTCGAACTGATATTAAAGCCGAAGTAGATTCTGCTCTGGGAAAGTCTGCTCATTCGTTTATGACTGTAAGATATTGGGTAGTTTAAACGAGACCGTACGGGCTGCCAAGACGAACACCGTAGTGTTTGGCCACGCCAGACGCAGTTATGAAAATTCCCAAAATAATATTGGGTGAGCATCCGCTGAATGTGCGTGAGCTTGCTGAAACTATAGGCATTTTAAAACCATTATAACCGTGGACATGGGTCCACCACTTCACCAAGACCAGTAAAGATATCCATTATTGTAATGAGCAAAATTAATGAATTAACGTCCGAATTGTCTCATCACTCACATTATTCGCCACATTTAGTTTCAAACATCAAAAAAATGGCTCTGTGGTAAAAGTTTTGACAACAATTAAGAGGTGGATGGAGTCTGCTGTTGATGACTATTTTAATGAGTTTGACAGGTCTTACTACATATAGCGTGTAGAAGCTATTGAATATCGCTGGAGAAGTGTATCAAGCTAAAAGGATGTTATGTTGAAAAAAAAATTGTGTCTTCTTTAATAGGTCGGTTGGCTTTAGGTTGCAGATGCTGCCTCTCAAAATAATTTACCATCGCCAGGGGGACTCTATTCCACAAATTTCACAATTCTGACTTTAAGTGTTCCACCATTAATTAATTTCTTTGCCGCATTCGCCCAGATGAGCCATTAAGCCATTAACAATTCGGATTTCAAACAATTCACCTTGCTTTATTTATTTATTTACTTATTTTTTTTTCTTTTTTTTTTTTTGTGTAGGCGGTGCACTTTTTACCATCTTTCTTGAGATCGCTTTCACCTTCAGCCGTTTATTTTAAGTGACGATATCATACGCGTTCCCTACCTTTCTTATTAATGTTATAAACGAATTTCAAAATTTATCTTCATATTGCGCGAATGGGATCTAAAAAGAATTCTTTACCTCGTTAAAGTTACAAAACCTGTTTGTTTCAGGCGATTGCATCGCAATCTGTAATTTCTTTACTGATTTATTCCTTGAACTTGGAAATTTCCGAACATTTTCTTCTATCGCGCACTTATGCCGCAGGAGGAATGTTTGCATTCATTTTGATTTTCTTCTAGCATTAGCCGTTGGTCTTGGATGCTGTTAACACTTTTATCTCTTTTCTTCTCGGTTTTTATCCCGAAAAACCATGCATTTAAAAAAAAAACCTCTTTTCCCGTACCGTATATTTCAGCTTTCCAAAAATCTCTTTCATAGAAGCGTGCCTAAATGTAAGAATTTCCAAAGATCACATGCCGCGTCGTTCTCGCCCAATTTCATAATCCTAATTTCAGTCTGTTGTATTGCAGACGACTATACCAGTTTTCTGTTCTGTTCTACCTCTGAAAGTGTGATTTACCACAAATCACTTTTCCTTTTTCGCCTGAATTCCACTTCAGTTGATCTCAGTTGCAACCGTTGGTTACGGGCGATGTTACCAGTTTTGCCTCACTGCATCCCTATTTTTTCTCCATAAAAGTATGAATTTCCGAAAATCGCATTCTATATCGCTCTCATTATGATAAGTAAATGTTCAAAATTCGACTGCAAATATGACACCACCGCCTGGAACGGATGATATTAATTGTATTCCATTACTTTCGTTATTGAGATCACAAAAGCACGGATGTCATCACCAGCGGACAATTATACATTCATATAGAATGGTTTCAAAACCGCCGGTCTGGCAAGGCTGTCAATGATTAGGGGGGGCGCTATTCAAGTGAGCGGCAGATATGCCGTTCAGTAGCTCTCTTCTTAACTGTATGATGGTAAACGTATTTCGAATGACTTTAAAGATATTAATTCGTAAAAACATTCACATACATTTTGAAATATTCGTTGAATTTTCAAGTGTTCACAATTCGCATAGCAGTCAGTAGTCGAGAATCATATGTTGTATCACAGTGTTGTAAAATTCAATACTCGCTCCAAATTAAATTAAATTCTGCAAAAGGTTAAATTTTTTTTTTCTTTTTTTGCTTTTGGTTGATTTAAAATATTTCAACTCAAGGGTGTTTAGTATTCGGTTCATCCCATTTCATACTACTGTACTTTCATTCCATTGCCTCATCATTTTAGCTTGCTGTCCATTCGTTTGTTCTTGTTGTTGTTAGTTATTATTGCATTATTGGAAATATAACAGCAACCGTCGATGTTGCATTTTGCCTGCAGGTTGCACAAACACTAAATGAGGAACAACAGCAAAAATAACATAAACGCACTGGACCAGGCAGACGTTCAAGCTGTCCGGCCGGTGAGCGGGGCAAGCCATCTAAATTTCATGGCAATAAGACGACATATCACCCGGCGAGCGTATGACTGACTAGGTGAGTAAATAAGTGACTGCTATGATATTAGGTGTTCCTTTGCCTGATAATTTATAGACACGCATAATGATGGCGAAAGAGGAAAATCTAGAAAAATGGGTTAATCTAGTCTAATGGTAGTTTAGTTAATGCGTGTCCACTACGAGTGCGAAATGTGCCTCCGTGTAAATGTATCTTCCTGCGAGTGCGTGTGTGTGTGTGTGTGTATGTTCAAAGTGATCAGAAAAATGAGACAACAACGTCAACCTAAATAAAAGAGCCCCTCCAAGCATTTGACACAGAATGGTAGGTGTGGCAGCAGACATTTGTGAGGTCTATATCTAGAAACTCCACATGACGGGATTAAAACGGCTTTTTAATGAAAACAATTGATTGCAAAGAAGCGGAAAAGCTTTTGGATTTTTATTTAACCATCAATTTGAATGTCAATGAGAAACGTGTATCTAAACGAGTGACATGTGCCGAATTCATAATGGCGGTGTGGCCCATATAGTCAATTCATTACTTTCTATACGGGAATAACTCAAGCGCCGAGTATTATATGAATGCAGATTTGTATAAATAAATATATTCAAACTATATATATTACAGAAGTTCGAATAATATGTGGCCGAAAGTAGTTGCGTGGGAACCCCTGCAGAAACGAAGACTGATTAATTTTGAAGCTGTTCCCAAAATCATGAGCCTGGAGGGTTGAAGTCGGAATCGCCTCAGTTGTTGTTTTAATGGACTGCTTCAATTCAGTCAAATTCTTTTGTTACGTTCTATACATCTCTTGCTTGATATAACCTCATAACAAAAATTTGGTGTAGTCAGGTCAGGTGACTTTGGGAGCTGGCCAAAGTGGAGTTTCTAGATATTAATTTGTTAGGGAATTTTCGTTGGAGCTCCACGATAACCGGTCGGGTTATGCGTTCAGTTACTCCATCTTGCTGGAACCAAACAGATACGCTTTCGGTGCAATTCTAGATAAAAAGTTCCTCCAAATTCTTAAAAAAACGGTGAAACTGTGCACCACACAGTGACTCCTTCTGGGTGAAGTTCCGCCTCATGGAGTATTTCTGGATTAAATTCACCTCATATTCGTCAATTTTGCTTGTTTGCACTGCCGTTTAGATATAAACAAGGTAGTTATTGAGATGTTGATTTCTTCGGCCTTTTCAAACATGTTTGCTTTTGCAAAATTCCAGGCGAATAGACAAATCCAGAGAGTTTAAATCGCTTGAAATTTGGACTTTGCACGAAATCAAGCATAAGTCATCGTGAATTATCCGTTGTAGCGACCAATTTACGCCGGTAAGTTTCGAGTGGAAATGCTTGGATTTATCTGAATTGATGGTGCTACGGCACACATGTTCACCCCCTCATAATGGTCCATCTATTTCCGCCTACATTCCCTTTGGATAGAAATGAAGGATTGCAAATCATGGTACCGCTGTACTATCCTAAACCTCATTTTGTTATCCTAAACATTTACTTTAAATCTAAATAGTAACCTGCAAAATAAATAAACAAATATGCCGATAACTCACACAGAAGTAATGCTACTACAGTTTATGTTTGTCGCACGATTCGTGCGCCGCCCTGTATTTGCCCAAAAGATTTTTATAAAGTTCTGCGCCCAATAAAAACGAGCATCCAGGAAAGTTTAAAATATCCGCTAACTGTGCTCTAGAAGCGGAAAAAATGGATAATCACCGATGAATTTAGTATGAGCCATAGTATGACATAGGAGGGATGCTGTTATTTTTGTATCTTTTCACAGCCTTTTTACGGGATCTTCTATAGCAATGAAAACTCTTTAGATCATATTTATGACAATTTTTTTCTTTTAGCAGGAATTCATTATTAAATTATTATTAAATTATTAATGAACAATCCTTTTAAACAGATGTTAAAAAATTTAAAGTTTTCGCGTCGGAAACAAAAATAAGGTACTAAAAATGTTTAATATTCCAAAATCCGTTGTCGATTACTAAAAGAGCCTCGATTAATAAAAAGAGCCTCTCAAGAAGTGGAAAATATCCTCTGATACCATTTGTGAAAGATATGGAAATATTATTCTTTGGAATGGCTTCCACTTCTTATGCTAAGCATTTGCCTCAATGGGTTTATTCAACCATCGCCGTAAACAAATTCACAATTAAACATAGAAATCAAAGGCACTTTTTAGGGTTACCGATAAAAGACAACCCATTCACGACAAAATTATACCACTTTAGGAATATAATAATCATCATTACAATAATTTTGTTAACTTCTGTCTTGCTTTGTGCATGCATTTAACATTTTATTTTATGTTTATTAAATCAATAGAATGGTAAATATTTTAAATTTTAGTTCGCGTACACATTTATTTAGATATGTGTTTAATTTATCTCACTAAGGACAATTGATGTCGAAGAAATGCTTCTCAACAATTAAAAATTGATACTTTTCTGTATAATAAAATATTCAGTTGCATGACAAGGTAATGTTTTTCCTGACAGTCATAGTATACTTGGTATTCTAATTCAAATTAATTCAAAAACATATCGAAAAATAATAAAGCATTATTATTCAGCGACAATTTGTTAACAAACTGTTGAAGAAAAATTCAGAGGGCAATAGGCAAATTAATACTGTGGATGTCTAAGTGGATGCGCATAAGTTTTGTAGAAAAATATATATTTTCTTAAGTGTCATATTTGATTACAGTTCTGTTTCTCTGGTATAGATTATAGTTCCATTATTTATTTCTCTTCTACTGGAGCATGTTTGAAAATCCTCAACCCTATTTTGAACGTGGTCACAGGATGGTATATTGGAGCCTTTAAGACAAGTGCAGCCAGTAGCCTACAAGTCCTTTCTTCTAGTCCTCTCTGATATCTTGGGAGATTGTAACACTTGCTTAATTATACGCTTAAGTTATATTCATTAAAAGAACATTCATTCTAGAGAATGATTAAAAATGTCAGCAAAATACATAAAATTCAATCAAAATCATCACATCATCATCCGATATACGAGAGCGGTCCCAATCTAGCCGACCTAACAAAGAAGACATAAAAAAGTTGGGAAAATTTTTCTTCATTTTTCAACATAGTCCTATACATGCCTTATATACATGCCTTGTTTGTAGTAAAAATTGTCAAACTCCTTAAAATAGCCATCAAACTCAGATTTCACCTCTTCATTGTTGGCAAATCTTTAACCACCGCGTCATTTTTCAACTTTGGAAATAGAAAATATTATGATGCGATTCCAACTATAATTCATTAATTTTGGACGTTGCAATAGTGAACGTGTGAACTGGAGCACTGTATTGATGAAACAACACTCTCTTTTTCGCCAAATGTGATCTTCTTTCTATAATTTCATCACCTAAAAGCTGCAATAAATTAGCATAATATTCACCGTTGATGGTTTTTCTTTTCTGACGATACGAGTAATCAATAAAAATAATCCTAAGCACATCCCGAAAAAAACAGACGCCATGCACTTGCCTGTAGATAGAGCCGTCTTCGCCTTCTTTGGACACGATTCTCCCAATCCAATCCATTGCTTTGACTGTTCCTCTGTATCAGGTGTGAAGTGGTGGACCTATGTTTCATTTATGCTTATAAATCGACGCAAAAATTCGAATTTATTGCGGTGAAACATCGCCAAATACAAACATCTTCACGACGCCGTTTTTGCTCTATGGAAAGCAAGCGCGGCACCCATCTTACGAATACCTATCTCATCTTCAAATCTTCGCCTAATGTACGATGTATAACATCATGCATCACCATTTTGTGGATTTTGTTAACCGTGTCTAGCATGGACACCTACGGACTACCTACGGACACTACGGTGTTCGTCATGGCAGCTCGTACGCCCTTGTTTAAACTTTGCCACCCAATATTTTACAGTTGCGAACAAAGGAACACAGCATAATCTGGATCGGATTTAATATTGGTTAGACTGAGACTTTTCAATTGGAAATATTGAATTACATAACGCTGACCAATTTTTTCCATGTTTACAAATGCACTGAGATCGTTCGTTCGTTCGCCTTGAAACTTAAAGCACGTGATTTATGAGGTAGCACTTCTCACCGAAATAATTTTTTTCAGACTACTACCATCTAAAATCAAGTCGGCTAGTTTAGGGCTGCAATTGTACATAACCCTATTTTAGAAATTTCATAAAATAATAAATACCATCGTGAAATAGAAAATGTAAAACTTTTTATACCTGACATAGTTTCTTGATTTTTGTGCCTCGCGTATTGCGAGAAAATCAAAATGCCACCATGATTTTATCATACGGGTAACTCTCTTATGGAAGAAAAAGCCCGTTTGTGTACGAAGAAGAGGAAATTATAAAGTGCGTTGATACACTAGAGGATTTCTTTAGTGAAAATACTACTATCCAAAACGTTCTTATGGACTCCCAGCCACTTAAATGATAAGAAGATGGACCGGTTGGTGAGTGATTACTTAGGGGAAAATACATAATAGATAATTTTAGTAAAAGTCAAATTCCTTATGTAAAGATGGATCAGGGAATATATAGGTATATACGATTCGTATAACGAACTGTGGAAAATCAACAAAAATTTGGAAATGTTTCAGATCCAAAGTCATTATCCGCAGATATACTCAACCTCAACCGCCAAGATCGGATTTAGGTTAGGTCAGTATGGCAGTCTACTCAGACTCACTTAAACTGTATAGTATATTGTGATACCACGGAAACTAGAGATATGTCCCTAGATTCCCCCGCTTAACCATCCTGAACGCTCCAAGAAACACTTATGTAAGTCGGACAATATCTATATCGTCGAAATCTCCTAGGCCCCTAAAGAAATAAGAGCCCGGTGTTGATCCCCGCTTATTTGCCAGGGCGGGGCGATTGCAGTAGATGTGTTCTATGGACCCCTTCTCCTCTTCATCCCCACAGCTCCTGCGAAAGTCACCAGTCGTAATCTTCAGTCTTACTGCATGTCTTCCAATCAGACAGTGTCCCGTCATGACGGATACAAGTAATGAGGCGTCGGGTCTTAATAGTATGTGAACGCTTCAGATTTGGGCGGGTCTAAATCTGTCTGGATTGATTATAGCCCCGGACAGACCTCCACCTACCATTTGCTGCTAGATACGACCCATCTCGCAGTAGGAGCTTTCGCTTAGTGTCGCCAGCTCGTCTGCCCTGCAGTTCCCTGGTATGTTCCTGTGGCCCGGCACCCACATAAGGTGAAAGTTGAAATGCTGAGCCATCTCGTTAATAGAACCAGAATCCAGGAATTTAATGGCAGTTTGACTGTCAGAGAATATATTATCCACTCCCTCAATGGTTAACATTTCCGCTTATGTAAGAGCTGGAATATTTGGAATCTTTCTTTTCAACGCCATAGTAGTATTCCAGAAAAGTCTGAAGCTGGTGTCTGGCTGTCTTAATTTTTCATATATACATCCATACCATAATCCTAATCCAATTGTTTAGGTATTTGTAAAGTGTTTCTATATCTCTGCCATTACCTTCTATATTAATTTCTCTTTTTAATTAAATATTGTATTAACGGATCCAATCTTCTTCTTCTTCTATATCTAAATATATCTGTTTTTAATGGTATGATTTTCTTTATCGATCTGAGAACAATATTAGTAAAGCCATCTACCATATGATCAATGCTAGCACATTTAGAAGCTTTATATTCAGTCATTAAATTTTGGAAATTTTTAGTAAATCAATTATATGTTTAGAATATTTTTTCCAGTCATTTCAATTCCAATCAAATCAAATTTCTTACCAACGATTTAATAATTCATCCTTGATATTAGTTACTCCGATGATGCCTTTAAATTGATTGGCTTCGACGCCAAAGGGAACCAGAATGCAATACAGAGATACCCGCTAGTAAATTTAAATATCTCTATACATAATTTAGACTCTAGAAATTACATTGATGACGTGGTAATAAAAAGAAGACGTGCTTTAATTATTACAGAAGAGCGCGCGATCCTGGTGACAATGCAGGCTCCGATCACCACCTAATAGCAGTTAAGGAAGGCACGAGATTGATCAGGGCGCAAATCGTAAGTGACCAACAACAAAAAGCTGGATATCGCTAACCTCTACCAGGATTCTTCTAGATAAAAATATTCCGAAAAATGTATGAATCCATCATCTTTATCGCAGAATTTCGATGTATTATAAATAATATACAGCACTTGTTGTACACCGATAATATCGTGTTCATTTGCATCAAATAGAGCGACTGCGTTGGCAAGGGTTAAGTTGTGTATTTACATATAGAAATGTTCTAGCATGAAAAGCCAATGAAAAATTAATGTAATAGCATGTACAGCAAAGGGAATTCCGACCCCTTTAAGCTTTTGAGACCGTATGAAATCATACACTTAGAAGAATCACAAAAAATGGGACCAATTGGTGTTATTTTTATGTGTGGCTTATATTTGCCAACCGTTTCAACTAAATCAACACCTAAACAGTTAGGCAAACTATTGTTCTTCGCCTTTTAATTCATTTTAATAAATTATAAATAAATTATTAATTTAATAAATTATACAAATTATATAAATAAATTGCAGTAATAAAGTGGAATTCGATATATTTGGGAGTTTAGAGAACAGATTTTTAGGATAGGACATTTTTGGTTTTTTTTCTAAACTTACTTCGAATTCGGTTTCTGTTCAAAGTACTCAAATTAATAGTAATAAATATAATAATACCATAATTTGTAAAAGACCGTTACAAATATGCCTTTTATTAACTGTAATTGTTTTATAAAAATACGAAGACCGCTAATTTTATCTGAAAGTCCAATAAATTGGTGAAAGTGTAACGGCTATACGAAAAGAATCTAGTTGTCGCGCCCAGTACATTATGTATAAGAACATTTTGAAAATTCACTGTGGGGAAAATGAAATTTTTTGATGAATTGGCCAGTCAATTCTTTTTATAAAACCTGAAAACCTCTTTCATGATTCTAAATTCCTGGTACAAAGCAGAGAATTCAAAGCGGAAGCATCGTAAACACAAAAATGAAAATATTGTGGGGGTTTCTTTGAAAGGCGGTTTGGAAACATTTCTCAAAAACAAAAAAAATATCTTTTTAAAATATTAATGTTTAAATTCCATGAATGAAGGCAACGACATTTGTCACGTTCCGCTATGCTATGTTGACTGTAACAAACTTCAAGATTACAAATTCATTAATCCGAATTAAGATACAACAAAAACCATTAGTTCATTAGAACTCGGCCTAGACTTCCTTTAGCCCGTATAAAAATAAAAGCAGTCATTAGCTTTCCAGAATCAAAATCAATTCTTCACTTCCATCGAATGCCATTCAATGCTGAGATTCTTGTGAAAAATTGAGGAAAACAACCAATAAGGAAATAGATGAACTAGAGAACAACAACAATAACAGCAACAAAATTAACAACAAACCCATAAAACAGAGTAGAGATAAAGCATTTACATTTTATAAGCGAAATCCCATTTGAATGGTTTATCTTCATTTAATATTTTCAGATATATCTCATTAAACATTTGTTGGCTGCGACGACGACGACGATGACGACGAACGAGCACAACTGCAGCCAACTCTTCATCGGAGTCCTCATCATTCACCAGCATTAGCGCAGGCATTAAATGTGCCGTGTAGTTGCATCTCCTGCTGCATGCTGGATCTCATGTCGCAATGCAACGTGTCGGAGTGTCCACATGCCCGGCTGTCTGTTGGTGTGTCTGCAATTCCGCATTTTCCGTATGGTCGGGCGACTGTTTTGCTAAGGTTGTTAAGTTCTTAAGATAGTGCATTTACACCTTTGCCGTTGATTAGTCACTGGTTTGATTTATTTTGACGCCTTATCAATTTCATTCAAAATTTATTGCAAATTTTACATAGTTTCTTTTCCTGCGTTTACAATATCTCCGCTTTTGCTTTTTTCTGTTACTATTTTTCACTTTTTTTCTGTTTATTTCTTATTATATCAATGCATGTTCTGCAACAAATTGTGGCATGAATGCCAAATGCTCTCTCTCACTTGCTCGTTCTTGAATGATGATAGAGTTTGCCGTGTTCAGTGGATGCTGACGACAATGATGAGGATGACGATGATGATGATGATGCAATAAGCATTTCATTGCGGCATTTTAAGATTTTTTTCTTCAATTTCTAGCTATTTACATTAATTTTCATATCGCTCACTCGAGTGGGGTACGGACAAGAGGTTTTCTGATAACGCCGAAAACAAACTTATGTAAATTGTAAATTTCCTTGCATCCCGTGAAGTCCACTCGTATTCAGCAAGATTACACGCATTCTGTTTTTAAACTCATTGAAAGCTACCTACTGATTAAACACAATTCTGGATGTCAGTATCGGGCATCGATCGAACACACGATTTAACCCACGGATATACCGCCACTTAAAGCAAGATAGTTGACTAAACTCCATCATAGTTGGTCGTAATAATCATGACGCCACAGTTGGCTAATTTTTTGGGAAATTTCAATAATATCGAAAGGCTAAAATGTGCTTTCTTGTCAAAATTTTTAGTAAATAGCACATCAACAGAAAAATAGTTTGTATTTTAATTTAAAAAAACTCTATTCAATATGCCATCTCTTGCTATTGAAAAGTTATTGGTGAAAAAAGATGGAGCCTCTATTTTTGTAAAATGGCTTACAACTTCTGACCTGACCTAATGCCATCGGACATTCGGTAAAAACAACAGCTATGAGACTCTACTTTTAATGTCCATCAGCAGCCCTAATACTGGAAAGAGGTGGTCTATTATGAGAACACGGAAGAAAACAAAGAAACGGAACTCTCTAAGAATCTCCCAAAGTTGAATATCACAGAAAACGTTGCAGTGTCCATGATGTTACATGCGCTCCAGAACTATCCGGACTCTTCATAGGGGAGCACTTCCGATTAACAGATGTCCTTGACGAAAATGAAGCTGGCACCATGATTGTCCAGGAGTTGCTGTGGAACGGGTAGAAATGGACATGGCGGATAGACTGTGATATCTATTATAATTGGCATTTGAAGAGACATGAATTTGGATGTGGATTTGTAGCTAGCAAGCGACTAAGGCAGCTTGTCACCTAGCTTAGACCTACAAACCATAATTTTATTTGTGCGCTAGCCCTGACAAGAGACATGAAAGAGAAAATCAAATTTCCTTTACGTGCGCCAGAAAGAAGCAAACGACCAATGCCTTAACAATGACAGTAAAATCATTCTGTTAGATATATTGCCAAGATAGAATGGAAGATGCTTTAAGTTCAGAAAAATGCAGTTTACAAAGTAACAGCTCCGATAATAGATTCCGACTGGCTTCTGTGATCGCAGTTGGGAACATAACAGTCAGTGGAATCAGGTTCTGACATAGAGATACAACACAACTTGACTAACTCTTTGTCTGAACACAAAAAAAAAAAAACTGAAAATATTGTTAAACGTCCACGAGAACGTGCACGTAATGCTTGGTGCTAATATAAATTCTGATCACCACTTGATGCCAGGTAAATTGTCCACAGGATTGTGCATAGCGTAAAATATACTCAGCCAAAACCAAAGAAAACTAAACGTCCTAAATCAGCGTACCCACGAGGTAACTATGTTCTGTTAAAAAAAAAAAAAAACTGCCCAATAACCGTACTAGAAAATAAAAAATCTCACTTAAACAAATCCTGATGCTGCATACATGGTAATGTTGTAGCTAATTGCAAAGCGTGTCGTGAAAGAACAATCAAACATTCTTGCATTTCACTTGTTCCGGAAGGCAGTACAAGTAAAAAAACCAAGTCAATTAGCTGACAGGGCGTAAACGATCCACCACTGGGGAAAAATGGCGTCTGAATCGTAATATCATGGCCTATGAATAATAAACATGCGGTTGGTGATGAAATGACAGTGGGAATGCATCAGTCCCAAAGGCATTGCTGATAATTGGAATCTAAAGACATTATGACATTATGTAAGATTCTGTATGTCGCGTGAAAATTGGCTTTGACTCACTAAATTCGCCGTGAAGAAGTCATAAGGACAACTGATCTGCATGCACCATATACATATATATCTATATAAAATCACATATCTAAAATCGCATATCTATATAAAATCACTACAGCTTTCGGCAGTCTTTTACAGTAAAACTTGTTTAATGTAAAAGCTGAGTTTTATTACCATGTGAAACTGAAACGCCTTCACAGCTGACACAGCGTGTTCGGTTAAGATAACCAAAGGCCATGGTGAATCATTTTTCAACAAACCAGTCTTTTGACAGGGCGATAGTGTATTCTCTATCGACAGTTTATCTTTTCAACATGTGCATTGAGGTGACATTGTGAAAAGCTATGCTAAAATTTACTGGTAATATAATAATATGGAAAATAATATAATAATATGGAAAAATGATAATATGGAAAATTGATAGAAAATTGTGAGATATTACTGCAGCCTTCTCAAACTTTTGGTAGTGAATCAGAACAAGGCCAAGACATTTATTTCGATGGACAATTGAACTTTGGCAACTATAAATTTCGTGTGGTCGATAGTTTTACCTAAAAATTATGAGATGTATCGTCTAGTCACTTTCTTGTCCAGAAAAAATTGTTACAAGTAATCGGGCAATTGAAAAAGAAACTTTTCAACAGTGTAGCTCCACCTCTTTTTTTATTCAACTACTTTGTACCTGCAATTCCACTAATTGATTTGGTTACACACATTTCGCCTCAAAATATCAAGCCATAGCTTGGAGTACGTTGGTATTCTGTCTTCTCGCGATTTTTTTTTTTTTTTTTTTGAGATACGGACCAAGCTTCTCGGATGTTTTTATTTGGAACCGCATCACTACTGATAAATGTATTGTAGAACAACAGAGGAATTATAATTCTTGATTCGGTCTTTATACCTTTGTTTTTTTTATAAATTTATGCAGCTGAAGAAGTAGTTTCTCCTTATTTGCAAAATACTTGGCATATTTGTGAACACTATATCCGTAGGGTACAGTGCCTTTCCATAGCCCTTAATTTTATTATTTGTTAGAATTTTTTTATTTAACACCAGTTTATTTGTGTGTTGTAGCAGTGCTTTATCATATGCGCAGCATCCTCTTCCCTGATGCAGTGTGGCAGTCTTAGAGCGGTTTTCCATACCCAAGTACTGGCTTCGCTGCACGAATTTTTCCACTGTGCCAACAACATCAGGAATATGTGCATTCTTGGTAGTATTGAGAAAGTTTGTTAAAATATAGTAACAATCTTTGGTATATACGCCTTTTGGTCTGCTCAACAGGGTGCAAAACAAACTCGCTTCAAGACCTAGTTGCAGCGAAGGTGGGCATGTAACCTTAGCTGCAACTAGGTCTTGAAGTGAGTTTATGTTAGCACCCTAAATCGTATATACGTCCTTCTTGAAGGATTCTACAACCCATGATAGATGATATATATATTTCTTCAACGCTCAACAATGGCTGTCAGAGAGCTTGTGTGGAAATAATTTTCCTCACGCTGTTTTTTTGTTGTATTTTTTATTAAAAAATCAGCTGATTTTCTATAGTTTCTACTAATCACGGTTTTGTGGGCAATTGTTATTAACCGATTTGAATGATATAAGCAAGAAAAATAGTACAGCAAACAGAAAGCGAAGCAAACAACGAAAGTGTCGAACAAATTTCTGAGGAAGTACACGATGGCGTATCAATTGTACTACAATAAGAAATAACTTTTTTTTAATTGGTGTACGAATATTTCATTTATTTATTGTTTATTGTATAGAAAATTCACTTTTTTCGAAAATGATTGACCGTGAATAACCTCAATACTCATTCACGCATATGTGACACCTGATCAGAAACTTTTTAATTGCGACCTAAAAGGTTCTAGTCGGAATCGCCTCAATTATTGTTTTAATTTACTGTTTCAATTCAGTCAAATTCCTTGATTTCGTGTTGCGCAATTCTTGCTTGGTATAACCGCGTAAAAAATCTGGTGCAGTTAGGTCAGGTGACAGTGGGGGCTGGCGGAAAGTGGAGTTTCTGGAGTTTCCGCCAGCTGGTCCATCTTGCTGGAACCAAATTCTATTAGAACGGATACTTTTTCCGAGCAATTTTGGGTAAAAAAACTCCTTCAATATCTTTAAATAACGATCTCTATGAATAGTTACTGTTACACCGTTTTCGTCAAAGAAGTATGGCCTCAAAATGCAACTGCGCACCACACAGTGACTCATTCTGGGTGCAGTTCTGTCTCATGGAGTATTTCTGGATTAGATTCAATCCATATGCGGCAACATTGCCGTTTAGATCAAAATGGGCCTCATCAGATATAAACAATCAATTTATCAAGTTGTTGTCTTTTTCGGCCATATCAATCATTTTTTTTTTTTCAGGCGAAAAGGCAAATGGGGAAGGTTTAACTTACTTGTAATTTGGATTTTTTTTTTATGGAAACAAGCTTAAGTCATCATGAATTATCCGTTGTAATGACTGCCGGTTAACTCTAACTTGCGCCGATAAGTTTCGTGTCGAAACGCTTGGATTTGACTGAATTGACGATGCTACAGCCGCGATTATGCCTTGAATCCGAATGGTACGGTCTTCGCGCAATACTTCCAGATTCGGAAAACATGTTTATCAACCACATAATGGTTCATCTACTCAAGGAAATGCAGCCAAACTCCCGCCTAAATTCTCTTTGGACGGAAATTAAGGACAGCAAAGCATGGTACCGCCGTACTATCCAAATGCTCTTTTTGTTATCCCAAGCACTTATTTTAATGACTATAAATAGCAACCTGCCAAATAAAAAAAAAAAAAAAAAAAAAAACCGATTACTCGCACTGAGAAAAACTTATTACGTTTTGTGTTTGTAGCACTATTCGTGCGCCACCCTGTATTGGTTTACCTCTCTGTTTTTGAAATTTCTATTTTTACTAGTATTGGAAAATGTATATGGTTTTGGAGGTTTTCGATTTTGAATATCCTCAATGCTACATATTACTTATCATTACACTAAAGATAACACATCTCCGATTTGTATAATTCCTGAAACTATTTAAGACTTTCTGCCGAACCTCTCGTAATGTCAAGCATTATTAGCACAAAAACTAGAGAAGAAATGCTTCCATTTAGCATTTTCTTTCTGCGGCAACAACGCACGACACTACAACCATTTCATTGGCACCTTTTATTTCATTTTCATATGAGTGCGAAGTTCTTTCACATTCATACTCCTCGCACATATCATCATCATTTTTTCCTAAGGATTTTTTCATTCTAGATTTGAATGCATGCAACAACGATTTTTAGATGCTTCACAGCCAGTATGTGAAATTGTTGTATTGCATCTTCATATGCTGCATCATCGACCTCTTACTTCTCTGCGGCTCTTTCTCCTAAAGTTTGAATTCAATTCAAGATTTATTCCTGCTGTTGCCGTTGATGAACTTGTACAACAACAAATTTGCAATGTTTGTTGTGTTTTAAATTAAAGTTATGCCCTGTTTTAGATCTCTTTATCGCGGCTTGCTTTCGTTGGCTTTTGGTTTACTTTACCTGCTGTAGCCATAGCTGTAGTTGTAGCTGTAGCACGCTTACAAATCAAATTTATGACTCGCAAAATGGTCGATGAATCTAAAGGCCAAGAAGCAAACAACCGGCCAACCGACAACTGCTGGCTGGTTCAACTGAATGTGAGGAATCACAAACTGTTATTTTTCAACAATTGAATGGTGTTTGTTGTCTTGATTATGTTGGCCGATCTTGAATGCAACATTGGTTGTGGCTGCGCCTGTTTTGTGGAATTTAAAATTAAATTAAAGCAAAAAATGCAATTTAAGTATTAAAAAGTTATTAAAAGAAGATTCACATACATTTCTACGTACGTGAGTATTCATATGAGTCAAAAGAACCGGAAGAACATTAAGAATACTCAGAATTGTAATATGAGTTTATAAGGAAAAGAAATTCTTGGAGAAACCCAGAAGTTGTAGTTTAAATATAGTATAAAACAGAATTAGGGGCTTGTAATGTCGTGAAATTGGTATGATTTTGCCATGTATTGTGAAAAAAACTCTCGTAATATAAGTAAATTTCCATAAGTTATTATTTTCATCCAATATGTTTTCTTAAGTAGGAATGCATGTGGAAGTCCACGAAGTCCACGAGGGTTTAACGTGAGTCTCGCCGTGAAGGCCTTATCCACGGTGTGCGACAAACTGGGCACTGGTGAGGCCTATCTTACCACCTCTGCTAATCTATGGGTCTGTAGCACCCGGTTGCAATACAACTCCACATTCGAACACAAAGCCTCTACCAGCGATTTTGGTATCAACCACAACCCGCGTGATGCTCCCACTAGGGGTCCAACACCAAATGATCAGGCGGGAACTTGGTCCCGGGGCCTCCTGATCCCCACGCTACCGGCCAAACTCACCGGTTGGAGCTGCGTAGCAAAGCACATAGCAAAGCTACTACCAAGTCGTGATTTATACACCATACTTCACGGGATTGGTCGCCCTGTGGCAAAAGATACAGACTGGACATTTTTACATACCTGCAGGCACGGAGACCCCAGGCAGATGGAACGGTCGATACTACATTGCAAAGATGCAGTATCCTCACCGGTGGGAGGCGGGGAAAACTCCAAACCCCTTCCGTTCGGCGACGGTGAACGGCAACCATGAAATATAGACATAGGTAAGACCCCATGCCTGTCCGTACCCCCCGAGAGATCAACAAGATACAGATGACAGGGCACGAACCCGAGAACTGGCCGTGTGTATCCCTATCACCTCCGGTACCAGGCAAAGCCTCTGGTCAAACTTCGTAGATAATCTAACTCTGTAGAAAATCTACTTCCAGTTTCAACCCCTTGCGGCCCAGCGACTGTTGCCCCCGCACACGAGCACACAATGCATGTGGAATCGAGTTTTTTCTTTTTTTTTTTTTTTAATATTTATTCCTCCTTCTTCTTTACACGACTTGACTATTTCCGATAAACCTTCAATAACTCGATAGTGTGAAGTTGGCAGAAAACATGCTTGAACGAGCCAAATGAACCGTAATCGAAAAAACCACTTCAAAATCGATTAAAATTCAAGCTAATGTTGACTATTTCTATTGATTATCGCCACATTGCGGGCTGGAAATTCTGGTCCGGACGTCAAAGGATAAATAGAGAATGTTATCTGTGCGTCATCTGAAATTTTCAAAACAATAACGCTTTATGTGTCACAAAACTATCATTATGGACGAATTTCTGATCAAAAACTTAACAAATACCATCGAACAACTAGCGTATTTATCTGATATGATATGGCTGACATTTTTCTCTTTCCAAAAATCTCTTCGATGTAACAATTTTCAGTTGAGAGGAGACAAGGAGAGAACTAAAGTATTTTTTGGAAAGTGCGTTAAGAAAATGTTTTGATGATTGAATTCTTCGTTGATTACACTTATAGGGCCTTACAGTAAATTTGAATGAATGGTAAATATTTTTTGTTTTTTGATCAATTCCGGGTGCTCTTTTTGAGAAAATATACAGTCGTCAAATTGGGTTTTTTGACTCAAAATATTAAATAAAACAAAAAACTGTCATCGAAAAAGAAATAACGTCAATTTAGTAACATTAGTTTTGAAGCATTTTCAGAAAACAAACAGCTGAAGGCTCTCTTCTTGGGATTTCTTATCGCTTTAAGTTCAGCTTTTATGCGAACGTAATATGAACAGTATATCTTTTACACAGACTTTTGAAACTTTCTTAAAATGGCTTTTCGGAAGCTGCATCACATGGTATACAAAGTGATCAAATTTTGACTAAACATTGAACTTTAAGCCGTCACCACTTCATATGGCGGCCAGAGTTAGACTTAGAATAATTATTTACTTTACCAAACTTCTGAGTAAGTATGACTTAAGCCTTCTTTATTGTTTTTGCACTAATCTTGTTCTTGTGTGTTTCCCAAATTTGGTAATATCGCTGCAAACTACTCAATCATGACAACAATCATTTACGTGTTTTTTATGTTTTCAACTCATTATTGCTTAATATTACCAGCATTACCTAAAAGCACTTATAAATTACGAAATGTCAACAACTTTCCACGACTTATGGCGATTTTGTTTTCATTACAAAGTATGGCGTCATTCCAAAGAAAACTCTCAATTTCACAAATTTTCACATAATTATAATTTCAGCAACATAAAGTTAATTATAGGAAAATATTTATGAACATTACTTAAAAATTGACACATTTTTTTGGCGAATTTTCTTTCCGTCATTCAGCGTCAGTCGTGTGTAACATTTTCGAAATCCATGCTGGATAAGCGAGTAGACTCAGGGTAGATTCATTCAAAATTTATTAACCATTTACCAACAATTAATCACTTTAATGTTTGTATGAGTCGTAAATGTACATTTATTACTCCAGACCAATGATCATATGAAATTTTGTCTCCGTTTTCTAGTTAGCCAAGCATCGTACATATTTTTGGTTTTTTGGTAATGCGTTTTTTGTTTCTTTTCTTGGCAAATTTTAGCCAATCTCAAATGCAACAACATGTTGTTTATACCACTTTTGTACGACCGGCAACAACAACCACCAGTGAATTAATGTCTGATTTTTCGTATTGGCATTTCATGTAACTCTAACATATTCGGCTAAAGTCTAAATTTTGATTTCTTTATAAACACAAGGAGGAGGTGCCGGGGTATCTAAGTCTTGCAACAACTTTAAGAAAAAATTGACAAAAAAAAAACAAAAAAAACGAAAAATAAAGTTTTTGGTGTTATGTTTAATGTGTTAAATGCCTGTTACAGAGGTTATGTAAAATATGGCATGTTACAGTAATAAATAATAACAATTTAAATTATATTCAACATCCACATAAACTGAAATGTTACCAACCACCACCGCAGCCAATAGGAGTAAAAATAAATGTTTATTTTCGAAATTTTTGATATTTAAGATTTCGTTTTCCTTTTTTTTCTCCTCCATTCGTGTAATTTTAATTTAATTTTTGGCATGTGTGAGTATGTGTTTTTGGGAGGAAAAAAAAACGTAACATGACATTCGTATTATTATTTTGTACCCAAACACGTCGTCCGGCTGTCTGTCTGCCGTATTCAGTATTCAGTATGTCAGTATTCATTTCGATTTGTATGTTAAATTGTAGCAATTTTTATTTGCCTTTAACCATAATTTTATTTTCATGCTACTTGATTTTTGTTTTGTTGATTTTGCTTTATATTCATTAAATTCTTTCCGTCTGTCTGTCTTAATCTTTTTCTCATACATGATTGTTGGCTGTGGGAAGGTATGATAAGCAATTGAAATAATTCTTTGCACTGAAAATTGTAATGCACTCAACACTCAACTTTCAATAACTGCCGATTCAAAGATTTTTCCTTGGCTGCAAATATTTTCTAAATACATGGAAACATCTGTAAAGAAAATTGGAAGTACTTTTTAAGCATGAATTTTCCTTTAATTTTGGGCGCCTGGGACTCTGTTTATCTGGAGTAAAGAAAGAATTTTGAAAAAAAAAAAAAAAAAAAAAAAAAATTAATTCCCCTAAAGAAAGGAGATTTGAGGGGATTACTTGTCCATGCCTCAACGTTTCGAACAGCTGTTCACATCCTATGAAGAAACTAAAAAATAAATTCATTTTTGGATAGCTTCAGGCAGTTTCTCGACGGCATGATGTGTATCAAATTTAGCCAATTTCAGTAAAACGTCTTGAAATTGTTACCAAAATGACGCTGCCGTAGCAACCAAGAGACTAATGGCAGTGGCCTCATTTTTTGAAAAGCATCAATTGTTCAGTTGGTCGTTGCAGTTAAAAAAAGCTATCGAGATGGAATTCAAACGCTACAATGTTATTGATTTGTATTTGGCTGGAAAATCGCAACCAGTCATAGTTACGGGATCAGTCAAAAAGCCTAACAAATAAGACACAAAAAAATTGGGAAAAATTTTCTTTATTTTTCAACATAATCTCTTTTCAGGTCGATACACCTTTTTCAATAGCTTCTATACCCTGTTTATAATAAGTGCTACCAAACTCTTTAAAATAGCCATCAATCGCAGACTCCACCTCATTATTGTCGACAAATCTTTTACCGCCGTGCCATTTTTCCAAGTTTGGAAATAGAAAATAGACCGAGGGAGCTCAACCAGGCGAATAAGGCGCGTGATGAATCAATTCGAACTTTAATTCATTCATTCATTTGGCCACCATCATAATGATTGTGTGAAATGGACCATTGTCTTGGTGAAACAACATAATTTTATCACCTAAATGCTGCAATAAATTTGCATAATTTTCGCCGTTGATGGTCATTCGTTTTTCCTTTCTGAAGGTACACAATGACAATCAATCCTTACGCATCCGAAAACACAGACGCCATAACCTTGCCTGCAGATGGAATCGTCTTCGCATTCTTTGGACTCGATTCTCTCATTTCTGTCCACTGCTAAAACTGTTCCTTTGCCTCGGTGTAATGTGGTAGACATATGGTTCATCTAAGTTATAAATCGACGAAAAATTCGGCTTTATTGAGAAGAACCATAGCCAAACACTCTACTGAAACATTTGTATGACGTTGTTTTTTCTCTATTGAACGCAAGCGCGGCACCCATCTTGCGCACTGCTTTCTCATTTTCAAATCTTCGAATAATATACGATGTATAGCACTCTTTGAAATGCCTGTCATTTCAGCTAGTCCACGCACCTTCAGCAGACGATCATCCAATATCAATTTGCGGATTTTCTTAACCGTGTCTCACGTAGACATTTCAATTAGTCGACAGCTCTGCTCTTTACAAATTCACTGAGACCGTTTACTTATGATGGATCTAAACATCAATGGCTTTTTGAAACTTAAAACATGTATAAGGTAGCCACTTTTCACCAATATAATTTTTTCAAAATAGTGCCAGTACCGTCTATCATCTCAGCTGGCTTTTTACCCCGCGCCTTTCTTGGGAAATTCAGCATTCAAGTTAAAACGTATCAAGTTTATGTAAAATTAGAAAAGATTAGATCACTTAATAGGATGTTATAGTGTGACCACATTTCGAGCATCACAGAATTGCTTATTTGGGAAGATGGTACGACTCAGTTCAAATTTCTCACTGAAGTAGAAACTACAAGCGTATCAACTGGTGCAAATTTCGACCAGTATCAGATATTCATTGCAGAGTAAACATGTTTCGAGGCCCATTATTTAATTTGTCGTATGATCGATAACTGAAAACTTGATTTCAGTTGCTCCAAATATTTCTGTTTTCACAACTGTAATTCGGCAAAATTATATGCCAAATTTCATTGATCTGCAGCCAATCGTTTGATAAATCGTTGTATGGCGACAATGAAATAGGCGGCAGCCGTTGTAATCTTAAGCTTCAAATATCCTTTATTATCATACCACTCTCGATTTTACACTTCAACAAGTAGTGATTACTTGTTAGTTATTCGTATGTTTCAGATTCTGTTCTTTTTAAGAAACAATACAGTTTTTTTTCGTTTTATTTGCAAAAGAGTTTAAACAGTTTTCAAGCTTAATTTACTTAAATTATTATTGACAGCATATTTAGCATATATCAGCAGTCAAACTTAATCGGTATTGAAATTTAACATATATTTCGACCATATTTCGAGTATTGATTGTGGTCAAAAACAAAAGCAGTACAAAATTTCACATGAGGAAACCGTTTATGGCGTGTTTAAAAAGTGCAACGAAATCAGTTTTAGGAATTATTTCTGTTGCTGATGATGGAAACAGGATGGTGTGGGATTGACTTTGTTAATTCAAACGAAATATAGGAGAGGAACGTGTAATATTTATAGAAATGAAGCGAACGTTATGTTATTCTACACGTTTATAAATATTATGTTTGGGGCGCAAAATTAATGAAATTTCTAATAAAAAAAACTAAAATTTGTGTAATTTAAGAAATACGGAATTACTCAAATTTACCACCTTAAATAAAGCATATTTTTATCATGCCATACTTACCTTTTTTTTTGATTTTTTGGTATCGCAATATTTAAAAACCGACTTGTTTATCAATTTGGAATTGGAAATTAACCAAAAATGCATGTACGTAAGATCAGTGAGTTGCCAAAAGAAAATAATATAAAAATATCGTATTTTAGTGCGAAAGATGCAAAAACTGCAAAACGTAATTGCAATTGTCACCCTCTTGCTACAATATTTATTTTCCCGAATTTTAAATCCCGACAGCATCCTGCTGAAATGTATATTGCGACGTTTAGTCTGATGCTAGTAAGCAGATAGAATTTAAAGGATAAGATTAGTGCGAGCAATCAACGTGTTCACGAAACCAGTCAATAATCATCTAGCAAGGTCTTCTATTTGATCCGGAGTACTCCGAGAAAGGTTTGTTTCTTTTTTTTCGGCTCCATAAAAGTAGAAGAAAGAGGAAGAAAAAATTAATAATTTGAATAGACCGAAGCTTATATGCCATGGCGGAGTGGACGATTCATCGAACAACACCAACAGAAAAGCGAGCGCGTTAGACGCGTATTCTCTCACATTTAGTTTATCAACTTATGTGTATTTTCCAGTGAAAAATAACATTTTTAGCATTATTCAACAACCAGTTTCACAAACGAGTACAAATTTACTAAATTGTTTAATAGCTAAATTGTTTTTAATCAACAAACAGATTGTAAAAATATTAGAAAATTTCTGCAGAATCTATAATTTTGCAAAGGTTTTTTTTTTACTATTAGATTAGATTTGTTCCAATTGTGGGCTGCATACTGACTTATTGTTAAACGAATGCGCATGTCAAAAACACCCTCTTCTCATTCATGATATGTCGAATTTGCATGTTTTTCAGTGAATATTCATACTTTTACACATTTTTCTGTAGCCAAGCCCATATTTGCAGCAGTCTTGTAAAAAAATTATTGGCTGAGATGGCTTTTTCGGGTTTATATTTGCAAGTGCCGCACATGGCTTTTAATTAGCTGAAAATGGTATTATTATTGAAAAAGCTAAATATTTCAAATCTAGATTCAATCTTTGTACGGGTACGTTTCTTATACCTGGATCGATTTTACCCACTTGTGTTATGAACATGTTATAAATGCCCTTTATCATACTTTATATGCTAACGTACACCATTTTTAAAATGAATATACGGAGAGGCGAGAAATGTTGAAAATGTTAAAGGAGTATTTTTACCCAGAACTGCGTTGAAGACGTACCCGTTTTAACAGCATTTGGTTCCAGCAAGATGGAACAACTGCACACATAGCCGTACCTGTTATGGCGGAGCTCCAATAGAAATTTCCAAACAAATTAATATCTAGAAACTCCAATTTCTGCTGGTCGCCCAGGGTTACCCTTTTTTTATTGGATTAAGTAGTCAAACAAGAATTGTACAAAACGACACCAAAAAATTTGACTGAATTGAAGCAGTCTATTGTACAAAATAATAATTGAGATGGCTCCGACTTTACCTCTTCAGGCCGCAATGAATAATCTTCTATTCAGGTGTCGAATAAGTATGCGTAAATGATCATGGAGGTCATTTACAGCCTATCATCTTCAAAACCATAAAAATAAATTAATGAAATACATTGATTAAAAAAAAGGTTATTTGAATTTCTTGTTGTAGCAGAATTATTGCACCATAGATTTCAGTATTTTTCGATAAACAACCTTGCTAGTTGTCCCTTAAAGTATGAATAGTATGAGTTGGATGCTTATCAAGTTAATGCTGAAATTGTTGGAAAAATTGTGAAAAATAGCAAGTTTTCTAGAAGCGTGTACAAGATTTTTTTTCTATTGGCCCTTTTTGCCCCATTTCAAACTTGTCTTGTCCATAGATATCCTTCATAAACCCTGCTTACTAGCTCACATCGCACTGCCTTTACCACACATTCCACAGATCCGCAGACGGACACTTAAGTTTCGAAACTTCGGGCAAGATTTTTCCTATTGGGCCTTTTCCATCCATTCCAAACATATCCTACCTCTACAAATAAAAAAAACCCCTTCTAAGATTTCAGCTTTTTGGCTCAAGTCGTGCGACATTTACCACACCTTCAGCAGACCTACGGGCGGGCGGACTAAAAAATTGACTTCCAAATGTGCTTTCAAGTTTCGAAACTTTTCTAATATCTTACGACATTCGGAAACAGATGTAGAATCTACAAGCTAAAATCTACATAAAATATTTTTATGGGCAAATAATAATAACAAACCTGTTTTCTCATTAAGTTTCTGCACATACCCGAACAGCTAAACCCATTCGAAGCATTAAATTGAACTAATCCAATACTTTGACATATAGAATTGAAATACAATGGAATTATTAGTCGAATGACATATGCTTAAGATAATTATTTACCTCCATTTTGATCCGGAAAAATTCCTAAATAAATTGTATTTTAACTAATCTTTGTTACTTAAAATATGATGTTAGTACTCGGATAAAAGAAGACTGAAAGTTGTAATAACATATAAGTAAAACCTCCATGTTATTCAGATATCTAGGTATGCTTTTCTCAACACAAACCGCTGCTACATTTTTATTATCTTTATAACTAAATGTTGTTTTCTATATTCTTTATATCTTTATAACTGTTAATGGTTGCAGTTTCCTTTCCCGTTGTCTACTATATATGACTCGTAATTATTTCCAAGAAATTTTGCAATCAAAAAAAAAAAAACTTCAAACGTATCACTTGGCTGATTCTGTCTTTTGTTCAAAACAAAATTAGTTCGATAGCTTTAAAATATGGACAAGGAGATGCAACAAAAAAACAAAACAGTAATTCCGATAATTATATTTATCATTCTTATGTTATATTTCGGATACATTTCGTTTTCACAAATTATGTTTATATAAATTTAGCATGTGATATATGAGGGCAGAATGATAATTAATGGCAATAGATGAAATAAAAGATCTGTGTCGTTCGATTCACTTAGTTCAAACTTCAATTATAATGAGATGCAACGCATCTGTTTCATTTTTCTGCTAAGTTCAAACAGTTGAGTTATCGACAATTCTGGTGGAAGCTTCTAAAAACTGTTGTTCGGAATCGTAGTGTAATAAGTCTAGAAATAGAATGATTTTGAGCTGACTGTCATTCATGGCATGCAAAGAATTGTTTTATTTTATTAAGGAAATAATGTGTGTCGACTCATATTTATGTGTTATGGAGTTGTGGAAAAAAGGTTAAAAAAGTTATATCTCGCTAAAGCTCGAGAACGGTTAGACCGATTTGGCTCATTTCGGTCTTAAATTATTGGTAGAGTATTCCGGAAGGTTTAAAAGGTTTTATTTGAAGTGATAGATGGCGTTGGATATGAGATTTTTGCAATTAATTTTTTTACCACATTAACATTCTGGAGGCAAAACAACGTTTGCCGGGTCAGCTAGTGAATAATAAAATAACAATAATAATATTAATAACAAAAATGAGAAATAAATAATAAAAATATTAATATATTCAAATTAAGAACTGATTGAACCAACGAGCTTTATAATTTCTGTAATTCTAAATATATATGTTAGCTTGTACAACTCTTCAAATCTGGGCTTTTCTGAGGGAAATGAAAAAAGGGCAAGAAATGTCACATTGAGGAAGAGTTAAAAATATTTTTTTAACGGTTACAGCTGAAATACTGGAGAATAGTTAAAACGTAAACTTGAAAAATAACTGAAATATTTCATCCATCATTTTTGGCTTTTTTGTTAAACATTTGTTTTCTGTCTAGTTTTCTAACTTTGAGACTTTAAAATCAATTTATTGAACGTAGAAAAACAGCTAAAAAAATTGGCATAATAGCGTCCGGTTGTAGATATTTGATACTTTATGAGTAAACTTAGGCTTCATTACAAAATTTGCAGAATACCGTATACTACAGTTATTATTCAGTACCTTTCTAAAATTTATCACATTATCTAATTACAATAAAATATTCTGAATAAAAATTTTTCTTTAACCCACTTCTCAAAAAAAAAAAAAACAAAACAAAAGAAAAAAAAATGGACATTCCTTGTGATCCAGTATTGATCTAAGATATCTCACTGATGGCGAGGATATGTTTAAATCCCTATTTTTAAAGTCATGTACTTTTTCCGATAATTCCCCAATAGTTATCATCATTTATTGGTGCTTTTCTTAAATTAACTTTGCAGTTCTCTTAGCAACACATTCCAAACTTATTGCCACCACTATTTTTCCTGCAGCTAAGATCATTAAACACAAAACCTTAACACTCTTTGTGATTCCAGAGCCAATTCTAGTTATAAGAAGTTTTAAGAATAAATCGATTTACCGTATTCTGACTTATGAGGAAGATATGCCGTAGTCATAATTTCGTTCATAAGTTATTGATTTATTGAATCATGTAGACTTTGGATTCGTGATTTCATTTAATACTTTACGCGCGATCATTGTCTCACGATGAAACCGAAGCAATTTGCTTATGGTGCACATTTCTATCGAGTGCAAACCTTTAACTTTTTGCCTAATACTATCAACAATTGTGATTAATAGTGCAGGAATTTCGTTCGCGTATTGTCTCGTCTACTAAAGTGTATTGACGATGTTCGAAAATGACAATGTTCTGCCAAATTAGACCTTAATTTCAATGAAACAACTGGAGCCATAAACAAATTTGCCTCAGTAGTAATCTCATCGTTAGCTGTCGTAATTGCTTATTTGTAATATTTTTCCTTAAGAATCCATCGCATCACCCTTTTATAAGTATTGACAGATTACACGAAAGTAACAAGATCTCCTCCTCTATATATCTGTTATATCACAAGAAATTTGCACTATTCTGTTTTTTCAGACATTATACGAGAATATTTTTGAAAACTTGCCGCAATATTACACATTTTTCTTCCAGTAACTCCAAATTAATAAACGTACCCACAGATAATTCATTACTGTACTTTATGTTTATTTAGGGTCCAGTGAAGGCATGATTCCTTTTCGGATATTGTCGCAGTTATATTGTATTGTCTCAGTTCTTATTCTATCAGGGAGATACTTTTAGTAGCTTTTAGAAGGTTTCTGTTTTTCTGATAAATTCCATGCATTCTCTACAGCATTCGGAACAAGCAGTTTCCTCCCTTTAAAAAACATCAAAAAGTTTATATATATATATATAAAAGTAAACTGTTTCCAAGCCAAGTTCTGCAACTTGCAATGAATCTTTCTTCGAAACGATGTTGTGTAGTACATTTCTCTGTTATATTTTCAAAACAAAACATTCTAATGCTTTAAATCCGCTAACCAATTTCAAGTAAAGTTATATGAAACCTCTCATGTAATAAAGCCGAAATCAATTCTGTTTTGTGGTTCGAGACTCCGTCTTTTGAAACCATACTCGTATATCGTCCAACTCATAATCTTCAATTGCAGCCCAAAAAAGTCGGTTGTCATACGGCCATAGTACTATGAATTGACGGTAACGGTTCCTCCATCATTATTTTCGAAAAAATATGACACCTCCAGTTCATAACCTGCGCCAAACAGTCACTTTTTCCGAATGCAATGGCTTTTCCATAATCACTTCTGAGTTCTCCGAGCCCCGTATGCGACAATTTTTTTTGTTTAACTAATTACCGAGTGAGAAATGAGTTTCAGGCCAATCAACATCACCATTTCTTGAAATAACTTGTTGTGGAAAAAGGTCTCGCAGTAATTCTATTGTAATCCTGGCTGTATGCGATGTGGCACCGTCTTGCCGATACCACATGTTAATCAAGCCCAAAGCATGCAGTTGTGGCGTTAAAAAGTTTTCAATCATATCACGGTATCGCTCTCCATTGATAGTTACCGACACGCCGTTTTCAGTTTCAAAGAAGTAACATACCAGACTGTCACCTTTAATGGATACGAAGGTGACTGATAAATATTTTGAAGGTTTTCCATTGCCCAGAACCGACTATTCTGTTTATTCACATATCCACTCAAATGAAAATGTGCCTCGTCACTCATTATGATTTTTTCATAAAAATCGGGGTTGTCATGGGCGAGCTGTAGCATCCTATTGTCATATGTACGGCGGAGTAAATGGTCTTGTGGAAGAAGCTTTTGTGCCAACTGAATCTTAAATGGAAACAAATGGAAATCCTTGTTCAAAATTGTGGCCAAAGTTGTTCTTTCAAGACCAAGCGTCGAATTGAGGTTGATGGATTATTTTGAACACTTTCTTGAGCAGCAGTAATGTTTTAAGCCGATCTTGCGGAACGTTTTGGTCCATGCTTAGCCCTATCAGCTACAGACGCTCTTTCTTCGAAATCATTTACTACACGATAGATAGTGTATCTTGTTGGCACGTTGTTTCTTATTGTCACAATAATCGATGACTGATTTTGATAAAATGGTTTAACGATTAAAATACGTTTGTTTATCGAATATTTTTCCATAATAAATTCGTCACGTCTCTACTTCCTAACTACCAAATATGAACTGTCAGGACCAATTTTTACCAAAATGGCGGCAAAACAAAGTAGTATACCTTACGATGGACACCCGTATAACTTGTGTCTACGAATAAGATTGTAAGTAAATTGACTGACTGGCTTCAAATATCTTAACTTTAAGTAGCTTAAGATGATATTGTTCTAATTGGCATATATGTGATTATTATATGACCCTCTTAAATAAAACAGCAAGTAAATAACATTTAAGCATATATATGTATGTAGTAACAATTCGCTGAAATCGACAACCATAATTATATCCAAATAAACATAAGATAATATAAAATAAAATATATTTGTTTATTGCATGATTATTGTGCTGATGGAATTAATTATATACTCGTATTACCAAATGCCTAAAACAGAGAAAGAAATAGAATTGTTTAAATACGCAAGGAAGCCGAAAATCATGATGAGAAGTTCTTTATACACTAATAACAGTGTGCATAAAAGGGTATGTTATTTGGGACAACTTTGTTTCGAATTGAAGTCTGAAGATGTTTTTAAAATAAATAATTGTATTCTGGTCATTTGCTTAAAACATTTTTCATATAACTGTTTTAGATTTAGTAATTTAGAAAAGAAGTTTTAAAGAATTCTGTGGAAAACAATTATGGTTGACTTGCATAAATAAATATAAGACATTTTTACAGAGTATGCTATTGGTGAACTTTCCAAGACATCTTTTTCAGGAAATATTAATATATAGGTAGAGTCTTATATCAGTAACACAAAATAGAGAATTTTAAACATCCTTACCAAAAGTTGTCTCGCTTGCTTGCGTGCATATAAAATACATTTTATCGGGTTATCCATTTTTTTGGTGTAATAGTAAAGTTAAATAAAACACATAAAACTATGATTTTGACGAAACTTTCATTTCATTATAATGCTTGGACTTTGCTATTATGTACGAAATACAATGTCATTTAAATGACTGACTCCGTATTGGTTACAGCAGTGGATGCTTTTGAGGTAGTTTTTGACCACTTTTTCGCACATTTCGGATGGTATCTCGGCGATAACTGGACGAGTGTTGGGTTTCGAATGCTCCAGCGTTTGAGAATTATCCGAGTAAACATGGCATTCAATGTAGCTTCACAAAAAAATCTAATTGCGTCAAATCCCATGATCTTGGTAACCATTAGACGTCGCCAAAACGTGAAATTAAATCTGGAAACTTCTCATACAATAAACCCAAAATCGATCGTGTTGTGTGCCTCGCGGTACCGTCTTGTTGAAACCACATACCCTCCAGTTCAAAATCTTCAATTACAGGTCTAGGAAAAGTCAGTCATCATATGGCCATAGCGCTCTGTATTGAAATTCGAATTATTCGCCAAACTTTCACTAACAGAAGCGATATTTTCGGCAGTGCAGATATTGCGATGATGCACAGGCCCAATCAAATCTGTCTCTACAAATTTCTCTCTGTCTCTACAAATTTCTTCATAACCGTGCCAATTCCTTGCACAGTAGGTCGATAATGACATACTTGTCCAACCAGCGGTTTTGAAACCGCTAAATGGATAACCCTATATTAAGCATAAAGTAATTTTATTCGACTGGTTTATAGCTGCAATGCAATTACAAATATGTAACTCACAATACTGCATTTACATAAAGAGAATTTTCCGTAGATACGATGCAGTTCGTTCTTTGAAGCGATAACATTTTATTACCGAAAGCTTTACAAATCTACAGGAACGTTTCTTCATTGGGCTGAAAGCCAAAAATAAAAGGAAATCCAAAAACTATAAATAAGACACTAACAAGATATATCTATAGGAGATATTTCAGCTCGCTGTATAAACGGATGTTCACCATTTTTTTTATTGTTTTACAATGCACTTGTAAAAATAATTATTCCGTTAATAGTGTAATTAACATATGTAATAATAGCAATTATCCTACATAAAATATGCGCCGATTTAATTAACACATGAACAAGTGAAGTCTAATGATTTAGGTGATGTTATGTCAAGCCTAAGCAACTTTTCAGTGACTCGTTTGGCTATAGAATAGCGGAAAGTTGTGAGAAATAATCCCTAATTTTTGAAGTGCAACCAAGTAATTTTACGTTGTTGTAAACGTCTCACAACCACTTCCTACGGAGTTCTTGTCGTCCTTCCTGAGCAGCACATTCTGTTAATTGCCGAAAGCTTTCCTAGTTTTTCATCCATTAATTATTTGCCAACGCAATAACTATATGCAGATATGATTGACAATACTCAATGTCATATGGGTAATAATATCTCGCAGTCTCTGGTCAATTTGGTTTGTGGGACTATACCATATTGACATGGTAATCTGTAGCTGTAGCTCTAAGGCCCATTTTGGCTAACATATTTGCCAATACACACTGAATACTTTGTGCCGGCAGTCTAATACTCAACGCACATAGCAGTTTTGATGCTATGCTTTGCTTTGATTGATATTAAAAGATATATTTGAAAAGCCACCACCATGCTCTAAGCTTGCCCCATGTTCTGGGTCTAACTATCCTTAATCCGTTGAAGGAAATACTGCCAGACCAAAGATATGTTAACTTTGTTGAATTACTTAGACCAAGTTTAATTAAGTGGCACATGTTACTGCTAGAAACTTATAAAATACGCTTTTTATTTTACTGTTCTTGTATTCCGTCGTATCATGAATACTAACTTGGGTGCTAATAGATATTCTACCCGTTGCTGCCATTCATTCACATTCAAAGTACATCTCGAGCTAATGTTTTCAGGTTTCTTATTAAACCAATATTAATATCTGAATAATAATTACTAACCAATATTGACATCGGCTTGTTACACGGTGCATTGTCTTGATAAAAGAACATCTTCTTCTTCATCATTTGGGCAATTTTTTTTTCGATTCGGCGATTTTGATTTTTTTTTTTTTTTGATTTCATGCTTTTAATGATCCAAAACCTGGCTACAACTGTGAACTATCACTGAACCAAATGTCAGCCTATTCGCTCAAGCTCTATGATTTGTATCGTGCTTTCAACAGACACGCGGACAGACGAACATGTTTACACAGACATACGTGATCTAAAATATATAAAGTGTACTCAAAACGAATACATTATTTTTGTTTGACATTCAAGGCTTTAAATATTCATCATTTTGTTCGATTACTTTTTGTCATTCAGGAGGTAATTCCATTATCTCTCTCTTATAGAAAACCTCGTCTTTATTGGCAAAAACTTAGGATACCCGATTTCACAAGTTCTTTTTTTGAAGCGAATATTTCACCAGTAAAATTATTCGACATAAGCAGAAATAGGTGGTAATCACTTTGTGCAAAGTCTGAACTATTAGGTGAATGCATAAGAACTTCCCAACCAAGCTCCCGGAGCTTCCGGCGAGTCACTATCGATGTGTCTGGCCTGGTATAGTCTTGATAGAATACAATTCAAAACACAAAACTTAACGCTTCTGGGCGATTGTCTCCTTCAAGTCCAATTACTGGTGGTATAGATTCAAACTAAGAATTTGGCCCTAGGAGAGAAGCTTATATTAGATGATTGCCTATTAATCTCACTAAACACACAGTGAAACCTATCTAGCCAAAACTGGCTTGGACACCATTTGCATCGTATTTCCCCATACATTGTCTTAAGGGAACAACTTTTCGTCACAAGTCACCATTCGCTTCAAAATTAGGTTGATTTTGTAGTGATTCAGCAGCGATTTCCAGATGGAAATTCGGCCCATGAGGTCCTTTGGCATTCATATATCGATTTTTTTTTTACTCAGTCTCATTCAAGTGATTTCAGACGTTTTTCGTACAACATTTATCTCCTGGGAAATCAAAACAATGTTTAAGATTTCCATTACTTTATTAACATTTTCGAAAATTGGCCTTCCACAGTGTGGTGCGTCATTGACATTGATGTTACTGGAACGAGTATTGCGTATGATGGGCAGTTACAGTAATACACAGACCATGAACATTCGCATTCTGAGCTACGGCGTGTTTTCTTTTTACTGTTGTTTATTTTTGATGCGCGTCTAAGTGTTCTTTTTAATATGAAATCTTATCTTTCTAACTCCATCTATATCACAATACAGTCTGAGTCTATCTATTCAGATTGCCACACTGACCTAACTCCATCTAGCGCAACCCAGCATACAACGGAGATACTGATTACTAAGGCTTTATAATGGAAAAATATTAAATTTTTTTTACTATAGATTATATGATTTTATGAGGTCTCAGATGAGTATTTCTAGTTGTCACAAACGAAACGAAAAATTATGCTTTCTCAATATTTGTTGTTGTTTTTATGCTACAAATAAGAGCAGTTTTTGAAATTTTGTAAAAAAAGCAACACACCGCAAAATACAGGAACAGTAAATTGAAGGAAAAAATTAAAATTTCAATTACTGTTATACTTGTAACAGCATTCATAAGATAGATAAATCAAGTGAACAAACACAAAGTAAGACAGATGCTCAGTTAGGCACCCGACATATTACAGCTTTTTGATACTGACCATAAATTAGAGTACATTACGAAACATTTTTTTTTTTTGCTACTATTGCTTTAAGATGAGGCATAAGTTCACGTTATGGAAAAATTTCAATTGAAAATAAAGCCTTTGGAGATGATAAAATCGAAATTTGACTGTCCATTTGTAAAGGGACAACATCAAAACCCGAACTGACGTGAATAATTTTCAACTTGTTCAAAATATCGGGATTCGCCGTTAATGACATTGAGTCTATATATTTTATGGCTCAACTAATATTTAACATTCAAATTCTAAGCTATCGACGAAGATCCTTTTTTTCTTTGGAACTTAAAATTGCCTTATGTCCTGATAGACAATTTGTTTTGCTGATTCCTTCTTCATAATTCCCATTGCATCAATTTCATTCACTATGAAACCTAGTAAAATAAAGCAAATACCTTTAGCGGTTACCCAAACAGATCTGACCTACCATATTAGCGTAATTCGCATTATAATAATGATATGTATTAGACACGACCTATTTGCTGCGTTCAGCTTCTCCTTCCCATCGAAATTACTTTCCATTCTCATAGTTTAAGCGTGCAACTGTCATAACCATTAGATAAATAAGTCTTTGTCAAATTTATATTATATACACATACATATATAAGCAACAACAAATAGCTGTGGTCGTATATTCATACCTCTTCATGCACATACACACACACACACACGTGAATTTGTTGGTATCCTGCGCTGTCATTTAAGTCAGTTAGTCAGTCAAAGTATTTGACTTGGCCGTTCGTTTTCGCTTATCCACTATGTCATGTTGAATATGTGTTCATTTGCTGCGATACATCATGTGTAAAATTTCTCCAAGCAAAACATTCAATGCAGCTCTCACAACGTCTTCTTCATTTTCAGTTTCAGCTGACCACATCTTTCTCCTGCTGATCCTCAAAGCCGATGTCTTTGTCGTCTTCTTTTGCCTGATGGTGATGGTGGTGGCGGTGACGGTGGTGCTGAAGTTGCATTAGGGTTCCTTTTCTGTGGACGGTTTCTTTTTCATTTGGCCAACAACCACGACAGAATGAAGAGTTTTTAGGAGTTTTTTGCCTCCTCAATGTTGTTATTTTGCATTTGGTTGTTTTTGGCTGAAAATTTGATACTTTTTGGAATTAAATGAAGTGTATACACAATTTGTTAAAGTTTGTGAGCACAGGCACAGCAGTATCCAATCCATTCGAATACGTTTTGGACGAAATTTCTTGGTGATTTTGTTACACAGCCTAAAATTTCAGTTTCGGTATCGTTATAGTTATTTATAAATACGAGTATTCAAAAATCATATGAAATTGAAACATTCACATGTTTTTTTTATTGCGAATTTTAAAAAGCTTCAGCTTCGAAAGGCAAAGAAAGGACATTAGTTGTCGGGGTTTCTTTATTTGTGGAGTATTCTATTACTAACTAAAATGGCCTTTTGATGTCGGTATCTCTGGTATATAATTACCACTAATTTAATTAAAAATTTCAATCTCAAAGATTCTGTCCATTGATCGATTGATGCTAATCGTTGTGGCATTTTATAATCAATGTTTGCTCCTTTAGCAGGCAACAACAACAACAAAACCGTTAGAACCTGAATGTCACATATTAATTGTTATTATGTGGAATTGATTGCTGGTTGGCATTTGCCCAAATCTGTTGGGCCAACTTTCAAAATGGCAATTTCGCTCTACCAAAGAGAGTCCTAAATTCTCGTCACATGTATTATTTTTGGGCGAAAGGCTAGTAAATAAATTTTAGAATTTGTTTGATCCAGTACAAGGTTTACCTGTGACCCGCTAAATTATTTTGATAGCATGTTTTAATTCGATTATACAATGAGCGATTTAAATCTATAACAACTAACACAGTGAAATATTTTGGCTGAACTCTAGATGTGAGGCTAAATTGGATATAACAGCTTAAAACTAATCCCAAAAGCTAAATCTAAAACTGGAGAAGCATTTTTTTACAGATGACATTGGAGAAACGTGATACAAAATTATTACTATCTTTACATGATCATTATTATTAAAAAATACATTTTCTTCTGATGGTTCACACAAAGCAGCGTATACATTTTCTTTTTCACTACAACGAATTTCCATTTCTTTCACACAGAAGGCGTCGTGGTAGCTTAAAGTGCGTCAGTGTATGCAAAACAGATCTATTTTTGGAAGAGTTGCTTTCAGACATCGCCTAAATATTTTAAGATTTGAACGTTTCTCGATTAACTTCACACGAGTTGTGGATAAAAGCAACAAAAAAAATTAAGAAGATTACCAACACGCTACTTCCACGCAAGAGCTACACCTAATGTAAATAAGTAAACTTCTGCAGTAAGGCAGAAGACGCAGTTATATTCGACAATTTTGGAAAGAAAACAACGGGAGAGGTGCAAATTTGCCATATGCGCAATAAGTTTAACTCTAATGAACCTTATGTCGACACGATGCCACAGCGACGTCTTCGCATACATAAAACATCGTCTTTGTCAGTATTTCTATAAAAATTCATATACTTAAATAATTTCCAATGAGCACAATCCCTTCAAAGGTTTGGGCAAACATCAGTAAAATTCTGGAAAACGGTCATTATTCAAAATTTTGATTAAGTCCATTTGAGCAAGGTTTTTCGTACTATATAAATTTGTTTCAATTCCGGGTACTTGCGAGTGACATAGTGACAAGCAAAATAAATATCAACTTTGACTATTTTTTCTTTTAATATTCCCATATTTTGATATTTCCAGTCTAAATTTATGAGTTGGGATAGCATTTCAGATATCTACCATCTAGCACTATATTAAAAAAAATTACCTTGCAGCTCATGATGGAGACATAGGAGAGCTTCTCACATTCAGTGAGCTTATATGCATATTTTTAGACCCATTGAAAGTGATCGACAGTTCAAACACGATTCCGAACATCACAGTTTGAAAGGCATTTACCGGACTTGTCGATTACTTCACTACTCGAAGTGTTAGACACATAGAGATGACCGTGGCTCAAATAGGTAGGTAGGTGTGGGCGGGATTGAACCTGCAATCATGTGAACGATAGTCGCCTATTCTAACCACACCGGCAAACTTGCCGGTAAAGTCCACATTTTTAAAGCTGTTTTAAGTTCTGATATGGTTATGTTTTCCTCTAATGGACCGATTTTATTTACTATCCACCCACAGTTTAGAGGATGTTGTATCGATCCATCATCTTCGAATAAGGGCGTGTGAGGAACGAACTCTTATCATACGTTTTGTATCAACTTATCCTGTTCCTCCCGTAAAAATGGTCACCCATACTTGAAACGGTTTCTCTACAGTTTATATGAGTTGAGATTGATTTCAGTTATGAAAGGTTTTTCGGTTTCAAAAGTAAGGTCAAATAAAACACACATAAAGCTATGATTTCGACGAAACTTTTATTTCATTATAAATTATGTACGAAATACATTATCATTTAAATGAGCACCTCTAAATCCTTTTGAGGTGTTTTTTGACCACTTCTTCGCACATTTCGGCCGCTATTTCGGCGATAACTTGACGAATGTTGGTTTTCAAATGCTCCAACAATTAGGGATTATCTACGTAAACGCGGTCTTTGACGTAGTCTGACGGCGTAATCGCATAATCTTGGTGGCCAATTGACGGCGCCAAAACTTCTCTTTCAATAAAGCCAAAATCTGTCGGGTTGTATGGCTCGTGGCACCGTCTTGTTGAAACCACATATCACCCAATTCATAACCTTCAATTGCAGGTCAAAGGAAGTCGGTGATTATATCGGCCATAATGATCTACAACGGTTCTCCGGACTATCCACATCTTCCCACGTCTGTAAAGCTTACAGTCTCTTCAAATTTCTTTACAATCTTGCCAATTGCTTGCACATTAAGTCAATTATGACGATCAAAATCATCCTGTAATGCGCCAAAAGTGCCCACGTTTGAACTATTTTTACACGTTTTTCTGTTGTAAAGCAATTCATATTCGTGAATGTTTTAACTATTTGTACATGTTCTTCGGTTGTTAAACGAGCCATATTCGTAAATGGCAAATCTTTGACTAAATAAATAACACTTCTTATGGCGGGTATTTAACAGCTGACAGCCTTGGCAGACCGGCGGTTTTAAAACCAATAATGGATGAAGTTTTTTGAGAAATTCTGGAACATGTCAAAAATATGTCAGTAGGTTGCCTCACTCTTTTTTCCTAATCAGCTGATTTGACTCAATTATGAACCTAACGTGCATATAAGTAGGAATTCTGCCAAATTTCAGCCTCCTAAATTAAAAGGTGCAACTTCTTTCGTGCTTTCAACAGACGAAACATGGTCTTATCTACACAGAAACATCTGGCAATCTTGTACCCGCTACGAAATAGTTATTCTAACAACACGGACGGAAAGACGGATAGACGGGAATGAAAAAATCGACTTTATAGTTATTTTTTTTTTTAAATAAGTACTTTTAGTTGTCGCTGAATAATAACGAAAATACATTTCCATCCCTTGACACTGGGTATAAAAATAGAAAGATAAGTTATTCTTGGACCAATAATCGGAAAATTCAATTTGCATATCAATATCTACAATAAAGGATACAGGATAATAAACCGTGGAATATAGAACCAGCTTTCAATATAAAGGTATTCATAAAACAAATTAGCTATATCTTGATCGAAACATGAAAACTCAGATTGACCAAGTGGTAACAGATAGAATTCATGTTTTAAATGTTGTGGACGTGCGTGTGGCGCGTGACTCTATCACTGATTTCTTTTTACAGGAACAAAAAATGTTCTTAAGCAATTGAAAAGGGATATCACAATGCTTTATACCCTCTCTGTAGCTATGGCCTACTTTAAAAAACTCTCTCAATTATTACCGCACAAAGTTGTTCCTGACATACAGTTGCAAACATAACGCAATCGATGACAACAGTCGTAGACACAGTATTTGAATATGAAACAATTTCTTCGCGCCACTTCTAGTGAAATGAAGAATGTCTTTTGAGAAATCAATGCTGACTACTTGGAAATGCTGCAGCCAATTGGCACGCGTGCGTTAAAAATCTAACCCTATTAACCCATTTGATACTTCTTTTTAATTAATTTCTCACATATCTTTTGACACTACTGTCAGATATATAGCAGGGGTAGGCATACTTTACTGGTAATAATTGGGATAACGAAAAGAGGTTTAGGATAGTGCAGCGGTACCATGATTTGCAATCCTTCATTTCTATTAAAGGACCATTAGGCGGGAATAGATGAACCATTATGAGGTTGGTGAACGTGTTGGCCTAATCTGGAGGAATCGCACGAAGACCGTACCATTGAGATACCTATGTTCGATTTCAAGGCACAATCGCGGCTGTAACATCGTCAATTCAGGCAAATTAAAATGTTGGAAAACGACCATTACAACGGAATTCATAATGACTTATACTTGTTTCCGCACAAAGTCCAAATTTCAAGCAATTTAAACCCTCTGGATTTGCCTATTCGCCTGGAATTTTGAAAAAAAAAAAATAATTAAAATGACCAAAGAAGACAACAACTTGATAAATTGCTTGTTTATGTCTGATGGAGCCCATTTTGATCTAAACGGCAATGCAAACAAGCAAAATTGCATTAATGCAGTGATTCGAATCCAAAAATACTCCATGAGAAGGAACTGCAGGCAGCACAAGTCACTGTGTGTGATGCGCAATTTCATCAAGGTGCATTGTCGGGTCACACCTTTCTGAAGAAAACGGGGCAACACTAACTGTTAATGGGGACCTATTTAAAATCGAAGATGTAACCGTTTCAACAGCATTTGGTTCCAGTAAGATGGAGCAACTGCACAAATAGCCAGATTGCTTATGGTGGAACTCCAGCGAAAATTCCCAAACAAATTAACATTCACAGACTCCACTTCCCTGGCTTTCAAGGTCATCTGACCTGACTGCATCAGACTTTTTTTATGGTGTTATGTCAAGCAAGAGGTATACAAAGTGAAATCAAAAAATTTGACGGAATTAAAACAGCCTATTAAAACAATTATTGAGGCGATCCCTACTTAAACCATTCGGGACGCAGTGAATAACTTTCTGATCAGGTACCGCATATACATGAATAAGCATAGAGGTTATTTACGGTCTATCATCTTCAAAACCAATTAGTTATATAAAATAAAATTGAATTCTCTAAATCGTACAACATATTTAATTTGCCTTCAACATCTGTGCGCCACCCTGTACCATACCATTACTTTCAATTAATAATTAATTAATAAATAAAATAATAAATAAATAATTAATTAATAAATTATGATATAGTTAGGAAAGTTCTGAAAAATGCCTAATTTTGCGAAATTTTAAACTTAGCTTTCCTATGAAACCCTTTTGTGCCAAATTATAGCTTCCTAGCTCAAGCAGTGCTATCAGTGTCCTGCTTTCAACAGGCAAGCGGGCGGAGGGCATTTTAAGTCGACATCAACGTTTCCAAAGATCGGGAATGTATATAATTAATCGGGTCTCGATTGAATATTTCAAGTTGTTGTATACGAAATGCCAATATAAGTATTGAACTCCTTCTTATATTAGTGGATACAGAGAAAAAAATTCGGCGGATTTTTGGGCTACATTTTCACCCCCGGATTTATTACATTTTTTACTACATTCTTAGGGGACGATATGTTCAAAAAGCAATACGCAATTAACAGGGCTAATAAGTAACAAATTTTCCAAAAAAAAACAAGCAGAAAAAATGGAATTTCCGGGCAAAGGGCACAAATACATTGCACTTTTTGCCAGAAAAAAACATGATGACATGATATAATAAGTCTAAATTCCTTATAATGCCACATGTGTGTTTTGTACCCGATGGCTTGGATATTTTATGATAGCCCTGGACGGTGTTTTCTTCTTGTATTCATTTTCCATAAACAGGGTGCAGGAGAATACCAGCATCGTAGATTCATATTAGAAGAGTGTTGTATAATCAGCATACTTGGTATTCATCATCGTGATGAATTCAGGTCTGAAATTCTTCAACTATATTCTTCATCCCCTAATATGGTAGCGTAAAGTAAAATCATATGTTAACTTAATTATAGCATTTTTTTACACAAACATTATGTGAAACATATGTTTTGTGGAAAATAATCTGTATTTGATCTTAAATGAAAATCTCGCAACACATTTTTAAACATTTTAGATAAAAACGATAAAGCCAACACCGTAAACCCGACGGAGATGTGTGCGGCAGAGATGTGTGGTCCGGCCACAAGCGGGACCGGGAGTTAACAGCGTAAATTAAGTTGCTACGTATGTAAATCAATAAACACGGAAAACAATTTAGATATTAAAAGAGCTGACCGTGGCAAATAAACAAAAGCGTAAAAAACTTCAACATCGCAGCCTTTTTCTTTTTGCATTACCAGGCCCAGCATGTAAAATAAAGGAAAATGATGATGATGTGGGACATCATGAGAGTGTGAGATGTGTGTGCTGGAGATGATGAAAACATGCGTGTGTTCCTTAAACCAGCCCCATCACACAAACGACAAGAGAAGACACAATAAATATATTGAAAACATTGTAAATCCCTGGCAGACAACTCAGTCATTGTGGGATTGGACATACTATGAAGCTTTTGCTTAAAGCATACTTATGTTTTAACACTTACTTTAGTCGTCTTTGGTCATACTTTGAATCTGGTCACCGGCTCTTTGTTGAAACATTTTAACAAACATACACAAGCTCACCACACACACACACACACACACACAGACCCACAGCCACACATTCATCCGAGAAATTCTTGAAGTTCTCATTTTGTTCGATTAACTGATGTTACTTTTGGCTTCAGGTGTTGATGGACACAGTTACGCGTTTAAATACATAAATAACTTTAAAAGGCTTTTTTGCGTTTTTCGCTGTTGTTGTCGTTTTTGTTGTTGTTGTTGTTGCTGTTATTTGTTTGGCCAACAACAAGCCAGGCGAACACCCATCGTCATCATAATGGAGATCTTCATCATTATCAACAATTGAGAATGACGACACAACAGCAACAATGAATGGATGGATCTTCATTTGGATCTTAATACGCCTGATATTTAGTTACAGTGGAGCGAAACAACTACTAGTTGAAGTAAGGTCAAATTGTACCGTTAAATTCGGTTTTGTTCATAAAAGACGATGTCCTAAGTTCACGATTCGGCTGGCAGAACAAACAACAGTATCGCAGAAACCCTTCATGAGCTTACAAAAACTTTTCTATGCATTGTAAGAATGTGTTTCCACTTCCCTGTAATGGAAGGCCATGCAGATAGTTTAGAAGTTCCACTACATATTTATACTGTAGAGTTT
Organism: Philornis downsi; assembly: GCA_019455685.1. Taxonomy (NCBI): domain Eukaryota; kingdom Metazoa; phylum Arthropoda; class Insecta; order Diptera; family Muscidae; genus Philornis; species Philornis downsi. The sequence continues at coordinate 2,177,941 of JAHXMU010000072.1, forward strand.
TAGGAGTACATGTTTCAATTTTTATACAAATAATATAAATGTGGGTTTCATGTAAAAGGTTAATATTGTCTATAGAATAATATATTTTAAAAAAGCATTCAATTCAGAACATGTAGAAATGTGTACAATAGGGCAAACACAAGGGTAGGTAATAGAAAAGAAAAATATAAAAGACAATAAAGTATTTAAACTTTAGTTATATCAAGGCCTAAATAATATAAAACAACAAAGTATTTTTAGGTTTTCCTACAAAGAATCCCATAATTCCCACACACCTAAAATTTAACTTTTGACAAATTGCTTTGTATCTTCGTTATTTAAGAATAACTGGTGTCCAAACTTGCCACGTTTATTTTAAACAAATGAAATTTTAAATATGCATTTATACATTTAAAAAATAATTTGTCTATTTAAAGATATTTTGGGTCAAAGTTGATTTTTTGCTCAAAAATGTTGCATATTTGGAAAAAAATACAATGGTGACGTAACATTTATGACAGTTTGGACTTTATAGTGTCGTAAATTTTATTATCTTTCAGAATTAGTCAAAGATGCTATGTATTCTTGAAGAAAAATTTTACGCAATCACCGGATGTATCATGGTACTTTTTCCCAAAATTGTTGAGAAGGTACGCTTTTTTACGAAATTTGGATTTAAACTTCTGCCACTTTTAACATACATTAATTATTGAAATGATAGAAATGAAATTTTATTGCCGTTCGAAAACATAATTTCCGAACAACCACGCACTTCTATTTGTTTTATAATTGACAAACAACTGTAAAACGACGAAGGAGGAATATTTCAAAACATACATTCTAAATCGCGTATCTCCTAAGCCATAAAAAAATAGACGGGATATGTAAACAAGGTCTTTGTGACGTTGTAGCTAACCGGCGGCGTGACAACTGTAATCGGAACAGAAAATTAAATTTTTCGAATTCCTTCAATCGTTATACAATTGGTTCAGTTCATTTCGTAATTCTAAATTAATTTTAAAATGGAACAGTGTCTTCATACGAACACCTCATACAGGAGTGCCATACTTTTCATGCACAAATGTATTGTTGAAATATTACATAGAATGAAATTTCAAAACTATTGGAAGTGTATTGTGATGTATTTACAATCTCTTGAAATGCAGCGGAAAATATTAGCATACTAGATTTTACAGTCGCTTCTTCATTCCTATCAGCTTATTCAGTAATTCTACATTAATTTGCTGCAGTAACCTAGATTTTTGTTTGTTCTTTGCCATTTCCTTGCTGATACCTCCCATACAAATGGCCGATTTAAGCCTTATATCCATATCTTCATAATTTTCAAGCATTTGCTCTAAATTCGGTGAAATTTGGCACGCAATATATGCATGTGATAAATTAAGTTCTGAGAGTGAAAGTGAACTACATTTTCACGATCGTCCTAGTACCTCCCGTACAATTGAACCGATTTAAATGTAATTTTCCACCTGCAAGTAAGTTAAATATTTGCCAGCTGTATTAGGTTATAGTAATAAACCATTTTTCCGTTTTTAAAGGTAAAATTAAATAAAATGCACATGAAGCTGGGATTTCGATGAAACTTTTAATTCATTATAATGCTTGGACCTTGCCATTATGTACGTATTACAATGTCATTTAAATGACTGCCTCTGGATTGGTTGCAGCGGTGGATCCTTTTGAGGTGGTTTTCGACCACCTTTTTGCACATTTCGGGCGGTATCTCGGTGATAAATCGACGAATGTTGGCTCTCAAATACAAAAAAGTCTAACGCCGCCAAATCGCATGATCTTCATGGATAATTCATTCTGTATTGTGTGGCTCGTGGTGCCGTCTTGTTGGAACCATATAACGTCCAATTCATAATCCTCAATTGCAGGCCAAAAAAATTCGGTTATCATACGTCCATAGCGCTCTCAATTAACGATAACGACTCCTCCAACGTCATATTCGAAAAAATACGACTCAATGACACCTCCAGACCATAATGTGCACCGACCAGTCATTTTTTCCGGATGCAGTGGTTTTTCCACAATCACTTCTGGGTTCTCCGAGCATTTGCTTGCTGACGTAGCCACCAAGTGAGAAATGTGGTTCATCGCTGATGAAAATTTTGTTCGAAAAATCAGCATTAAAAGTTTGTTGTTGTAGCACCCAATTAGCATATCTACGGCGATGTGAATGGTCAACCGGCTTTAATTGTTGCGTGAGCTGAGTGTGAGTGAGTGAGATTCTAAGAATAGTGGAATCGTCAAATTCGGATTATCCGCCAACAACACAAACAGAAGCGATATTTTCGGCAGTGCGTACATTGCAATGTTGCACAGGCCTGACCACATCTGTAACGTTTCCGGTATCTCCAGATTGCTTTATATTCTTGCCAATTTCTTGCACAATAGGTCGATTGTGACGTCTATAATCATCCCGTAACGCACAAAAAGTGTCCACGTTCGTATCACCATTTTTGTAGTAAGTCTCAACTACTTGTACACGTTCTTCGGCTATTAGACGATCCATATTTGTAAATGGCAAACCTTTCTCTAAATAAATAACACTTCAGATGACAGATATTTTACAGCTGATAGTCTTGCCATATCGATGGTTTTGAAACCCCCAAATGGATAACACTTTATTTAAAATTTATAAGCGGAAAATTTCATTAAGTTATAAATTTGCTTATCTTATAGTGTTCGAATTCAGGCCAGTTTTTACTAAGAACGAAGCCATTTTCCACGCTCCCTCTAACACACCGCACACGTTTGCAACAAAGCGGAATAATACTCGGTGAAGTTATGTGTAAATTTATCTGAATGAAATTTCTATACCAGAGTTACAAGCCGACCACGAAAAACAGGCGCCTCTCCGTCGTCGATCATTTTGCGGAGAGTTCTACGCCACTGATTTTATCAGCTGAAATCGGCTAGAAATAGTCGCGAGTTTACTGGTTGAAATCGGCTCAAAATGGAGTCGACTGTGTGGAAACCGACGATTTTTTACTTGCTTACATGATAGAAAATTCCATTCATCGGCATTTTTCTTAAACAATTTTTAAGTTAAATAAAGTTAAATATAGACACTTAATAATGTAAAATGTGTATTTCGTGTATTCTTTTTATGGTTATTAGAAAAAATGTAGCTATTCTACTCGAAGAATATCCAGCCAATATCCATCACATTTTTCTACTATTAGCATAATTTGACCATTCATATTTAGAACTTTCTTTAACGCCACTGTAATATATTGTGATATTTAGAGATAAACTAAATACATCTTGCAATTGTACTGTGTACGTCAAAATAGCACGCATACACAATAGGGTGGCAATTAAACGTTTGGAGAAAATAGTTCAAAAATGTTGTTGCTTGATCTAAAAGTCAGAATAATAAACAAGCTATGTATTTACAGCTGGTTTGCTTAATACAACACTAAGATTTCGATTAGATGCAGATTCCTGAAACAAACATAAAATTGTCAATAACTTCAATAGTGTTGAATACAATTCTTCCAACCGTAACAAACTATTATGGTTCCACACCAAAATCTGGACTCCGGATATATTTTTGTTTAATTATTCGTATAGGAGATTGCGTGAAAGTTACACTTCTTCTTAATTGACGGGAATGTGTCAACAAAACCCTAATTCGAATTTATTGTATAGTTTTTAAAGTTTAGATGAATTCCGAAATAATATTTTTATGCCAATGAATACCATAATCGTCAAAACAGGTTTCAAATGTTTATTGAAAAGAGTCATAAGGTAGTTTCCAGTTTTCTTGAGTTTTGGTCAAAATTTCATTCACAAATATAGCTTTGAATAATGGTGTGTTATGCATACGGCGAAATTTATGTTTTTTTTTTCACAAATCTCGTCTTTCACGACGAATTTGCCCTCTCAAATGCTCCATAGTGCCCAGATAATATTATTAATTTACTACATCACATTCTAAGAAAACAGTCAACATTACCATAGCATTTTCGTTTATGTTTGAAGGCGCTATTATGAAGCTTGTCAAGTGGTTTGCCTGTCAAGGTCGTAAACTCACGTCTCATCATTAGGTATAATCCATTATAGGATTGTGCGGTTGGGATTGACTTATTCTAGCATGTCTTCAGCAATCTTTACTCAATTGAGTTTTTAGAAAAAATTCAGTTCCTTTGCAATTAATCGAACGGCAGCGCGTTTCATACCCAAATAATCCTTCAAAATGGTACAAATTGATGAGTGGGACACAGTAAGTTCAGCGGCTATCTCTCCAAAATTCGAATGACGGTAAACCGTTTTCGAATGCACTGTACCACTCATATGCATGTGTTTTTGATACAAGTGGATTCAGAGTAAGTCTTTTGTAACATTTTCAGCGATTCGTCATATGTATTTACAATTGCACAACAATTTTTGGGAGTAATCCTTTGTTCGACATATTTGTCAAATGTAATTGCAATGAATTGACAACATCGAGCACTGTAAACAAGTTAAATGGCAGACGTTCAAACTCCGCATCGGTATGGAGTTAATTTTTTTTTTTTTTTTTTTTTGACAGAATGTATGTGTATGTGTATGTGTATGAATTCTTTATATGATACCATTTGTGAAGGATACAGTTTTATAGAACTTCCTTAGAAATATTCAAAAAGTTTTGCAATTAAATTCTTTGTTATCGAGATAAGGGTTTTTCGCACCACCTCGCGAATTATTTACTGTTAACAATATCTAATCCAGAATATAAAACAACTGTCAATCAGGTCACATTTTTGGAAAATCGTTTGTGATCATCTATGATTATCAAAAAATAATCTCAAAAACGAGCCCTTATTCGTCGTTACCAGAATCCATTTGCAGTTATTCTTCAGTTAAATTTTTGTTATGTCGAACTTATTTTGTTTTATACAAAGCTGACCCCAACACGTTTCTTTATTTAGTTTAGAAATGGATCAAGTTATTTTAAAACCCTACTTAAATCGATTATGACATTTTTTAAAGGCGATTTTGACAAAAAAAAAAAAAAAAAAAAAAATACAACGATGTTCATTTTTTCTATTTCGATTTTAAAATAGGAGTTATAAGAAAGAAGAATAGGTTATTTTAAGATGGCTTCTTCTGTTTACAACAACACTATCACTTCGTTTTTTAACTTTTGCTAAAATTGTTTTGAGAACGCATTACATATTTGCTTTCAATGCCAGATATTCTTTACATTTTACTTATGATGTAATAGTTTTGGATCAAGTAGCAAGAAAATGAAAAAAAAAAAAATGTGAAAAAAATATTAAATGCAGTTTTGCTGCCACCTTAATTCAAAACGCATGGCTGCCCTCAGCCACATCCACTTCCACATGGGCATGTAATGACGACCTATCACTACCAGCACGTAAACGTTGCATCTGAGTGGCACTTCGAGGATGTGGCCATCCATGTGTCCGTCCAGCCCCTCATTCATCCATCCATCGATCCATCAGTTAAGCTTATTGATGTCTTCGATTGCGATCAGATATCCTAAGGATATGTGTTTTTGAACCATCCACTTTATGCAAAAAGCAAGAAAAACGTAACAAAAATTTGTGAATTATGATAATAAAAGTGTAAGAAAATATGTTTCATACATAAATATTCGCATGGCGTTTAGCGATTTGTGACGGTATCGGCGATGTTTTTTTTTTTTTTGGTCTTTTTTCAGGGATATTAATCTCGTAAATAACAGTTATTTTCGAAATATAACCATAGCTACATATTTTATGGGAGGACTACTGTATAAAAAGCCACTAAACGTTTTCGTTTTGTCGACATTCAACCACACTAACTTTTGGGATTTTGATTTGAGATTTGCATCCTGGCTGGTGGACCGGTTCTTGGAGTGTGTACGTCTTTAAATCGAGTGTTGTTAAGTGATAACGCTCAGCATTTGTGGAGCCGCTGTCATCATTTAAATTTACGTTATTTTTAGCATTCCTTATAAAAATAGTCATACATCGTCACCGTCATACAATGGCCCCAATAACGCCAATGCTAAACATTGTTGATGATATTGGGTGTATGTTGCGCTGACGATGTGGCAAATGTTGCTAGTGACGCTGTTGCCACCATTGTTGTTGTTGTTGTTGCTGTTCGTTGATTAGCTGTTGTCATCACAATGGTACTAATTAACTTCAACTTGTCATAATTGTCAAAAAATTATCGGCAACTCAATCGTTTCAGTTGGTGCTCTTATCAATGGTTTGCCTCTTTTCCTGCCTCCTCAATGGCTCCCTTGGTCTGTTGCACTATCATCTGCTTACAAAGTATGTGCAACAATCGTACTCATTACGTACGTTGGCACCACTGATTGCAGTGCGTTACATATTACAGTTTGTCATTTGGGTCTTCATTTTGCCAGCTTCTTCTGGTATTTTGATGTTTGTGTAATTCTTATTTTCACACCTTTTTCATTTTGTCTCAGAGTGAGTGAGTGAGTGGAATGCGTTGCGTTGACACATTCAAGATTAACTGGTTCCAATGGCGGAAAGGAGGAGTTTTGATCGAAAAGCGAACTGGACTGAGATGCGCCAGCCATCACAAGAATTATTAATAACTTAAATATTTGCGGAATTGAAAGAAGTTTCTAAACCAGACGCCACATATCATAACGAAGACAACTTTCAGCTTTTAATGAATGTGGAATCATATGTTGTTGTATATACCTGTGTGTTATACGCATTGCGTGGATATATGAACATTATATGCTGCCTTATATGAAATAAATTAAATTTGACAATCAAAGGTTGAGTGTTAAATCTAGAGATATCTCTAGGCAATTTAAATTAATAGATTGGATAATGGTGAGAGCACTTTCAATGGCACTTCTTAAGGGAACTATGATGTAACTAAGTGCGAATTTATGCAAGCAACCACGTAAATTACCGCTAATCTAATTGACTTATATATATTTTCATCGTAAACACCTTCAATGAAATATGAAATACGTTGTATTGTATTGTATTATTATTATTATTATTTCCACGCCTCTGTCCCCTCCAGATACCGTGCGAGCTGGGGTCCATTTTTAGCTGAACATGACGGTGGACTCGGCCACAAGTTACTTCAGCACTGTTGTGTCCTTTTTTTTGTCACATTCTTGTCACATCTTGCCACATTTCAGCACTAATCACATTCACACACTACCCCAGGAATGTTCTCATTATCCTGCATGTATCAAGCACTACCGATTTACACATATCGTGCAAGTGCCCAAATAGTCCCAACTCACTCACATGCTGAGACACGGAGTTCACCACTATTCCATTGCTTGAGATCACTATCGGTGTTTAATCTCAAACGCCACATCCGTATATTTGGAAATTTTCTCCGCTATTGTACGATTAACATTTTCGGAAAGTGGCACTGCGACATCAACAAGAAACCCCACCTTTCCGCGCTTGTTTATCCAAACGATATCTGGTCTATTGGCGATAACGTTCCTGTCCGTTGAAATTGTACGATCCCAGTACAATTTATATTCCGTACTCAACAGCGTACTCAACAACGTACTCAATTATTATTATTATTATTATTATATTATTATTATTATTATTTTTTTTTTTGTTCTGAAAATGTGTAACTGATATGAAACATTTCTTTTGTGTCTTTCTGCACAATTAAATAATTTTGTATTGTGTATTTTTAAACTATTGATTCGACCAACTAGTTTGAGTAACCTAACATCGATGGACAACAGGCATATGTGTAATGAATGTTACTGGGAATTAACTTTTATACTAGCCTAGTGATCGTTGATAATCCTAACCACAGGATCGGATACGCTGTCTTAAAATGTCGGGACTCTTTACAGAGATTGAACTTGATTGGCGGATATTCTTGACAAAAGTAAAATTGACATCATCGCCCTGCAGAAATGCATGAATTTATATGCGGTTTTGTAATGAGTAAGATACTTAGTCATCTTGTATCGCGAATTGAATCAATAAGCCAACGAATATTTGCAACCTTCATTAAGGTGACGTATTTTTTGTCACTATTATTTGTGCACATGATCCAGGAATGCTAAGACAAGTTTATGACCGGCACCGCGACCACGACATGAATATTGTTTTTGAAGATTTTAATGAAAGGGTACTCTTAGCCTAATAGTCGAGAATCTCGGTCCGTATAGCAAATACCTACAATAGTGGATTCAAGCGCAGCGTGGAACATGATATAAAATTAAACTAGATTCAAGTACAAGAATGCTCGCAATGCAACTTGACCAAAACAAAAACGGAAAATTGGACTTATCATTTTGTGCCAAACGGAAGTCTCGCTCCCAGTGTAGTGAATATCAGTGAGACCTGGGGTGATAGCACAGAATCATATCACCCCTTAATTGCATTTATGGTAACCACGAATTTCAGCTAATCGAAAAACGTACGTGTACTCGCCTGAATAACCGCATTCTACCACAACAAACTAACCAAATTTCTAAAACAAAATATTCCTAATACTGACATTCCCGACACAACATCAAACCGTACTTGGATATGCCGAAGTAAACACAGACAAGCGATGGTACGATCTGAAATATCGCACTGCCTTTGAGGTAGAGGAAGTGGCATACATGACAACTTTGCAGCCAATTCTAATGCTTGATGTGCGAATATGCTACAATGAAATAGAGGACATATCGTCTCTTTGTGCAGAAAACATGATTGCGGAATGATGCACATATAGAAGTGAATCATTAAAATTCACCAAGATGCAAAAAGACAGGTTATGAAACAGGACTCTCTGGTTCCTCTACAACTTTTAAGCGGATGACATTAACTTGTAATATGAAAACTCAGTAAGTTATAATTTTGAACTTTTTATTGTATTTTAATTTAGAGAATTTTTATTTTTTCCATTCTGGCATTTCGCACACTTTGACACCATAGCAAAATAGCGTTTGAGTGAAGGTATACGAGTATGTAAGTCCGTTCACCCGACTGAAATTGCAGCACTGGCTTTTACGATGGCGGTCTCAAAACTAGCCGACCTGACGTATAGATGGTGTCAGTAGTTTAAAAAAAAATATTTTAGTAAAATGCGGCAATCTTACAAAACATCTGCTTTAAGTTTCAAGACGCCACGTTGTTTAGTTTTAGTTTCAAAAGTAGACGATCTCAGTGAATTTGTAAACATTTCCATTCGAAAGATCTCAGTCCGACCAATATTAAAGCCAAACTAGATTCTGCTCTGAGAAAGTCTGCTGCTTCTTTTACGACTCTTAAATATTTGTTAACGGAGCTTAAACGAGGCCGTACGAGCCGCCAAGATGAACACCGTAGCGGTCGACAAATTGAGGTGTCCACGCGGTACAAGGTTAAGAAAATCCACAAAATGGTATTGGATGATCGTCGGCTGAAGATGTGAAATCCAGCTGAAATGACAGACACTTCAAAAAAAATGCTATACATTTTATATTGACCGAAAAATTTAAGATGAGAAAGCTATGCGCAAGATGCGAATTGTGTTTTATGTGTAAAATTATTGCTTCGTCCGGAGTTTTTCCCGTTGCTATATCTAGTTTAAACGCTACTATTTGGCTTCCATTTGTTATTTTGAAAGTAATTAACACTACTGTTTGGCTTCCAATTATTGTTTTGAAAATTATTTAGACTAATTAATTGGTTTTTTGTTGATTCTACAACTAAGATCTGTGGTTAAACGCAATGACCCTAGTGTCATCTAATAATTTCAATTTTGTATATTTTACTATTGTTTCTTTCAAGCTTGCATTTTCACTCAAATGTGCCCTAATCGATTCGTCTATTTTTTCTAGCAATATATATACCAGGTCCCTATCCACATTTTCTGGCCGGTAGATACCAGGTTTTAATGGATCAGACAAGTATTCATTCATTCATATCAAATTTGCAATTCTCAAATATACTAAATAGTTCTCTTAAATTACTCACTTTAACTGAATGCCTGTTGGATCTTTGATTTCTTCTCTTCCCACGTAGCGCCCCTTTGCAGTTCCCCTATCCCACGTCTTGGATCTTTTCGCTGGCCACAATTCTTAGGCAAAACCGCATTAGGTTCACGTTCATACCGCCTTTGCTTTCAATAGAGGAAAAACTGCGTCGGCAATAGAGCCGAATTTTTTCGTCGATTTATAACCATGGATAAGACATGGGTCCACCACTTTACACCTAATACAAAAAAACAGTCAAAGCAGGGGACTGGAATAGGAGAATCATGCCCAAAGGAGGCAGAGACGATTCCATATGCAGGCCATTTGACGGTTTTGGGATTATATTTATTGATTATCTTCAGAACGGAAAAACCATCAATGGCGAATATTATGCTAATTTATTGCAGTGTTTAAATGATGAAATGAAAAAGCCCGCATTTCGCGAAAAGAACATGTTTCATCAAGACAATGCTCCAGTTCGCACATCCACTATTGATATGACCAAAATTAATGAATTAAAGATCGAATTGTTTCATCTCTCCCCTTATTCACCAGATTTAGCTCCCTCGGAGCTTTCTATATCCAAACTTGGAAAAATGGATCGGTGGTAAAGGATTTGCCAATCATAAAGAGGTGGAGTCTGTGGTTGATGACTGTTTTAGGGAGTTTGACAGTTTTTACTATAAACAGGGTATAGAAGCCATTGAATATTGTTGGAAAAAGTGTATCGAGCAAGAAGGAGATTATGTTGAAAAATAAAGAAAAATGTTCCCAACTTTTTGTGTCTTCTTTGTTAGGTAGCCCAGTTTTGGGAACGCCTTCGTAACTATTTAACTTCACCATTTCTCACACTTTTTTAAGAGCAAAGAATAAACCAGAGATTGTTAAGCCAAGAATTTTGTTGCTACTTTAATCGATCCTTCACCCATTTACCTTACCGCGCTTTGTTGTCCATTTTTCGGTTTCAAAACTAAAACTAAATAAAACAAACATAAACGTATGATTTTGACGAAAATTTTATTTTATCGTAGTGCTTAGATCTTGCCATTATGTATGTCGTTTAAAATACCGCCTCTAGATTGGTTGCAGCTGTGTATCCTTTTGAGGTAGCTTTATATTTAGTACATTTTGGGCGGTACGTTTAGGGATTATCCGCGAAAACGCGGTCTTTGACGTTGCCCCACAGAAAAAGTCTAACGGCGTCAAATCGCATGATCTTGGAGCTCAAGTGAAGTCACCAAAACGTGAAATTATGCTTTCTGGAAACTTCTCATGCAATTAAAGCAAAATCGGTCGTGTTGAATCGCGTTTGTATCACCGTTTTTGTAATAAGTTTTAGCTACTTTTACCTAAATAACACTTCAGATGACAGGTGCTTAACAGCTGACAGCCTTGCCAAACCGACGGTTTTGAAAACACTAAATGGATAGCCCTGTAAAATTATCTTGTCATTTCTAATAGCCTTGACTTAAGTTAAATGAAACCACAATTTCCGGTACTATATCCGAGTACATATTAATAAGTAATTCACACGATATTTATTGTTTGCTAGTATATAATTATTGTTATTTTTATGTTTATTTTGGTTTGCATACAAATAGGTTTTGTTTAATTACTAATTTGCTATCAGTCTACTTTTAAAATGTGAATATTTCTTTTGGTTTTCTTACAACACTTAGAAACTTTTTTTTTATAGTGAGTGATACAAGTAAGGGGTAAAGTTAACGTGACAATATTATCAATTAATCAAAATGATGACTGAAATGGAAAAAATTACAATATGGAAATCTAAAACTGGCGCAGCTTAATACAAAGAATAAAACTTATGGTATAACAACACAAATTAGCATATAATACAACCTTTAAGATTGTTTTATTTGTTCTTGTTTTGGAGAAATGACAATAATGAAATGTATTTTAACAACTCATAGGGTTTTTATTCAAACATAAAAGTTCGCTTTGATGTGAAATACTTAACGTGGTGAATGTTTAAAAATAAAAAAAAATATTATATATTTTGATGGTTTTATTTTTTTTTACTAAATACTTATTAACATCACAAATTCAGTTTGTATTTATTGTTATTGTAAAAACTGTACCTAACATTCAAGAACTTTAAAATTGTTTTATTTTTTTGGTTTTGCTTTTTCTTTGGACAGTTGTTTAGGGAGGACCATTGGGGTTGGCTGTGTGGTCTCATAAAACAATTTCGAAAAAAGTTGTTTATTGTTGTAAAAGGAGTCATTGATAATTTATTTTCGATATTTTTTTTTCTTTTTTTGGTGGGTCTTTTTGTTATATTAGAATACATTATTTTGGATTATTGTGGATACAGTCTGATTATATTTCCTTGATAAACATTAAAATTGAGTTAAAAGTGGAGCTTTAAAGACAAATTTCTAAGATGTTCAAATCAGAAATTTGCCATTTAAATGTTAATGTGGGTTAAGTGTAAATTGACGACGACACCCGACTTTTTTTTATGATCTGTTACTACTAAGGGTGAACTTTTACTTTTACTTCATTGCTACTATGCTGTAGGTGATTACAATACAACTTTATAGGTTTTTACTTTAGTTCTACAATTTTTTCTTATTATTGTTTTGCATCGCTCCTTCTTATATTTTATGATTAGCATGACCATTCTGCTGCTGTTGTTGTTGCTGCTGCTGTTGCTGTTGCTGTTGCTGGACCTTACTAATGACAGCATTCATGTCGACGATAACGGCATCCGGCATGGTGCAGGTACTGTCCAATTCAGTTTGTCCCTCTAAGCTGACGTGGCCGTTTGGTGTACTGATGGGAATTTCCTGTTACCAATGAAAATTAATGCCGAAAACAAGAGAAAACATTTCTATTAGTTGCCATCCAGAGCAATGAAAAGTAGAACATTTAAAAAATACTGTTGTCACTATGTCTGAGAGTATGTGTTTGTGTGAGTCACCTCTAGCATTATAGCTCTCACATTTTAATCGCACGATATCTGGAAGCGCATATTTTCTTTAGTGAGTTACAGAAATTTCAAAGAAATTTCTGCATTATTTTACAAAATTTCAATTAAATATACTTATCCTGTTTCTTTTGTCGTTACATGGGAAGGGAGGATTTTTGTAATGCAATCAAAGATTGCATTTATTACCTGATAGAGTACAGCGGCATCAAGAGCCATCAGTTCTTTACGGGATAATTCCTCGACTATGGCGGCGGTGTAACAATCGCCTAACATGTTATTGGTAGTACGAATGCGATCTCTGTAAAAAAAAACCCGAAAAAGAGCGGTATTAATAAAAAAATATATTAACAATAAAATCCATATTAATAAATTCATATTTTACCCAAAATACTGCTGGTTAAAATGTTTTTTTTTAAATGTTTTCAATGCACTTTTTTATGTAGGTATACTTCTATAATGACATCCTTTAAGGAAACTATAATACTTAGATCCAAAATCAGAAATTGCCGCGACTTATGGCTCCCCAAAGTTTTGATTTATATGTGATTCTAAGTAAATGATGTCATATCTAACGGCAGGGATTGCTTATTGCAAATTTTTTCGTATCGTATTTGAGAGTATGATCTTCGCTTCTCTTAAGATGAGAAATGAGGCAATGAACTCGTAGAACAAGAATGTTTAAAATTGAAAAATGACCCATAGAGGATAATATTTCCAAATCTCACCCCTTTCTGATCACAGGGTTATAGATGCTATTAATAACATGTTAAAAATTCATAATGAAGTCTTTGTGGAAGTCTTCAGGGAACAGCTATCATTTAAATAGTCTATTTGATATTTTGAAAAGCTCTGTTGGTCCTTTTTCTATGAACTATATAAACAGGATAGCTAAAACTAAAAACTAGCGATCAAATAAATGCTCTAGAATTTTCTTGTATAAAAAATTTTACAAGTGGCTGCAATTGTCTAGAATTCCCTGTGTTCATTTTTTTTTTATTTTCTTGAGATTCTTTTTGAGAACGATTTGATAAATGTGCATCGAAATAGTAAATTTTTAATATGAAAAGTTCTATAAATATATTGTGAATATTCGCGGACATGATGTACCTGAATCTGCCAAAGAATATTTCCTTCCTGCGCTGAAAGGGACTATTACTCTGTCAAAATATTCTACAAATATGTTGTGCAAATGATTCAACTGGAGGTTGTTAAACACGATAATCCGCTACATTTTACTTCTACCTATACATAAGATTTGAGCTTGAAAGTGTTTTGCTTTCCTGAACTATGCCGAATGTATAGCAGCAGAATTGCTCAATAAACCCATTTCAGTTAACTCCACTTCTCCCGACTTTACTGCATGCGAGGTTACTGCTGATCTAAGCAAATCCGTCTTTTCGTTCGCTGGCATGTTTGCTAAAAGCAAGATAGAGGTCGCATCGCTTGATAGTTACAAAATTAGGCAACATCTATACAAAAAAGGCTTCCTTGCGTAAGAAGTGCCCATTTGTAAGGACTATCGGCGTGATTATTAAAAATTACTAAAAAGTACACAACTTCACCGGAAAAATGTACTCGGTTCAAAAATTAAGACAAATTTTCATTTTAAATTAGGCGGCTACAGCGAATCTCAAGCATATTTCTTCACTGTGACAGTCTTCTGTGAACTATCTACTTATATTGAGCTACGCACAGAGCAAGGAAAATACATTAAGATTTTGTTTACGAAATGGAATTTCTGCTGCGGGAACATTTATAATGTAGGAAAAGGCCTGCAGTGAACAAACTTTGGCGGAAAAAGTGGCAAAAACATTTTAAAGAAGACTGAGAACAATTTTAACACGGAGAGTGCCCCGAACGATAATTAGTTTCCACCAAAGAAAGTCACGTCCAACAAATCCAAGATTTTGTGCTAAAAACCCGCCTTTTAACACTTGGAGGACAATCAACATTGAATCCAACCGGACGAATATCGTGCCAAAGGAAGGAAACATACCGACAATGTCTCCGAAATATCAAGATTATACTGTCGAATGTCTTTGATTGTCGCAGTATTGTGCATTATGAATTTCTTTTGTCGGGCTAAACTGTCAAAGGAAAAAATGTTATTTGAATGTTATGCATTATATGAGTGAAGCTATTCTCGTAAAGAGACCAGATTTGCTGGTAGACAATTTTTGGTTTTTGCACCACGATAATACGATGACGATCTCAACAGTTGTACCAAATAAAAGCAATAAATGGTAGCAGTTCATAGACATGAATAGACATAGACATGGTTCTCTCCATTTTAGATCATATGCTTTTTCACAGTTCTCCCTAGATGTGGGCGTAGTTATGGAAAAATTCCAAGAAATACAGACCTTCACTGGAAAAAAGTCAAAATTGATACATTATGTATAAACAAACGGGTGATTTTCACAAACCCGCTTATTTCATGATGAGTCCATGATATATCGTCCATGATTTTGTGACCAAAAGGATTCCATATTATCACAGATTGGTTCAGTAACAAGAAACTTGGACTAAATCCAACGTTTGAAAAATTAACCGTCTTCACTTTCTTTGGACACGATTCTCCCATTCTATTCCACTACTTTGGCTATTCCTTTGTCTCAGGTATGAAGTGATGGACCCATGTCTCACTCATAGTCATAAATCGACGCAAAAAGTTGGCTTTATTGTGGTGAAACATCGCCAAACTCTCTACTGAAGCGTCTTCATGACACAGTTTATGCTCTATTGAAAACAAGCGCGGCACCCGTTTTGCTCGCAACCATATACTAATTTTTGGTTAATATACGATTTGAAATACCTATCATTTCAGCTAGCTCATGCATCTTCAGCCGAAAATCATCCAATACCATTTTGTGGATTTTCGGAACCGTGTGTGGTGTAGACACCTCAATTGGCCGACCACTACGGTGTTCGTTTTGGCAGCTCGTACGGTCTCGTTTAAAGTCTGCTTCTCAATATTTGAGAGGCGTAAATGAAGGAGCAGACTCTCCCAGAATAGAATCATTATATTTAATATTGGTTAGACTGAGACTTTTCAAATTAAAATATTGAATTACATAACGGTGACCAATTTATTCCATGTTTAGAAATTCACTGAAATCGTTTACTTTTGATGGCTCAAATAAAAATATTAAACAGCGTTGCACCTTGAAACTTAAAGCATATGTTTTCTAAGGGTTCCACTTTTCGTCAAAATATTTTTTTTTTTTTTTTTCAAACCACTGGCACCATCTTCTTTATGTCAGGTCGGCGGTCTCTCTTGCATAGCCTTGTAAGTCACAAATGTAAAAATTGGTCCAAAATGAAATAACTTACCTACACTGGGACAAGCCCATATTTTATTCGATATATTCCTCAAGTATTATAATTTATTCATTTCACGTTGTCTTCTTTTGGAAGGTCCCCCATCCCTCTATCTCCATATATCAAGTATGAAATGTGTAACAGCCGACGATCGAACTTAAAATGGTGAACAACTTCCTCGTCGCTTTCAGTAGGAATGCATATTTTTATGTCTACTATTAGGATACCGTTAGAATATATAACAGAATACATGTAAAAGAAGGGAGGGGTCTGCAGCAATGCGTTAGTATGTCTGGCATGTTGTGAGGTTCAAAATAATTCTATAGAAAACGTTACGAAATATTTTGATTTTATGGTTTCACAAAATTTCGAGTCAACTAGAAGACATTTCAATTACGACCAATTAAATTGTCATTAGAATGAGTAACAAAAAAAAAAACTGAAACAGTTACAAAGCGCTATGCGGTTGTCCGTATCTCGCTTTTTGGTCCACGTAGTAACCCCAGTGATCTACCATAGCGCGATGGCTTGTACACGTGACCATCGTTCGCACGATCCCGGGTTCAACCCCGCACATAGTGACTTATCATTATTTGAATGGCAATCGATAAGTATTGCAAATTATTCTCAAACTGTGCTGTTCATTAAACTATAGGTCTCATATAAATTGGCCTAAAAATAGAATGCGTGAAGGCCCACTGAATGAGAGAAGCTCTTCTATGTCTCTTTCATGAGGTGCAAGGGAATTTGTTTTTAAGTAGTAACAGAAAACTCAGTAATTTTATTCCAAAACACATATATCTACATCAACATCTTCTATCAATCCGATTTAAAAAAACAAACCTGTTTATTGCCAAATAAAATCAACTTCAACAACGACTATGCAATCGAAATTCAAAATATTTTTGTTGATCAAAAACTCAAACTCGAAAACCAAGAGAGCTATATAATCGATAATGATAATTTCATATATTTTTATACTTACACGAACCAATCGACAGCAAATAGCAAGGTGACATCCTGTACGGGAGCATCGATTGCAGTCAGCACCACCAGCAGCAAAACCAAAGCGGCACTCGGAACACTGGCCGAACTCATCGAAGCAGCTGTAGAAGTCAGCAGCACAGTGACAATTTCGCCAAAACCCAGAGTCATGCCACTCATTTGAGCAATGAAGATCGAAGCAATGGAAATGAAGAGAGCCGTGCCGTCCATGTTGATGTTGCAGCCAATGGGAAGAACGAAACGCGTTATACGCTGATCCACACGTAACTTGTCGTTCATGCAACGGAATGTTACAGGAAGTGCAGCGGCACTGGTGTTGTAATTTGACGCAGGATCGATTGGGTATCACAGTTTTAGGTTAATACGATTTATTGTTATCACAGTCAAATTTTAGATTTTAAGGTAGGTAGATTTGTGGAATTACAATTTGATTTTGGATTTCATGTTTAGGTTGGGAAAATTGTACAAAATTTTCACAATTGATTTTGTTTGTGTTTTTTTTAGGATTTTTTTTTTGTTTTTTGTTTTTTAGTTCAAATACGTAAAAATCAAAATTGTTGCATACATACAAAAACCAAAAAAGGAAAGAAATATTTGTAGCAAATAAACAAATTTCTTATAAAATGTTAAATTAAGTATTTTTCTAAAAAAAAAAAGAAAATGTAATTTTCTTTTTCTATTTCATTTTCGTTTTCGCGAATGCGAGAAGGTATCGTTTTAGTAAAGTAACGATACCATCCTTTCTTTTTTTTTTGCTTGGGCTGATTAATTTTTGTTTCTCATTTGATTTTGGTGAAACAAAAACTTTGGCTCAATGTTCAATTCATTTTTTTCTTTTATATAGAGAAAGATTGTGAATAAAATGTATATATATGGCTTACGTTGAAGCTGTCGCAAATGCGGTAAGCATGGCTTGTATTAATCCTGCATAGAATTTGAACGGATTACGACGCACAACTATATAATAGATGGCTTGCATGATCACAAACTGATACAGCACCACCCCAATGGTCACTGTCAATATGAACCACATCAACTGGGCCATCACTAGATGTAGATCGCTGACGCTCAATATCTTCCCCGCAATCACCGAACTAATGCCAATCGGTGTTAGCCACATCACACAGGTGACCATCTTCATGACGACTTCGAAGATGGCTGAAAAAAACTCTACGACTACTTGACCCTTTTGTCCGATCGTGCCGAGGAATGTGCCAAAGACTAAACAGAAGAATACTATGCCCAAGGTGTTGGTGCCACTACGATACTGGACGACACGAATCAGGGCCGGTTCTTGATCTTGTCGCTGGGCCTCTACGCCGGGATCTACATCTATTGTTGTATCATTAACCGTTTCATTGAATGTATTTACTATTGAAGGTTTAGGCAGATAAACAGTGTGCGCTTGTTGAAATGAGGCTTGGAATAAGTTGTCTGGGAAGACATTTCTGAAAGAAAATGAAACGATAAACATGTAAAGTTATTAGATAACAAATAGTGGTAGTAGTAGTTGTAGTAAAAATTAAGTTCTTCATAATATTTATTTTATATGTTTTAAGCCGTTCCACTTTTAAAACATAGAATTAGGACTCTTGTCTTGTCTTGTCATAAATTGAAGATTGATTAATTAATCTAGTCTTTGTGATCTTCCACTTTATAAAAAAATGCTTAAATTTAAAACCGTTTAACAACCGAAGAACACGTAAAAATAGTTAAAACCTACTACAAAAGAGGCCATTCAAACGAGGGCTTCCAATCGAATAAAATTGTATTCAGCGATGGAGGTCATTTCTAACTTGGTGGTTAAGTCAACAGGTAAAATTGTCGCATATGGGGCTCGGAGAATCCAGAAGTGATTGTGGGAAAGCCACTACATCTGAAAAAAGTGACTGCTTGTTGCGCATTATGGTCTGGAGGTGATATTGGGCCGTATTTTTTTTCAAATGACGCTTGAGAAACCTCAAAAGGATCCACTGCTGCAACTAATTCGAAGGCGGTATTTTAAATGGCATTATATTTCGTACATAATGGCAAAGTTCAAACATGAAAATGAAATAAGAGTTTCATCAAAATAATAGCTTTATATGTGTTTTATTTAACTTTACTTGATAGCGAAAAATTGGTAACCCTCTATTAAATAAAAGTAGGTACATTAAAATGTTTAGATATTTTAAGAGATTTGATGTTGCGGGTGAGATGTTTCGGTTAAAAACAAAATATTCAATAAAAAAGTATAATTTCAAATATAATTTTCTTTCAGAAATTTTAAATACTAAAGTTAGAAAACGCCTTCGTGTAATGAAATTAAATGCGCATATTTAGGATGGACACCATTTCTCATTCCTTTTATTTATTGATTTTACTGCATGCTTTACATTTGCTTATGTTTCTAATATGCGCGTATAATTACAATAAATAATAATTATATATAATACGATAAATGCTTTATTTAATGTCGGCAATTGTGTATGGAATACAATATCAGATAAATGTCCACCTCACAAATACGAGCCCATTTGAGCACATTTTTCATTACGTTCTCACGCATTCCACGCGGTATTTCATTAATTTCATCAGGAATATTTTGTTTGAGTTGCTCAAGCGTTTCTGGTTTGTTTGCATAAACCCTGCTTTTCAGATATCCCCACAAAAAGAAGTCCGGAGCAGTCAAATCAGGCGACCGTGGAGGCCAATCAACATCATAATTTTTTAAATAAGTTGTTGTGGAAAGAGGTCTCGCAGTCTCGCAATGTGGCACCGTCTTGTTGATACCACATGTTAATCAAGCCCAAAGCATGCAGTTGTGGCGTTAAAAAGTTTTCACGATATCGCTCCCCATTGACAGCTACCGTTACGCCGTTTTCAGTTTCAAAGAAGTAACATACCAGACTGTCACTTTTAATGGATGCAAAGGTGACTGATAAATATTTTGAAGGTTTTCCATTGCCCAGAACCGACTATTCTGTTTATTCACATATCCACTCAAATGAAAATGTGCCTCGTCACTCATTATGATTTTTTCATGAAAATCGGGGTTATCATGGGCGAGCTGTAGCATCCCATTGGCATATGTACGGCGACGTAAATGGTCTTGTGGAAGAAGCTCTGGAAACAAAGGCAAATCCTTGTGCAAAATTGTGGAAAAAGTTGTTGTTTGAAGACCAAGCTTCTGAGCATGGCGTTGAATTGAGGTTGATGGATTGTTTTGAACACTTTCTTGAGCAGCAGTAATGTTTTCGGTCGATCTTGCAATGCGGTCCATGCTTGGCCCCATCATCTACAGACCCTCTTTCTTCGAAATCATCACTATACGATAGATTTCACGTAACTTTCTCATAGTCACAGTAATCGATGATTGATTTTGATTTGATTTGATTAACGATTAAAACACTTTGGTTTATCGAGTATTTTTCCATAATAAATTTGCCACAGCTCTACTTCACGACTGCCAAATATGACCTGTCAAGACTAATGTTTACTAAAATGGCGGCAAAACAAAGTAGTATACCTACCCGACGGACACCCTGTACATACGAGTAGTTCAGAATTCTTTCAAATAAATGTATCCTTTACTGTAATTGTTCGTCCCACGTAATTTTGGGCTGTCCACCGAATAATTGAAAATAAATCATCCAATCAAGTCACAATTTCGCGCAAGCGCCATCTACAATGCAGCTAATTGTTTGCAAAATTTTACGTTGTCTGAGCTTGCACAATTTTAAACAGCTACACCCTGTAGAAGCGAGAAAATTTTATTGCGTCTAGCAAAGACACACACCAAGTTATGGCATCTCCCACCAGTTATGATAGATGCTATAATTTGCAATGGTAATAGACAGTCACTAACCAAATCGACCATCTGTTCTATAATTTTGATTTTCTGTACCTTAAATCTGGTCAAATTGCAAATATTAAATAAATCTGATATGCAATTTTGTTTTATGCATATCCGATTTTATGTTTCTTATTGCCATATGTATAGAAAGATATATAGGCAAATATAAATGTATAACTTTAGTAATCGTAAAGAGTAACCAGTAAAGTAACCAGTAAAAAAAATAAGCCAAAAATATTATCATTTTCTCTACATCACTATGGATTGCGGCAATGTTACCAATTTGGCTTTTCCCGGTTTTTTCTTCAACCTGATTAGTAGGAAAAATTTGGATTAAGCTTTAAGTTTTTTTATGCTGCTCTTTTCATAAAATTTGTAGACCGTTTTTAGCTTTTTTTCTTTAAGAGTGTTATGGCCGTATATTAACCGATCTTTTTCTGGTTTGAACTGGAGTACATATGGTTTCAACAAGACGGTGCCACGAGTCATTTAATAGAACCAATTTTGGTTTTGGTTTCCGGAAAGCGTAATTTCACGTTTTGCGACGTCAATTGGTCCCAAGATCATGCGGAATGACGCCGTTAGACATTTTTTTTGTGGGGCTATGTCAAAGACCGTGTTTACGCGGATAGTGTGCAAACGGTGGAGCATTTGGAAACCAACATTCGTCAAGTTATCGCCGAGATATCTCAAAAGGATCCACTGCTGCAACCAATGCAGAGGTGGTCATTTAAATGATATTGTATTTCGTACATAATGACAAGGTCCATGCATTATAATGAAATAAAAATTCTATTGAAATCATAGCTTTATGTGTGTTTCATTTAACTATACTATTGAAACCGACAAATGGATAATCCTACTTGACTCCTTCCTAATAATATAACTTAATGAAAACATTTTATATTAAGAAATAAATTATCAACATCATCAAGAAAATCTAATATCTTTGCCATTTTGATCAATATTTTGTGGCAAAATTGTTTTTAGAATTCAGACAGGCTAGCACCAGAACACAGTTAAATGCATACATTATCGAATCATATGTAAAGTTTGATGAAATATCAGGTTATTTGGAAAGTTCGTTCGTTTAATTCGTTAGTTCACCGTACGTCACTTCTCAGGACGTAGAGTTACTTCAAAAACTATCATAACTTCCTCCCCCACTCCTTCTTTAAACTGTTTACTATTGTTTACTTGTGTTCTCGTTCTAATCCTGGGTGGTTAAAGCGCTTTAAAAAAGGTTTTAAAAAGTGAAAAAAAAAAAATGAACGAAAAATAGCATTTTAGGCATATTATGCTGTATTATTTCTGAAAAGGAAAAACGGCTGATGAAGCCGGCCGAAAAATGAAGTCTGTTTATAAGAAAACGATCCAATTGAAAGAACTTGCCAGAAATGGTTTAAAAGACTTGCTACGGGTGGCTTCTATTAACGAACGCTCTCGGATCAGGACGACCAAAAAAATTGGCATGGGGTAAAAGAGCTCGGATTTGTGAGCAATCTCGATGTGTGGGTACCTTACTCTCTCACCGACTCCAACTGCCTGAATCGCGTTGACGTCTGCGATTACCTAAGGATGAGAAATAACAAATCACCATTTCTGAAGAACACCATCACCATTGGGGGGAAACCAAATAATGTTGTCGATTTAGTGGGATGTCAAAGGAGTAGTTTTTTTTTTGAGTTTCTCCCAACAGATCAAACGATTAATGAGTACTGCTATATTGCACAATTAGATAAATTGAAGGCGGCATTTAAAGAAAAACAACCGAGGCTCATCAATCTGGAAAGCGTCATCTTCCATCATGACAACGCCCGCCCTTACACTGCCTTACGGACCCATCAGAAACTGTCAGAGGTGGGAAGTCTTACCTCACCTGTCGTACTCCCCAGACCTCGCTGCGTCCGATCCTCAAATATTTCACGGTCTGAACAACCACTTGAAGGATTTGAATTTCCAAAACGACGAGAAAGTGGAAAATCGAACTGAATGTTTTTTTTCAGAAAAACTACGCGAGTTTTATAAGAGAGGAATTAAAAAGTTCCCAGAAGGTGGGAAGAATTAATAAGAAAAAGGGGGAGATTATATAATAGACTAAAATAATTGTTTTCTTGTATACTCGTATAAATTTGTAAATAAACTTCTTTTAAAACCGAACGAACTTTCCGAACAAAACGATATGCTCATCACGAAATTCAAGCATTTCTTATTTGAAGTTTTTATTTGCTTTGCTAAGTAAAATGGCCTTTTAACCCTCTCCAACCTATTGAGTATAGCTTTCAAATGAAATGCATTTACTCTAAATGTTCATAATAATTCAGACAAATTCAATGATGCACTTTTCATGCTAGTTCTGACTTAGTGGCGGGTCATAAATATTTGATACAGCCACATATATTATTACCTGAGATTAATTTAACTATATCAACCGAGTTATACTACCTACTAATCAAAAATTACGCTTTTAAAAAGGTATCAACCAGTCTCTGGTCGTAAAAACTATTTCATCGGTTTGGGTACTCTAAGAAAGAATAATAGTATATGGGGATAAAATGACAAAAAAATAAAGAAAATTATGTTAAAAGCTCTTTATAATTCCCTTGTATTCAAGATCGAATTAAATTTTATCTTCAGCGCCCTTAACTGTTTGCGCTTCCTCGAACGTCAGTGCCACCTTAAGCGCCTATAATTCCACAAAACAACTGAGAAGTCTATTGGCAATAATAAATACTTGCTAATAGAAAAACGATCTTAAACCGAATTAAGAAATAAAATCATATTATATTGAAGACTGACAAATAAATTCAAAGATCAACATCAAATTTTAAATTTTAAATCTAGCAATAAGTACGATTGAGACCTGATCGAAAAATTTACAAAAATTGAAAAGTCGTTTCTTATTCAATTTTAACATTTTGTATTAAAGAGAGAAAATATTTCAGCTACGATGATAAGATTTATGCACAACGACGAGAAACACCCAATGGGGTCTCCTGTAATAGCTGACATTCTAATGGAAGAAATATTGGACAATTGTATTGACACCATGGCGACAAAATCTAAAATTATCACGAAATATGTTAATGATTTGGTCGCCATAGTAAAGAAGAGTGATGTAGCTGCAACTTTAAAAATATTGAATTCAATCATCAGACAAATTCAATTTACAATAAAAGCAGAAAAGGACAATCGCATATCTTATTTGGATGCATTGGTCATTAGACAAGGAAAAAACATCAAAATTTCTCTCTCTTTTAAGACAGACAGCCAATGGTCAATGGTCTGTTTACTGAAACAAAATCAAAAATAAAAAACAGGGATAAATTTAATTCAACTTAAAAAATATAATGCGATGGTGACAAGTTCAACATATGCCAGAAGGTATATTTTGACACTATTAAGACAAAATTGAAGACAAGATTAGCATTGCACAAATCGGACCAGAAAGCGAGGCAAAGGCCAATAGAACAAGAACCGCCCCCGCAGCCCACTATACGTTAACTGGTCGTAAACCTAAATTTGACGAAATTTTAGGAGAAGAGATATACTTTGAAAATGCTCCACATTCCTATTGACAACAGACTGAAATATCGTAGTGATACAGAAAAATGTGGTCAAATTTATAGACATTCAATTACCAACCACGAACGCTCTGAACTATAAATTTAGTTAACACAACATAAGCAACTCGGTAGAGCATTTTATTCATACTTAAATGTAATTATTGTTTGTTGAATGTTTTGTACTCTTTATTTAATATAACGTCTTCCTAAATGTGATGATGATGATTGAAGGGGTCAATCGAAATATTGAGAAATATTAACTGAAACAATCAGAAACAATACCAACATCCTTGTTTTTCAGTTCAATTCTATGATCTCGAGACGAACAAAATTATACAGAATACATGTCTTATTCAATTAAATCTCATATGTTATGTTTCAACTCATAAACCACAATCAATATTAATGTGACTAAGTTGTAATTGCAAAAAATTTCTATAAAAAAAATTTAGCTTTTTCTCTGCGACTTTTCTAGCTTATTTTAGCTTTCTTCACGAAAGTTTTGGCTTTCTTCTTATTACCAAGTTCTGGCAACATTGGATAGCAATGATAAATGTGAAGATTGTACATTTAATTCAAAATAGCAGTATCATGGTACAGGGTGGCGCGGGCGGGGGGCGCCTACATCGTTGGGTTGGCGGGCTCATGGAGTTTTAGTCGCTATGAATCACTTCGACGGGAAGCGTCGCGCATTTTACGAGAACTCTCGTTCATATATTGCTACTAGGCGACTATATTGTGCTGAATTTGGACTACGGCGAATTAGTGAAGCTCCGAGTGCTAATTTAATTAAAATATGGGTAAAGCGTTTGGAAGAGACCGGTTCAACATTTAGACCACAAGCAAATGGTCGCCCAAGAACATCTAGGACCGAAGACAATGTTGAGAGAGTTATGGAGTCAGTACGAGGAAATCCACAAATGTCGACTCGCAAGAGATCGTCTGTCTTACAATTATCGCGACGAAGTTTGCAACGAATTTTAACATTGGATCTTAAACTGCATCCATATAAGCTGCAATTAACACAAGAATTGAAAGAGTCTGACTTCATAGCAAGGCTCGCATTTGCTAATGAAATGCTTAATCGATTTTCCAATTTTGACAATATCCTTTTCTCTGACGAGGCTCATTTCCTTATGAATGGGTTCGTAAACCGTCAAAATTGTCGTTACTGGAAAAGTGAAAATCCCAAAATCAAACACCAGAAACCATTGCATAGTCCTAAAGTGACAGTATGGGCAGCAATCTCTGGCAGAGGAATAATTGGTCTTATTCACGGTTAATACGGAATGCTATGTTGAGATGTTGGACGGCTTATTTTTAAAAAATAAACTCCATTTATTACTCTACAATGCCTTAGATTTATTTTAACCATATCTTTTGTAATAATTTTTTAATCTATTTTTTAAATATGCACGTTCTATTGCGCCACCCTGTATAAGACTAAATATTCACTTTACGCACAAAACTTGGAGAAGGCAGACAGAGAATATGTCGCCATGTATCATCTTTTCGCAGACTATAAATTACATTTAACTTTTCTGTAAGACCTGAATTGTATGAAGCCATAGCTTAGTCTGGTAGTCCTAAGAAACCACGCCAATATAGATACAAATCTCATTCAGCTTCTTTAGAGCAAGTAAGGCTTTACACAGAGGACAGGCGCGATATATTCGACATACTTTTTGAGTTGGTTATGAGAAAATCTACACCATATTCAAAAAGAAAAAGGAACAAAAGGAACATATACCAACTGCCTATAAGTACCATTATTTAAAGATCTTGAGGGAGTTTTTTTTTTTGCCTAAAACTGCCGTAAACGTATCTGTTTCAATATCATTTGGTTCCAGCAACAAGGAGCAGTTGCACAAATAGCCAGTCCGGTTATGGCGGAGCTCCAACGTAAATTCCCAAACAAATTAATATCCAGAAACTGCACTTCCTTCTGGTTTCCAAGGTCACCTGACAGGTGTACAAAACAAAACGGAAGAATTACGAGTACACTGAATCAAATCAGTCTATTTAAGTAATAATTGTGGCTATCCCGAATGAATAATTTTCTGATCAGGTGTCGCATATGCGTGAATGAGCATGGAGGTCATTTACGGTCTATCATCTTCAAAACCAATTAGTTATATAAAATAAAATTGAATTTCTATGCAATAAAAAAACAAAACTTAAATGAAATACATTGATTACAAAAAAAGTTATTTGCTTTTCTTATTGCATTGCAATTGGTGTGCCACCCTGTATCTTATTTACTTGATATAGGCATAATTGATCGGAAACTGCGAAATTTTGCTGCAGTCTTTTCAAGCATTGAAAGGAGCCAGTAGTATTGAGACCGGCGGTACGCGATTGTCCAATGCAAGTATTTGTTTCAATGAGCTTAGGGTTTACTCATTAAAAAAGCTCTGTGATCGTTGACATCTATATTTTTGAATTTGTGAACGACTTCGTACCTTCGTTCCGCCTCCAATAGAAAGAATAAGAACAATTTTGGAATTTAGAAAACAAATATTGGTTGCAAACAGAAGCTGGTTTAGCTTAACCAACGCGATTTAATGAAACAAATTTAACGAAAACTAATCCAGGCACTTGTCCTGCCTATCTTGCCAGCAGATACCAAATACCAGCATATAAATCAGTTGTGTATTCGAAAGAAAATACTTCAGAGAATATATATGAATCATAGTCAACGGAGAGTATCAGTGTAGTATGAATGATGAACAGTATACGGACAGGGTCATAATCAACTGCATCACAGAATGAATACGGTTCAGCACAAAAAGTATTCTTCAGTGCCAGATTAATTTTTAATGTAAGTACGTGCAGTTAAATGACAAACAGGTCTGCATCCAGAATCGTTTATTGTTATTGAATTCGAAAGCCGTCTCCATTCCCTATGTTACATATCCATGTATCACATCCCACATATTAAGATTCTGTTTAAAAATTATTTAAGCTATGTGGAACGTGGGGTCATGTGACATGCTTCCACAGTTTGTTTTTTGAGAGAATGTTCCCAGTTCTCTGTATTGTTTGATACTACAAACTTTGAAATATCTAAATACACTCAGTGAAATTCAATTAAAGGCAACTGCATTTTTCCAGATAAAAATGGATTTTTGAACAACAGAACCTTTTTTTTCTATTTTGCTTTGTCTTCCCCATCGTTTCCTATTTTTAACATACATAAAAACGTATAGCTAGTTTTCTCGCTAATATAAGTAAATTTTCGTCATTTTGGTACGAAATTCATTTAAAGGCATTTTGTAATTACCTTTTTTTAACATACTTTTTTTTAACGTTTAGTTTTGTAAAATCCGGTCTTTCTTAAATTAGTTATTTACGGTAAAGGAAAGACGCTGACCAGCGAAGAAGTCACTCAAGTCCTTGTATACAAAGATGTCGGATGGTCTGACCGAAAAATTCCACGCAAACCGGAACGCTCTGCTACTGCTGTAGATAATATAGCAAAACTGAAGGAAAATTACAACAAAAATAGAAACAATTCTAATAATCCGCAGGACTTAAAAAACATTCAATGGCTTCAAAAATTGCATCACAATTAAACCTACTAATAACCAAGCGCCGTTCTAAACCGGCTCTATATAACCGACACAAATTGGCTCGACTAAAATTTGCAAAAGAACACATGTCATGGTCGGAAAAGTTGACAAAGGTGAAAGATTAACTTGGATAGCCCTGATGGCTTTAATTATTACTGGAATGACATTCGGCAGCCTGAATGTCACTCCACAAAGCGAAACTTTGATAGCGGATCGCTAATGGTTTGGGCTGCATTTAGTTACCACAAACCCCAAAATGCAAAATTTCCGGGCGTTTGAATTCGGAAGGCTACATAAATTTGTTGGAGAATGTTCTTGTGGAGTTTTTGGATGTAGAACCATCTAACAACAGGATTTTTCTGCAGGATAATGCGGACATACACATTTCACGGGATAGTCGAATTTGGTCTCAAAGACAAGGAAATTACCACTATGTCATGGCCAGCTGGATATCCGAATTTAAATCCGGGATCATGCTAATGGGAGAAAATTTTCAATCGGTGTTAGAGCTTGGAAAACCCATATCTCAGGATTGGGCTCAAATGCCACTTGTCGAGTTCCAAAAAATGATTGATCCAAAGCTAAATCGGTTCTTTGAAGTAATTCAAGAATCTGAGGGATGGACACATCATTAATTTTCATTACTGAGCCTTTTTGAAGTTCTTTTTTTTTTTTTTTTTGAATGATTGATTGATTGATTGATTGATTGGTAACATAGGAATAGTGTCTTTAATTGAATTTCGTGCTTGTTTTTTGATTGTAATGAAAAAAAACCATTGAGTGCCTTTAATTGAATTTGATAAAATTGGATAAAAAGACGATATAATATGTACAAGACTATGGACGAGTTTTTAGAAAGCTAACTTAAATCGATAAAAGTGACTGCATTGTCACGCCCCTTCTAGCACTCAAATGGGCCGATTTTTTGAAATTAAATGTTTTCCCCGTAAACTGCGGCAATATAAATATTCCTCTACTGTATTGATTTATAACGCCTTGTAAAATTTGAGGAAAATCGACCAAGTAACTACAAATAATATATTTAGCCCATATGATTCTAGTTATAAATCTTCCCAGAATCGAATTTAGGTGATTTTGACGTACGCCAGGCGTTTAATAAATTTATTCTAAGAATGAAAATCGCCTGTATTGTCATGCCCGTCGGGTACCTCTCATATATTTTTGGCTATTTATCTGTAAACTCTAATTCATAGGCTGCGCTCTTTTAAATTTTTATTAATTGAGTTAAATTCTAAATTTTGATAAAATTCGCAAATATCTACCGGAATGCCCTTTTCGGCAACTCCCATATAAATTAACAATTTAACACAAAAAATATTCTGAATTTTTAAATTTCGCGGGCTGCGTACATTCAACTTTCGATTATTATTATTTTTTTTATATTGGTAATCGCGTCTCGAAAATATGTTGATGGTTTTATCCATATAGTTTTATATATATTATCCATATAGTTTTATAGTTTGTTTGTGAGAGGCATAAATAAGGCAAGTGTTTTACGTATCGTCGCAAAACGCCATCGTTTCATGGATATCTTCAATCTTGGGAACAGGAAAAAGTCGCAGTGTCCCAAATTTGGTGAATACGGTGGCTGAGGCATGGTAATGGTGTTGTTTTTGGCCAAGTAATCTCTCACAAGCAAGGATGAGTGCGCATGTGCATTATCATGATGCAAAAGCCATGATTTTTTTCCACAATCCCGGGCGTTTTTTTTTGTGTTGGTTCACGCAAGCGGCGCATAACTTCAAGGTAATACTCCTTATTTACCGTACGTCCCTGTGGTAACAACTCCTGATGCACTACGCCATGGCAATCGAAGAAAACAGTGAGCAAAACCTTGACATTTGATCAAACTTGGCGTGATTTTTTTTTGGTCTTGGCTCTCTTGGACTCTTCCATTGGGACGATTGGGCTTTGGTCATGACCCTTTTAGGCAAATCTGGATCGTCGTTGACGTCATTCAACAATTCCTGAGCGGTGCTCATGCGACGTTATTTTTGGTCAAAATTCAGCAATTTTAGAACAAATTTTGCTGCGACAAGCTTCATGCTCTTCGTAACAATTTTCGGTTGTTGATGTGCTGGGACGTCCAGAGCGAGCGTCGTCATTCGCATCTTCTCGACCTTATGTGAAAAGCTTGTACCACTTGTAACCATTTTTTTGACTCAGAGTACTCTCACCGTATGCGACCGTCAACATTTCAAGTGATTTTGAGCACTTAATTCCATTTTTTTACACAAAATTTAATGCAATTTCTTTGATCCATTTTTTTCGATAGCAGAAAATGGCCGAACACGCAAAACACTTGTCTTATTTATGCTTCTTACAAACAAACTAAATATGCTATATGGATAAACCCGTCAACATATCTTCGACACGAGTGTACCAAAATCAAAAAAAAAAAAAAAAAAAAAAATCAAAAGTCGAACGTACGTAGTCCGCGAAATTTACTTTTCGAACACACCTTATATTTGTAGATTCATATCTTTCAATCAATTATACTAGTTTCGGTATAAATTAGCAAGCACCAGAGGTTTATTAAATTTAGTTCTGCGAATGAAAATGGTCTGCATTTTCAGTAGTTCAGTATTTGTTGATGAGAACCAGCGATGTACCAGGGCCTTTCTGGTATTCCCCACACTTTTGCGTCAAGCCAAAGTAAGGAAGGTTTGTTTCTGTACTGGTCTTAATTTTAGTTAAAACTCTAGATTTGAAGAAGATGAGGTGTTTGACATGTGGCAGCCTCTTGCACAAATTTGTTGAATATTTAGAGATTAAACTCAAACCAAAGTAAATACGAACAGATCAAACATGACGTCTATTCGCTGTAGTTGACTAGATTAAACAACAAACGGGAATTAAGTTCTGAAGCATTTTCCTTTTTTTTAATTTCTATACTATTTTTACTATTATGCAGGGTAGCGCAAAAATTATTATTTAATAAAAAATTCAATTTTATTTTCTATAACTAATTGGTTTTGAAAATGATGGACCGTAAATGACCTCCATGCTCATTCACGCATATGCGACACTTGATCAAAAAGTTATTCACTCCGGATCGCCTCAATTAATGTGTTAATAGACTTTTTCCATTCAGTCAAACTTTCTTGCTTGACACAACCCCATAACAAAAAGTTTGGTGTAGTCAGGTCAGCTGACCATGGAGACCAGCGGAGAGTGAAGTTTCTGGATATTAATTTGCTTAGGAATTTTCGTTGCAGCTACGCCATAAATGATCTGGCTATGTGTCAGTTGTCCCATCTTCCTGAAACCAAATGCTGTTGAAACGGATGCACTTTTGGCACAGTTCAGGGTAAAGAAACTCCTTCAACATCTTTTAGTATTTCACATTTGGAATTATTTTGTTTAAAAAGAGCCAATATATTCCCTTGCTCTTATTAGACTACCTATACAATGTTATGAAATTAAATATCTCCTTCTTACAACAAACAAATGAGGCATGAAAACCGGTGGGTTCTTAAACACAGACTAGACTCGACGACGGCCCAGTAGATACTATTTAGTCGCCCTGAGGAGGTGAAGAGATAACGTTACAACTCCCGTAGCATCTTCATTTTCCAAAATCTTGCGTCATTTTCTAATGCTTTGCAAACATGCAATACGTATTATTTAATTTTGTTTATACGACTTACCTTCCCAAATCCAGTAAACTATCCAATAAATTCACAGCCCTCTTATCAGTGGAACGATCTATTGCATTATGTAAATCTGGGTCACCGGGATGTATCAATAGCACCAATGCAATACCCAATGCTGCATTCAAGAGCGATGTCGTGGCGAAGTATACCAGGGTCCTCAGCGCGATTTTGCCATTCATGCGGGCATTCAAGCTTGCCGAACCAGCGATAAGGCTAGAGATGACCAATGGCAAAATCATCAGTTTCAAAACGCGCATGAACAATTCACCCGGGTAAGAGATCAGCATAATGGAGTCCTCATGTAGTTGCAAAGGACGAAGCGAGAATCCTATAAGAAAAAAGAAACACACATAAATACATATACACAAACATACGTACACATACATTTAAAAAACACGTTTCCATTAATACAAAACACTTTTCTAATTTAAAAATTCATTAAAAATGTATTGTCGTCCTTCTTATTTTTTGTTTGTTTTCGTTTTGTCTTCTACGTATTGGTATCACATAACAAAGGAAACGGATGTGGCTCATCACATCCTGCTCTTTTTCAGATGAAATGAAGGTTAGGTGCTGCCATAGAAACTGCTATTTTATTTTTACGCTCTTATGACCTATTTTTGTTTTGTTCTGTTTTGTTAGATGGCTTTTAATTTACTGGTGATATCATGCGAGTGGGTGGGTGGTGGTGGTGGTGGCGGTGGTGGTTGGAAGGATGTGATAGAGTACCACCATATGCTAATGTTTACAGTGAACTTGAACTTATCTGTCTTTCTGTATAGCTTTTTGCCGTCGTTGTTTAGCTGCAAGAGCATTAATGTATACACTCAAGTGTTGTTTATTTAGGCCAGGCGACGACAGCTGAGTGACACAAAATAGCAATTTATATCTTAGGAATGGATATTTTGTAACTACGCTGATAGCTCATGTGTTTTCTGGTGTTGATGGAATTTGTGGTTGCTAAAGAATTCAAAACTAAATAAAGTCAAATCGAGTTTTTGATCTGAAACTGTATGGTTATGGTCTTGTTGGTTACCTAGCTGGCTACAAAAATGGGTTAAGACTGACTTTGTATTTAACAAAATAAAATACAGAGAAAATATCAAACAAAAATACAGAAATTTTCAGACATTTAAAACAAATGTAACTGCCTACTGCTACCGGAAGTCTGTGGGTGCATTTTATTAATGTAGTGCGAAATGTAGTGATTGACAAGCTCAAGTTGTCTTTTGCCCTACAGTTTATTTTGATTGCGGATTTATTAAAAAGCTCTGACTTCTATCTAATAATTATTTCTATGAAAACTTGAATGATGCGAGGGTTGCTACTCAAGTTGAGTTGCTACTTATCAATATTAAAACTGCAGGAAATGAGGTATACCGGATAATTGGTAAGCAAGTGCCAAACAGATAGCTCTAAGGTCAATTGGTTGCAAAGAGTGCTGTGACAAAAGGCTAAGAAGATAAGAACGGCAGGTCATCTTTGTAAGCGTAAGAAAGAGTTGTGTAAAGAGCAGGAATGCAAAGGTATGTAAAGCTAGAGATTTAGAGATGGAGTCCTAATTGCACTAAAGGTCAATAATAACATTCGGTTAATTTTTGGGCAAGACCAAATAAAAACACATCGTTTACATATATCACCCTTTATCGACTATGAAGTTTCCATCGACAGTAGATAACGGAACCATATTCGAGTTTGTTATTACTGCAAAGCCTACAGGACTTGTAAGGTGACGAAGAATAAGAATAGGTAAAAATGTCAATGAGTAATTTCACATCAAATAATATTTTAGTCAGGGCATGGCATAGCGGAGGACTTTTCAACAGAATTTTAGTGATGAACGTGAACATCGACAAGTATGACTTTGGAAGGTTTCTTGATTGATGATATCAGAAATTAGGAAATGATAATTGCTTGTAAACAAATTTCACAAAGGGCTTAAAAAGCGATTTTATAACAAAGCCCAGACATTATCTCTACTTGTTTTGCTATACTGAGTCGTAAAAGGTGACGTAAACACGAAACGGAAGCTGTTAGAATTGTCTTAATGTCACACATATGTTTTTTTTGTATATATATATATATAAACTGAATATTTATATATTGCAATATATTTGTTGGGTTGTTCACCATATGTCACTTCTCGTGACGTAGAGTTCCTTCAAACACTGACCAAATAAAAGAAGCTGCCAGAAATAGTTTAAAAAATTTTCTACGGGTGACTTCTCCGTAACAGACGCTTCCAGATCAGGACGACCAAAAGAAATTGTTTCCGACGAGGTGAGAGACTTAAATACTGGTAATCCCTGTGCAACAGTTAGGGAGCTCGAATTTGTGAGTAACCTCGATGTGTTGGCGCCTTACTCTCTCCGAGGTCTCACACTGCCTTGCGGACCCGTCAGAAACTACCACAGCTTGGATGAGAAGTTTTACCTCACCCACTGTATTCTCCAGACCTCGCCCCGTACGACAGTCAACTATTTCACAGTCACAGGGATTTTAATTTCCATAACGACGAGGAAGCGAAAAATGAAATTTAACGGAATTGGAAAGCTTCCAGAGTTATTAAAAAAGGGGGAGATTATATAAACACCGAAAGATAAAAAAGGCTCAAAAAATTTATTTTCTGAATGTACAATCCCGAACTCTCAGAAATTTGCTTAGATATTCAAAAGCTTGGTCTGCTTCTCGAATTGAAAAATTTCAAAAGAAATACTAAAGAAATATTTAATAAATTCAATCAGTAATAAAATTGTTTTTAATTTCGTTTAAGTGCGCGAATCGAATTCGGTGGTCCCAAAACCAGCTGACATGACGTATAGATGATGCCAGTAGTTTGGAAGAATTATTTTGGTGAAAAGTGGTAACCATATAAAATATATGTTTGCAGTCTCAAGACGCCACTTTGTTTAGCATGTTTATTTGAGTAAGCCATCTTATTGAATTTGTAAACATGGAAAAAATTAGTCACCGTTATGTTTTTCAATATTTCTATTTGAAAGGACTCAGTCTAACCAATAATAAAACCGAACTAGATTCTAATCTGGGGGAGTCTGCTCCTTCGTTTACAGCTACAAAGTATTGGGTAGCAGAGTTTAAAGTGGTCGCACGAACTGCCAAAACGAACATTCTTGTGGTCGACCAATTGAGGTGTCCACGATGGGCATGGTTAAGAAAATCTTCAAAATGGTACTAGATGATCATCTGGCCGAAGGTGCGCGAGCTAGTTCAAATGATAAGCATTTCAAAGAGTGATATATATCATATATTGACTAAAGATTTGAAGATGAGAAAGTTGTGAGCAAAATGGAAAATGGCTCAGTAGAAGATATGACGATGAAACATGGGTCCACCACATCACATATGAGACAAAATAACAATCAAAGCAATAGACGGGAATTGGAGAACCGTATCCATAGAAGGCGAGGGGATTCCATCTACAGAGATGGTCATGGCTTCTTGGATGGATGCGCATGGTATTATTTTTATTAGTTATCTTCACACTTCCAATACTGCGACGGCCAAAATCACAGTATTAAAGTTCGCCTGATTTAGCTTCCTCGGACTATTTTCTATTTCCAAACTTGGAAAAATAGCTCTGTGGTAAAAGTTTTGCCAACAATGAAGAGGTGAAGTCTGCGGCTCATGACTATTTTAAGGAGTTTGGTAGTTCTTACTATAAGCAGGGTATAGAAGCTATTGAATATTGCTGAAAAAAAGTGTATCGAGCTAAAAGGAGAGTATGTTGAAAAATACAGGAAATTTGTGTCTTCTTCCTTAGGTAGGCTAGTTTTGGAACCGTCTTCTTATCTTATCATTTATTAGTATAATAAAAGAAAATTTAAAATTTGTTAAAACATAGGTTCATCCTTTGTGTGGGATAGTTTCGCTACTGGCCCAACCTTGCCCGGTTGTAACAACCAGATAAGAGAGTGCATCAGAAATGCCCTCTACTCACGCACAATAGACCTAATTAGCCCGTTTCTTTAGTAGAATTTGGCTTATTTCAGTATTTTTCTCTGAATTGGATCCACCCATTAAAAAAGTATATAAATTGGAAAAACTCTTTTCCAAATGCACCAACTAATATGCTGACTTACTTTCATTTAAGTACATATTTTGGAAAGATTCTGATAAACTACTTTCATGCCCGATATCTTGGCATTTTCCAAATCTATCAACTAACATTGTGGACAACTTTAATTTAATTACACATTTTAGTACGATTCTGCTAAATCATTATTATAATATTTGAATCTTTCATTACACAAATTTATTTAAAAGACCAAATTGTGTTTTGCTCCAATCTGTACGTCTTTTTAATAAATGTTAGTTATAAAAGTATCCAACTACATTCATATTTACACCAAACCAGGGCGCTTCTTTTCAAAATTGTGATGTATTTTTTTCACAAAAGAATAATACAAATAAATTAATTTGATACCAAACAAGAAAAGTTGAAGCCAACGAAAAATGTACAAAATCCATAGGAATTTTAAACATTTTAAAATTCAAACCATTTTTAAACATTTATTTTTTATAATTTATTTCCGCAAATGATTGATGTGAAGGTCGTTTGCAAGTACAAGAAAATATTACACCGTCATCTGTCATACATTGAAGACATTCCTGGGCATTGGTGTAACGAGCATGCATATTATTTTAAAATAATTAAAAACAAATCTCATCGGTTGGTGCAAAGAAATTCGTACATTCACGGTGCGTCAATTCCAATCTCCAAAAAGATATCTTACAAGGGATAATCGAGAAGAATATATGTATAGACGCAATTTAAGAGTTTTTGATGGCTTATTTGCATATAAAATGGACAAAAGTACAGTAAAACATTTAGAATAAAAAAAACATGACTTGTAGGTAATGTAATTCAGAGACAAAAAATTTTGTAAATCATCTTTCAACGATGCAGATCTTATTTTTAAAAGTCAAATACAGAAATCTATTTTCGCCATGGACCATAATTAATAAACTGTATGTTTTTTTCGGTGTGACCAGCCATGGAGCGATGGTTAGTACATGGAGTTATTGTTCTCATGATCGTGGGTTCAATCCCATATACAGTCACTTATCACTATTTGAATGGCGCTCACTGACTGGCGAACACTAAACTGAAAGTCACGTTAAGTGAGTCTAAAAATAGAATACGTGTAAGCTCATTGAATGTGAGAAGTTCTTCCATATCTCATTCATGGGATGCAAGGGATTTTGTTTTTTTTTTTTTTTGTGTCTTTGCCAATGTTGCAGTTTTTTTTTAAACAATAATAATCAAGTACTTGCAATGCAACCAGAACGCGAAAATTACAAAAAATTTTCAACTTGAATTGGTTAGCACATACGAGTAAAGTGCACATAATCGTAGACTGTAGCCCCGATACAACACTTTTTTTTAGAGGCGATCATGTTGACACAAGTCTAGCAAAAGGTCCTAAAACTGATGTCCGAAGTTATCATTAAGCTTACATTCCAGGGAGTATAACAACAGAAAGTGTGAAAGCTTATAGCATTAATGAAAAAATTGCTCGGTAGCGAAAAAAAATGGAGTCTGCGGTTGAATAATATTTTAAGGAGTTTGATAGTTCTTACTATAAATAGGGTATAGAAGCTACTGAATGTCGCTGGAAAAAGTGTATCGAGTTAAAAGTAGATTATGTTGAAAAATGAAGAAAATTGTTAATGTATAAACCAATGAACTTTATATCATAAGTATTCTAATTCCTATGATCAATTCTGCAGAAGAAAAGCCTTCACCTCAGCATTCTGGCAGTGACCTTTGACCCGATGATCTTGTCACTTCGCAGCATCTCGCGAAACATCCATTTTTGGCGTAACAAGAAAAGAGAACTCGCTATTTACTATGCCTAAACTCCTCGCCCACTAAAGGTACGCATCGTACGGATGTGCAGTAAAGATTTTTTAACACAATTTAACCCCCCGTATTTTCCCTCTAATTGATGATTACCACCCCCGCACATACAAAAATATTTCCCAACTTTTTTGTGTATCCATGGTTTTGTCGTAAACTTCGTAATTTCTCCGCATTAAAAAAAAATGTAATTAAAAATAATTTATATTACAGTTTCTTTGTCTCCAGATTCATTATATGGACCCATAAAAACTTACAAAATAATATCATAGAAGTCAAGTAGACTGGAGTCAAACCTATATTGATGGTCGACTAAATAATTTTCAGCTGGAATGACATTAACAATAAATCGTGCTATAACTTTTTATTCGGTCCGTCTTCGTGACTATTAAGATAGTGGGTTAAAGAAGAAATTAAATAATACCCTTGCATTGTAGCTAATTAGAAAATTGAAAACTCGGATATTAAAAATTCAGACATAATCGGAGCGAATTATAGTTTGAAAAAAAAAAAATATATATATATGATTTAAGTTTCAAGACGCCACGCGTTTTAGTATTTTCCTTTGAACCACTAAAAATAAACGATCGCAGTAAATTTTTAAGCATGCAAAGTATTGATCACCGTTATGTAATACAATATTTCCACTTGAAACGCCTCAGTCCAACCAATATTCAAACCGAGCTAGGTTATAATCTGGGAGAATCTGCTCTATCTTCTACGGCTATATTTATTGTGTAGCAGAGCTTAAACAAGGCCGTACGAGCTGCCAAGACGATTGCCGTAGTGGTCGACCAATTGAGGGTTCCACGCCAGACACAGTTAAGAAAATCCACAAAACGTCAGCTAAAATAAAGATGCATGTGCTAGCTGAAATAATAGGCATTTCAAAAAGTTCTATACATTGTATATTGACCAAATTGACCGAATTTGAAGATGAGAAAGATCTGCAGAAGATGGGTGCCGCGCTTGCTTTCAATAGAACAAAAACAGCGTCGTGAAGAATTTTTAGAAGAGTGTTTCACCGCAATAAAGCAGGTTATAGAAGCTATTGAATATTGCTGGAAATATTAAATATGTTTACCAACTTTTGTTCTTTGTTAAGTTGGCTAGCTTTGGGACCGCCCATGTAATTACTGACGCATCTGCTCAAATTCTCTGATTGACTTTCTCACGGATTTCGAGTTCAGGTGCTCATGTGCAGTTTGTCATAGGTTCAGGTCCTCAACGATCTTCTTTTCGTCATCCGCACTTTTGTTTTTATAGATTCAAGTTCTGGTTGTCACAGAATTCCTGTATGATTCGGTTTCTTAAGGATTTCCTGGTCTCGTTGTTATAGAAGTTTCGGTTCTCGTGGATTTGGGTACAACCTGTCACAGATCTTCTCTTATATTCGGGTCCATAGATTTTGTCATAAATTTGGATTCTAAAGATCTTTTCCTTATAAGAGCTGCAGATGCTAAGCTGAAGTAGTTGTGTAATCTGTCAAACGAAGTCACGGTATAAGCAGTCACCCGAAGCCGCTAGGAAAACAGCCAATTAAAAGCTCCGGTTGTACCTAACTCAAAATATGCAGCCAAACTGTGTAAAAAAATATACTCGCAAAAACAAGGGATTCACTTTTGGCGTAGTTATGGAAGGTAACCCCTTTTCAACATCTGGTAGAAACACTCGGTACAAATACAGGTTGGCATAGCTTTGGAAAAACCAACAGATTTATAAAAGGGTATATATAAGAATAGTTTTATGTATCGTTTTCATATTGAAGTGCGCAAAATGCATTAAATTGTACAATAACGATAGCTGCCAAAATTAACTGCCATATTTTGGTCGTAGCCGTTCGTAATAGTTTTTTAAATTTTAAAACCCCTCTAAAATATGGAGTTATCCTATTAGTGGTTTCAAAACCGCAGGTCTGGCATGGCTGTCAGCTGCTAAAATCCTGTCATCTGAAGTTTTATTTATATAGTGAAGAGTTTTTTTGCGAATAATAATAATTAAAACTTACTACAAAAGTGGTGATTCAAACATGAGCTTTCAATCGAACAAAAATGATTGTGGAAAAGCCATTGCATCTGGAAAAAGGAACTGTTTATTGCACATTTCGGTCTGGAGGTGTTATATGTAGTATATGAGTGTAATTTGCCTAAGTATATATTCTGGAAAGATCATCATAACCGCTCCCAGAACATTCAAGTATGATATATGTAATCTCTTTCCCTCTTTATATGTGGATGGGACTTTTCTAGAATTACGTTTACGACAATAAGTTAAGTTTGTTCCTCTCACTCCTATTATATAGTTTATTGTTATCTCCTTTTCACCTGTTATGTTAATAAGAACATTCTAGAATTAAGTCTATCATATACAACACTATTCAGTAAATAAGTTTGTCTTTGTTGCACCCATTATGTAAATATGTGTTCTCTCTGAAATATTGTAGCATTTTCTAGAAATAAGTAATTTTAGTATAAATAGAGGAACTTTGTACGTTTTTGGGAATTAATAAAGTTGACGTTGATGTGGAAATACGCTCCACGATACCAAATATATGAGCCGCATTTGTACGAAGACTACCACAAAATCATCCACTACAGCAACCCATCCAGAGGCTGTCATTTAAATAACATTGCATTTCGCATAAAATGGTAAGGTCTAAGCATTATAATGAAATAAAAATGTTATTGGAATCATATTTGACTTTAATTTTGAGACTGAAAAGTGGATAACGCTTTATTATGGCTCAGCCTTACCAAATTTATTTGCAATTATTGAACAAAGTTTGAAATTGGACAATGCCAACTACATTGACTTTCGAAATGTGAGGTTTATGTCATAGAAAACTATTTTGAAAGATTTCGAATTTAGTTTATTTGCTATAGATGTACATTGAAATAAAATTATATTATTTTTCCTTGGATTGCCCCAGACTACCGTAAAAGCGTAATATTCGCAAGACGAATTTAAACCTGTTAGATTTTTTAATCGCTACTATTGTAATCCCCACTACTGTATCCTTAATATACAGGCGCCAGATTTCAAGATGTCTCAAGTGTTTTCTAACGTGTTTACGTCGTTTATTTGACATTGAGGAATTTGCTACGCAACGAGAAACAGCACTAAGTTTATTTTATGTCCTCATTAAATTGTTATTATCTACGGCAAGTTGTTAGCATCAGCACCTAATAAACATCCAATCTCTTTTGATGTAATAATTGCAACAATTTGTATTTAATCTAGGGTATTACCAACAATTGAATTGTAAACTTAATTTCTGTGACATGCACAGAGAGACCTAATTATTCATTTGTTGTACGCTACGCTGCGATTATATAACACAATATTACTATACTACCATTCATACGCGCGAGACCGAAGAATGTTTTAAACAAATATGTGATTAAATCACCCAATTGTCGCATATTTTATTTATAGGATGAAACGATTGCATGATACGAGTAGTGATGATGGTGATACTGTGATTCCTCTGTGTTATACATAGAGTGAAACATTGTCGTACAACATTTGTTGTGTCGTTAAACGTTTTACACATGAGTGAATGTATTGTTCACGAAATATATGTAATAAAAAAAAGAGAAATTACAATAAATCACTTAGTGTTTCCTATATAGAGTATATTTTTTAATAGACTTCCGTCCATTAACAAACAACATTCTTAAACGGCAGGATTTCATGTGGTGGTGCCTTCTATGATGTTGTAAAGAATTGCGGTGCTCACTGCCTTGTGCTTGTCTGAGTTGAGTGTATTTTTAGAATGGTCACTTGCCAATGACGCTATAATGGTGTGAAAGGGTAAACTTTGTTGAAAATCGTTTAACAGTAGCTTTGGTGTTGTTTAATCAAGAGTGATATAATCTTACCACACAAATGATTGGAAGCAATTTAAATTAACAGTGATACAGTATCCCGGCAATAGTGAAATAATACTCGTACGATTTATTTGCACTCTACACTACATGTGGCACAGGGATAGAAGATGAAGTTCCTAAAAACAGAAAGGATTACCTGAACAAAAATATGCACCGAAAGGCTCAAAATCATTTTCCAATTGGATTAGGGACATCTTTTTGCTCTCGTACTCATTAATTTTTTGAATACTGCACAATAGAATGCTTAAATTTGCTTGGAGACCAAGAAACTTCGCAAGTGAAAATTGTTTTTTTTAATATATCTGTTCTTGTTGGTTCTGATATACTTAAAAAATAAAACAAATTTTCTTGCATCTCATGAGCGAGACATGGGAGACCTTCTCATATTCACGCATTTCATTTTTAGACTCACTCAATAGGACCAACAGTTTAACGACGATTCTAAGCGTCACAGTATGAGAAGAATTGACAAAACTTGTCGATTACTCGAGTACTCTAAGCGTTCGTCAGACACATTGGGGTGGCAGCAGCGCAAATGATGGCAGGTGGCTGTATACGGGATTGAAACCGCGATTATGCTAACGATAGTCGCGTGTACTGGCAATTGCATTACGATCGAATTAGCTCAACAAAATCTGTAAATTCTCATAATCTCTTTCCGATTACATTAGAGGTGTGTTTATGCCCGTCTGCACATTTCATTTTGTAAACACCGCATAATAGATGGCCTTGAATTGTTTGGAGGCAATGAAAATTTGAAAATGTACCCTTTCAGAAGAGAGGACTATTTTGTATCCAAAATATCTTTGATTTTGTTACCTCTACCATATATATTAAATGTCTTATATTACATTATTGGTTTAATTTATTTGGAATTCCTGTGTCCTCAATTTTATTTACCACCAAGATTATTTATACTGCTGGGACTGCTGGTGACAAAACGAGGGTTTCTGTAGCTAAAATTTTTACCTATACACAGAAATCAATTGCAACGCATGTGTCCTTCTAATGGTATGGTATTATTGAATTTTACGAAACATTATCAAAAAATCTTTACAAAAATCTCAATATCTCAAGTTTAAAGACAAATTATTGCCAGATATAACCCGAATACAGACGCATTTCTATATTAGAACTATAGTATATATATATATATATATACGATACGATATATATACGAGGACGAACCAACAACTAGCCGACCTAACAAAGAAGACACAAAAAAGTTGGGAAAATTTTTCTTTATTTTTCAACATAACATTCTTTAAGTTTGATAAACTTTTCTAGTCATATTCAATAGCTTCTGAATCTGGGAACTGAAAAATTATATTGATGAAACAATATTTTCTCTTACACTAAATGGAGCTTGTTTCCAGAATTTAATCGCTGAAACGCTGCAATAAACTATCGTAACATTCACCGTTGATGGTTTTTCCTTTTTTAAGATAATCAATAAAAATAATCCCAGGCCCATTCCAAAACAACGCCCAACGTCATGACCTTGCCTGCAAATGGAACCGTTTTCGCCTTCTTTGGACACGATTCTTTCATTCCCGCCAACTGCTTTGACTGTTTCTTTGTCTTAGGTGTGAAGTGGTGGACCCATGTCTCATCCATGGTTATAAAGCGACGCAAAAATTATAACTCTCTACTGAAACATCTTCACGACGCTGTTTATATTGAATGCAAGCGCGGCAACCATCTCTCGCGCAGCTTTCTCGTCTTTAAAACTTCGGTCAATATACGATGTACTCGTGTTGCACTTTTTGAAATTCCTATCATTTCAGATAGCTCACGGACCTTCAGCCGATACCATTTTGTGAATTTTCTTAACCGTGTCTGGCGTGGACATTTCATTTGATCGACCACTATGGTGTTCGTCTTGACAGCTCGTACGGCCTCGTTTAAACTCTGCTACCCAATATTTTACAGTCGAATGTAGGATATTGGCTTTATTGAGACCATTCAAATGGAATGTGGCTCAAATAAAAATACTAAACAACAATGCACTATGAAACTTAAAATATATTTTATAAGGTTGCCACTTTTCACCAAATAATTTTTTTTTTTTAACTGCTGACACCATTTTAATCATAGAATATATAGTTAAAATCCGAATATAGAATAATTTTTCAAAATTTTTGCATTTTGGCCTAGTCCGTTTTAACTATAATAATTGGGAGTCACAGCGTCAAGAATCAAATTTGTCTGTTTTCTATTGAAAGTTCTTATTTATTTTTTTTTTGTATTTCTCAACAATCAGACGATGCTTTCCCTTAAAAGGGTAAAACACCAAAATTACAAACTTTACTTAATGAGTAAATAGACACTGAAATATTCGTTATTTCCAATTTGGACTCAATTCTTATGTGTTCGAAATTCTTTTTAACAAACCTATGTTGCA
The DNA here is from genome assembly GCA_019455685.1 of Philornis downsi. NCBI lineage: Eukaryota > Metazoa > Arthropoda > Insecta > Diptera > Muscidae > Philornis > Philornis downsi. Next base: position 2,221,970 of record JAHXMU010000072.1, read on the forward strand.
CACCTTTGATTTATAATGTAGAGGTTAATCGTTAGATAAATAGGAGTGTCTTTTCATACATGATATGTCGAATTATACCGGTTTTCTGCATAATTCGGGTATTTTTTAATATGTTTCAAAAACCAGACCCATTTTTAGGCGGTTTTAATTAAAATTATAATATATATGAACTGCGATGGATCTTCTTACCAATGGTGTGAATGGTGTCATTAAAAAGAAATATTTGAATTTTTGTAAAAACTGATTAAAAATGCCTATTATTCAAAAGATGTGTTCTGTTCTTCTATAGGTTAGGTTTTTTCTACCAAACAGTCATTAAGTAATTGTGAACTTAATGTGCCAAATTTCAACTTATAGCGCAGGCGATTCCACATCTATCGTGGATGGACACACGGACGGACATATTAGTGTATTCTTTATGTGGTCTTAGATGAGTCTTTCTAGTTGCTACAAAGCGGAGTGATAAGACAAGTACTAAATATCTTCGGCTAATACCCTAACACGATTAGCAATGCAGGCAATATAATAAGCACTTAGTATAATTGAATAAAAGATATGGAACAATCTTCGTCGATTACATCGCCGATTTTTCTAAAATTTTATCAGGAATTATAAAGCGAGAAACAAAACTTTATATTGAAACAGTCTACGATTAGGAAGTTACAGAGGGTAAACTTGTGTGGGCGGTGTCAGAAGAGATGTGACAATGCATTCTACTTTCATTTCTTTCATCGAGACATTACTTTTATAAACACTTAACATGTATTAAGTTTGACTAAATTTAGTATTTTTATAATACTTGACTAAGAGTATGTGGGTTAATTCGGTCATTTGGGAAGTACTAGAAAGGTAGTGGCTAACCACTCGAAAAAATAGTTTATAGTTTGCAGATTGCCAGATACAGGGGAAACATTTAGTTTAGGAAAATCGGTCATTTTGCACGGGTGGTACCAGAAGAATCGGATTGATATAGAGATTTAAATGTAAACGATAGAGATTTAGGACAGAAGAAGAAGAAGAAGAAGTGTACAAAACGAATACAAGGAATTTGACTGATTTGAAACAGTCCATTAAAACAATAATTGAGGCGATCCCGACTTCAACACTTCAGGCCGCAATGAATAATTTTTTGATCAGATGACGCATATGCGTGGATGAACATGGAGGTCATTTACGGTTCATCTTCTTCAAAGCCAATTAGTTATATAAAATAAAATTGAATTTTGTCTACAAAAAAAAAAAAAAAAAGAAAAATAAATAATGAATAATAATGAAATACATTGGTTAAAAAAAGTTTTTTGAATTACTTATTGTAGCACAATTGGTGCACCACCCTGCATATATTCTTCTTCTGGGTAAAGGTATAACGAGTACATCACTCAATTTTTGCCAAAATTTCGTGTACGTTTATGATCGTCCGCAAAATAAATTTTGCATCTAATTTAAACATCATTGTTTTGTATCTTGAAATTGTCGATATACCTCTGCAACTTTTTCAATTCTAGTTCAAAGCGAACTTCTAATGCAAAAATATATTTACAGGGTAAGTTTATTTTTTAAGATATTATTTACATAATTAAACTTTGATTATATTTCTTAAAAAAATGTTGTATATGTGAAAAAGCAGTCTCCATGCCGTTGTCCTCATCCACCGCAAAATATCAACACTACAAAATATCAATATGTTATAACGACTTTTTTTCACGCAAGATGTGATTCTTCATCGAATCGGAAAAGTAAAGAAACGAAACAACATTTTCGGAATCGATAATTTTTCCAAACATTTTGAAATTTGGGTCTACTTATTGCTATCCGCATGAAATGTTCACGAGGCGTTTGTGATAAACAGCATGCATTGCGTGCTGTGAAGTTGGCAGAGAAGAGGCTGCGATCGCCTGCTGACGTGCCGGTATTCATAATGTCCAAAGTGATCAGTGGTACCACTGGTCCAAGGTCCTTTGCTACAACAACCTTTGTCAAGGACAATCTTGTGCTAGCGGTAATCCCAACCTTCCAACTCACAACTGAAAGGTTGGTCGATCGGATGAGGCCGACGGATACTGCTTCAGATAAAACTGATGCGATCTCTGAAGGGGAGAGAAACTTGTCGCAAGTGCCAGATGTGTGTCAGGAAGCGACTAGAGTCTTGTCGATTTCTGATGTCCTGAACTTTGTGAGGAGGAGCTGCTCGCAGAGGACGGTATGGATGTGGCGGTGGTGGAGAAATCTGATGGTACTTCGGTTTCTTAAGATTAATCTTCACCGCACTAAAGCTTGGATGAACGGAGGCAAGGTCTGCGGATTAAGGACTCCTGATTTTAAATAAATCTTAAGTACGGGTGAAGGTGTACACAGATCCTGTCTACTTGTGGGTAGTAATCTTAATATTTTCCTTCTTTTTTTCTCTAAGTAGCGAGGAAATGACAGTGGCTAGCCTGGAAAAGGACGATTCCCAAATTTTGCTGTCTTCGGCACACATTACACATGACACGGAGATCCCTTCAGATGCTCTAAAAACGCAGTGATGTCAATGCTCACTACCAATTCTGGGGTAGTACCGATATCAACGACAGGGGTGAGCCACTTATTGAGTTTATTGTAAGTACTGACCTAACAATTTGTAATAGGGGCGGTGAACCCACATTCATCACTAAAAATAACCAAGATGTGATTGATGTTACCCTTGTTTCTGAGGAACTAGCTGATAGAATTGGAGAATGAAACGTTTTGGATAGGTATGAATTTTTAGATCACTGTTATATCAGCTTCTGTCTGAGTGGACTGGAAAGAGTTCAAATGACTGTTTTTTTTACTGAATGTGAGGAAAGCAGATATGGACAAGCATAGAGAAGCATTTAACTGGAACTTTTCAATGATACCTGACATTAATGTCCGAAACATCGAGAACATCGAGCTGTCTGTGGGATAGGTCACAAAGGCTCCGAATGACTCACTGTAGGTCTCATGCCCAAGGGATAAGCAATGGCCGCAATGGTGGTCGTGGGAACTTGCAGATCTCAGAAAATTCTGTAGAAAGTTTTTCAACGGGTCTAAGTCAAGAGCTTCACAGGACTAGGATAACTACAAAGTGAAACTTAAGGAATATAAGAGTGCACTGAGGAAGGCTAAAGTTGAAGACACTTCCGAAGCCGCAAGGCTAAGGAAAATACTGGCCTCCACGCCGTGCACGGTAGGTTATCTTAGGACACCGCATGGTGATTGGACAACATCTAGTGAAGAATCACCGGAGTTGCTCTTGGATACTCGTTTTTTGATAATTCCCGAAGCAGAACCGTGGCGGACAACACTGCGTCAAATCAACCATCGCCTGTTGCCAGGGAAATCCAAACCCAGAATAGCGTGGGCAATTAGAAACCCTTCAAGTCATCCGGACCGGACATGATTTCGCCGGGTAAACTACAAGCGGTGGCTGAGGAGCTCTATAACAGCTGTAACGACCTAACATACATCCCTGATATATGGAGGAAGACCAAGGTGTTCTTTATTCCCAAAACCGGCAAAACATCCCACATGGGACCAAAAGATTTTAGACCTATCAGCCTGTCATCGTTTCTCCTCAAAACACTGGAGACACCCATTGACAGCTACCTTAGGACGAGCTGTCGGATGGACAATATGTTTACTACAAAGGTAATTCCACTGATACTGCTCTGCACAACTTGGATGGATTTGTTGAAGGTTCATTCGCCGTCAAGGATTATACTTCGGTAGCCTTTCTAGGTATAGAAGGGACGTTTAATAACGTTCCTCCTGATACGATAGTCGCAGCACAATCAAACATGGGAGTAGACGTCAGTACTAGAAACCTAGTTTACGATCTTTTACGAACCTTAGCTGATTTGTCAGTAGGGGAACACCCCAAGGTGGTGTTCTATTTCCCCTGCTATGGAACCTCGCTCTGAACAGTATTCTGTTTTCTTTAGAGGAGGCTGGTGTCAAGGTTGCCGCATACGCAGTCGATGTGGCAATAGCAGTTAGTGGGAAGTTTTTGGGAAGACTCAGAGACATCCTTCAAAGAGCCCTTCTCACTGTAACGAAGTGGGCGGGGGAAAACGGTCTTGGAGTAAATCCAAACAAGACCGGAGTGGTTCTGTTCACCAGGAGGTAGAGGATTCCACCTGTGGATCCTATCTCTCGGAGAAGTGCTGAAATTTCTTTTCCGAAATTCCTTTCGCGGATTGTACAAAATGCCGTGGTGTGTTATTGGACAAGAAGCTGAATTTCAAACTCAACATTCTGGATAGGGCAAAATAGGCCAAAGTGGCGCTATGTGCGTGCTAGAGTGCAAAGGTAAACAATGGGGATTAAGGTCTCGCATTGTTCAATGGTTGTATACTACAGTAGTAAGACTAACAATGTTATATGGTGTTATTGTCTGGTGGAAGGCTATTGAGAAGCCCACATACTATAGGATAATGGACAAGGTCCAAAAGATGGCCATCCGATGCACTAAATGTAATTTTTCATTTACTACCCCTGGCCATATTTAGTATGCAGACTGCCGCAGCTACGGCAGTAAGACTAACAAAGCTGTCACAGTGGTCAAACAGTGGTTATCCTTAACATGGATAACAGGATCACAGTGTGATCCTTAACATGGTGCCTGACATAACAGGCACTATTGACCACACTCTCATTGCTTGTATTCGTCATAACGGGACACTGTCTGATTGGAAGACATGCAGTGAGGTTGAGGGTTGCGACTAGCATCACAATGGACTATATAGTATAAGTGAGTCCGTCTCTTCAGACTGCCACTTTTAATCCTGGGTCAAATTTAGTTTTCCACATGAAAAATAGACAGCTCTAGCCAGACCATGACAATGTCAAATTCGACATTTAATTTTTCCCCCAAAACAGTATACAGTCGCTATGTTTTTTCACCTATCAAATTCAACAGAATTTAAACGGGAAAACTATTTAATATTTGTAAATTTTTAGAAATGACTTCGGGAAAAAAAATTTAAAAATTTAAATATCGTATACTTAGCAAAATTCAAAATAACTTCGGACGGAGTGAGACTAAAGTTCATGTTAGACCAAGAGTCTGTGATTTTTTCTTTGCATGTTATACTTTTTTTTTTTTGTACCACACGGATACAATGAGGGACCGTGGTTTGTAATTATAATTTCGTCCTTTTCCCTAATATTCTTTTAAGTGCATTTCTCTGTTTGTAAATCTGGGTCATTGAAATCAAAAATAAACCAAAACGAAACAAATTAATTATTTATTCCACGAAATGACATAAATCTGCGGCTCCCTTCGAATTATCCTTAGGCGCTAAATGCTGCTATTATACCTATAAGTGGCAGCAAAATTTCATACAAACCCACAGGTCAAATCAATAATTCTAGAAAAATGAAAGCAATAAACATTCAACTTACCCAATGTTACACCCAGCATAACTCCAGAGAGCGTGACCAGTAGCATGAGATTCTCACTTAGCCATTTCCGGTAGCCCTTTAGCTCACGCGGAGCCTCACAGCGTTCGGTTGTCTTCGGTGGCAGCTCCGGACCATTGGCTGTAGTAGAATTTGGTGGACCCATTTTGGCAAAAAGATAATCTGAAAATTGTTCAGATTTTTCCATTTCCACTCAAAAAGTTCAGACTGATGAAAGAAGTCTCAGAAAACGAAATGCAAAAGCGTGCAAAATGCAGAGAGCGAGCGAGCAATTTGGAGACAGAGAGCACACGAGAAGAGATTTGTTGCGTAGCTACGCAAATCTCTTTGCGTAAAGGGGTTGTTGCGGGTGGTCAGTTAACCAAACCAACCCGGGGAGTCACAGACAGAGTGCACGTGAATACAGATAATGTTGCTGCTGTAGGCGATGTGGCGGCTTTGGTTGTTGTGCAGATACTAATGATGGAATTTATCTCTGGTAGGAGGTGGTCGTTGTGGTGGTGGTTGAACTTATGTTTCTTCTTTCTGTTGTTGTGGTGGTGGATTTATGTTTTTTTTCTATTTAAGAGGATTTGCTTTGTGTTACTTTTAATGCAATTGAAATAATTGGTTTTTATATATTCTTAGTCATTTTTGTTTGTTTTGTATTCAAAGGATTTTCAAGAGATTACGTTATATTCGTCCCTTTGTAGCTATTGCAATATCTTCTGTGTCAGATTTTTCCTTTTCTGGTTTGCTTTTTTGGTTTGATTACTTGTGGATTTCTTCTTCGTGTGACAGCTCAATTGTATTATTGATTTTTTAAATATTTTATATTAAATTTCAATATATTTATTAAGTACTCCATTGAAATGGGTTTGTCGAACATGGAACGCGAAGATAGAACTGTGTGAATTTATTGCACCTGCTCCGACTCCTTTGTCTGCTACCGATGGGGAGTGGTTTTGCGTTTATTTTCTAAATATTTGAGCTGATAGCATGGATTGTTTCTATCCTTGCGGTTAAGAAATTTTGTTAAAGGCTCCGTTGTTGGATTTATTGAGGAAACTTTGTTAGTGGATTGAATTTTGTTGTGGCTTCGCTTTCACACGAAAAACGACTTTGAACAGTTAATGCAAAACGATGAGATTTAAAAACACGTTTATATTAGTTGGTCGTTGGTGTTTAAAGTTTTTGTAAAAAAAACGATAACAAATAAATTCGTTTGGACAGTCTTTTTCTACGTTTTGTTTTTTATTTGTTTGTTTGTATTATATTTGATTGATTTAAAAAGTTCTTCACTTTTCTCTGGCGAAAATATTCACTTAATGCCTTTGCAGTTTGTGGTGGCTCGATAAATCTGTGTCAAGTCCTTGTGCTCACACTTACACACACTTGAAGTCTTATTATCCTTTTATATGTACATATAATTTATAAAGTTGTATACACTTTTTCCGATATCGCTCTATCGAAAAAGGGCGTTGTATCCCTAAAATCAGAACCGTTAAAATGAACACTTTTATTTGTTTATTAAGTAGTTTTAAGTTTTCCCAAAATATTTAATTGTTTTTCGACATCACATCGATTTGAATCCTCTGTCTGTAGAATAGAAATGCTTCCTTTATTTCAATGCGGTTATATGTATGCGTCGGTGTGCTTTGCTTTTCCGGCCTATTCGCTTTTAGTATTTCAGTTTATGTTCTTCACTTGCCAAATGCACATTAATATTTGTCTCCGTCAGTTCTCTTGTGCACCGTATTTATACGATAGTGCCAGGATTAAAAAGAGCCCATAAAGTTACTCTCTTTCTCTGTCTTTACTTCTCTCATTTTTCGTGTTTAACTCCCCTGACAATAACCAAAAGTCAATTTGAAACGTGTCAAAACCTCCACTCTCTATAACGTACTATGATTATAGCATGCGCCATAATTGCAGTGGTACTATACTTTTATAGGAAAATGTGAGAGGTGAAAGTACACGGAGAATAAGTGTTGAAAGTGAAGAAAACAGGAAAGTATCACTGAACAGCAAAATCGTGTTACATAAGATATGCTAAAAAAAAGTCCGTAAGTTCTTAATAGACGGCTTCAGTAATCTGTATATTGCACTTTATAAGTGTGGTCGATTTACACTAGATGGCGTAAGAATAATACAAATTCGCACTCAAAAAAACACTCAGACAGTTTTGTGACTGCATAACTGCAGTATTGCTTGAAAGTGCGTCAAAGATGGAAACCAGCATATTTTGCAGTTTTCTTTCCATAAAGGCGAAAACGTAAGCCGGGCGTCTAAAAGTGTGAATAATGGCTTATGGTCTTAATGTTGTAACAACGATTCGCGAATAATTTTGGTTTCGCCGATTCAGTTCCGATTCAGTTAATGTCGAAGATGCACAAAGCTTTGGAAGACCAACTGTCGAGAATATCAATAGAGAAAAAGAAATCATCAAGTCCCACCATCACGTAAGCATTGTTTAGATTTTTCGGGAGATAACCAATGAACAAAAAAGTGTTTGGAACCACTTGAATAAGATTGGATACAAAAATAAGTTTTATTACACCTGAATTGGAACAAAATCAATCCATTTCTGAAACGGGTGGTGAAAAGTAGTAAAAAATGTGTCAGTTACGAGAGAGTCTAGCAAAAACCACCGCCCGATCGAATCACAGTGAGCCAGACGAGCCACTAATGACAGTTAGAAAAGTATTGCTCAGCGTTTGGAGTGGTCGGTAGGAAATTAGCTACTGCGGACTGCTATCCTGAAATCAATCTAGCAGTTTAGAAGTGACCATATGTGACCAATAGGAAAGTAATTCTGTTCCATCAGGACAACGCCAAGTCACATACGTTCATAGTGATTCGCCAAAAGCTCCGGGAGCTCGATTGTATCCACCAAGTTCAAGTCTATGGCGAACGATTTTGCTGGTGAGAAGTCCAAGTCAAAAGAAGTTTTTGAAAATTGCAGTTTTAGTTGTTTACAAATAAGGACGACAGTTATTATGAGAAAGACAGAACGGAGCCACCTTCAAAATGGTAACAAGTTATCGAAGGAAACGACGCATATTTGACTTAAATCAGATTCTGGATTTCTGTTTAGACAACCTTATATTTAAAAATTAATCGGGCCAATTTCCCAAAAAAAAAAACATTTTAACTCTTTTCTTTATTTGCAGTTACCCCAAAATGTTTCTCAGTGCATGATTATTTTATACGAATGCAATATGATTTCTTTAGAAAAAAAAAACGGGAAAACTTTAGGTCTGAAAATAAATTGTTATACATTTTCATGATGTCAATGAATTGAAACTGAAATTATCTGTTACAAACTATGCAAGGCCGTACCAAGCTAAACCAAATGCTATCACTCTATTTGAAAAGTCCTCGTTGACATGAAATCCAATATAGTGGCAAAAGGAAAAAATAAATTATTTACGTGGTAAATTAATGAATTAAGTATTCCAATTATAGTAAATGTTAGTGATTTGTGAAATATTTCATGCGATGTGGGTAAGGGAGAATAAAACAACTGTAAGGATATACTTTATAATATGCTTGATTGACGCAGTTGAGGCGGATTTGTGTAACCAGGCATGGGAACAGATGAAACATTTGGCATTCCGCGGTCAATGACTGAATTATTTTGTTGGCCAATTGGATAGAAAACACGCAATTACGTAATGCTTTGAAAGGGCATAGAGCTGGCCCTTAAGGTATTCAGTTTCCCGGTTTTAGGGAACATTTTTTTCTGTGTCTTGACTGACTTAGACTGTTTTTAAAATATGCAATTAACATTTTGTTTGACACTCTTCTACAACAAGGGAAAGTAAAGCTGGACAGTAGACAGGTTTGTACCACAAAAAAAAAAAAAAAAAAAAAAAAAAAAAAAAAAAAATTATAAATTTGGATCTTCGAAATTAGAGAAATTGATGATTAATAAATTTTAGTGAATTTATAGAGGGGAAACTGAGCTTTCAGAAAAAATGTTTTTAAATATCCTGTGGCCTCTAGAGGCTAGCTACGAATTATTAAATTTCACTAATTCGGCTACGAAAATCTTTCGCTAAATTTGAAATTTTGTATTTCGATTTTTTTTTATAACACAATAAACATGCGGGCAGGAGAAGAATTAGACAGGCGTCAAAATATCGTTCGGGGCAATCCCAACACATACATCACCCCAGATTGTTGCTTGATCCGAAGCCGATTGCTTGCATAAATGTAATGATATATAGAAATGTAGCTTGCTTTTCCACCACAATGTATTAAAATATTTGACCGGAATAGTTAGACATTGGACATTAAAGTCTCAGAATGAAGCAGAACATGGGAATATTTATATAAATTACATAACAGAAGGCAGAAAAACATATGAGAGGCGCAATTAAACGCACAAAATACAGAGAAAGATTGATTGATTGATGGAAAAATATGACATTCTTAATTGAACAAATAATGCAGGTTACTATAATCATTTTCTGAACTTTCTCCATACACACTACAGTTTTTTTTTTTATTATTGTGAGTGGTGTTTTTTCAGGTGTAATCTGTAATAAATTCTTCTCATTTTCCCTTAACACTTTGTTTTCATTCATTTCCAATACACAACGATTTGCGTTTTATTTTCAAACTAATTTTGACATGCGATTTTCTCTTTAGCTGTCTTGTCAACAGCGAAGACAGTGCTCTAAATTTTCCACAGCTTATGACATCAAAAGTGGGGTAATGACTGGTAAATTAGTTTTATCGATATTGGAAATATGACAAAACGAATAAAAGACAAATTTCGTTGGAACATAGTTATCTGTTGATACAACAAGTGTCTCAATATTATCGCCATTATACCGGCGTATCCATTTTTCGGTTTTAAAAGTATAGTTAAATAAAACACACATAAGGGTATGATTTCGAAGAAACTTTTATTCAATTATAATACTTGGACCTTGACATTTAAATGACCGCCTTTCGATTAGTTGCAGCAGTGGATCTTTTACAGTTAAATTTTGACCACTTTGACGAATGTTGGTTTTCAAATGCTTCAACGTTTGGGGATTATTCGTGTAAACACTGTCTTTGACTTACCCCTATATTAAAAGTATAACGGCTTTAATTAACGTCACAAAAACGAGAAATTATGATTTCTGGAATCGGTAGCGTTGTGCCACTCGTGGTCTTGTTGAAACCACATATTGTCCGGTTCATAATCTTACATTGAGGACCAGAAAAGCCGGTTATCATGCGACCAGAGCGCTCTAAATTAAAACTTGAAATGTTCGCCACACTTTCACTAACAGAAGTGATATTTTCGGCAGTGCGTACTGTTCGATGAAGCACAGGCCTGACTACATCTGTAATACGTCCAGTCTTTTCAAATTCTTTTATAATCCTGTCAATTTCTTTAACACTACGTCGATTATGACGACCATAATCCGTAATGCACGAGAAGTGCCATTGTCTGAATCACCAATATTGTAGTAAATTTTAACTTTTTTTAACACGTTCTTCGGTTGTTGAGCGATCCATATTCATAAATGACAAACCTTTAACTAAATAAATAACACTTCAGGTGACAGGTATTTAACAGCTGACAGCCTTGGCAAGCCAGCGGTTTTGCAACCACTGAACAGATAACCCTGTGCAATGATATTCTATTAAAGTGGCATGAGGAGCTTAATTGAAAACCCCATTAGCTCACCCGTTAAATAATTTTTAAATTACACTCTTTGCTGAAACCCGATAAATAATCGCATACTCGGTATATACATCATTTTGTCCTTCTATTTGTTACAGCCGGGACCATTATTGTCCCGGTTATTGTTATTGTCATAAGTTTTCTTTTCATATCTCTCAGATCTCAGATCATATTTTGTATTTACCGTCTGGCCTTCTGCACCGTGATAATCAAAGAAAATACTCAACATTACCTTAACTTTTGATTGATTTTGAGGTAACTTTTTCAATTTCGGCTCGGTTAAGTTTGCTAATTTGTTTGCCTGACAATCTCACAAACCCATAAATCCGTTGAAGTATTTCTTCAGCGACTTTTACACTACATTTACTATTGAGTTTTTTTCAGAACTAATCTAACTAGCGTTTTGTGCCCCAACAATCATGTAAAATGCTGCGATGTGATTCATGAGACCCAATAAGTTCAGCGGCTATTTCTCACAAATTTAAATGATGGGTTTCAGTCACCATTTCCTTCACTTTATTGTCGTTAATTTGTTGAAGGAGTTGGTGACGGAGGGAGGCAAATCTTCATATCCTGTCTTACACATCTCGACCTTTTTCGAATACACTGTACCACTCACTTTTTGATAAAGTGAAGTCAACATTTCAGGTGAAATCAATATTTTAAGAGAAGTTATCATTTTAGGTGAAATCAATATTTTAAGAGAAGTTAACATTTTAGGTGAAGTCAACATTTCAAGCGAAGTCAAAATTTCAAGTGAAGTCAACATTTTAAGTGAAGTCAACGTTTCAAGTGAAGTCAACATTTCATGTGAAGTCAAAATTTTAAGCCAAGTTAACATTTTAAATCAAGTTAACAGTTTAAGATTCACCGTAATACTTCTGCAGCGTTTTCAGCAATTCGGTATAAGAATTTCTATTGGCCATAATAAATTTGAGACAAATTCATGTTTCGATGTTTTTACCTATTGTAAAAATCGCAAAACACACCTGAGAGGAACTGATAAAATGGAGCTCTGTAAGCAAACTAAGTGACATATCGCGCTCATGCTCCGCCTCGTTATAGAAGACAATTACATGAATTTAGTTGAAAAATAATTTCAACAACCTCTTTAACTCGGGTTTTTAATTGATCAATTGTACACATTGCGCACTCCGTTATCTATGAGACACGCTCTTTTGTCCTTCTAGTTCATGACTCTTTGGGCTGAAATCCCTGACGATGGGTACATAAGATTTAGACCCGCGGATTTTATGACGTCTGTCCAAATTTAGGGCTTATCTCCATGTTTCCAATTTAGTAATTTAAGTTGGCAAATGATTCTCTTTTTTAGGGCGAATTCAAAGGTTTCCAGGTAATTCCGCTCCTTCATTTTCCAGCTGGGGAGAGAACAATTCTATTGCTGTAAACTTAAATCTAACCTGAATTACACCCCTTCCTTCTCCAACACATATGATTTGACATTCATTTCTATTCATCACAGGTCATTTATAAGTAATTACATTTTATTGAAAAAAAAAAAAAACAAATAACTTATAGTTAACCTATAATAATAACACACGTTTTATTCGCCAAAAGCAACTGAAGTATGTTTAATATGAATCTTCTTTGTCCTGATTGCGTGTTTTCATTTCAACAACAACATCTAGACAAGTTGACTTCATATAATTATAGTAATTCTTCTACGAGTGCTTAGACATTTTCATACTAGTTTTCAGCGTATTGCGAAATGAACAAATACGAATATTGTTTTCTATTTCCTCTATCATTACATGCCAAATACAATTGAAATCGATTGGATTAGAGGTAAGACCAAAAACGCCACCAGATCACCTTGTGGAAATGTCTACACGTGCGGCAGTCGATAACATCGAAAAGGTAAAACTTAACTAAATTAAAGCACCCACGCATCGGTCTTCAGTACGTTACTAAGTTCTACCATGAACTTTGTCCAATAAATATTATGGCAATTGTATTTCCAATTGCTAATCGATTCTTAACCAGCTTGTCCATAATAAATTGACCATTGTGATGGATGACCTTATCGTATAAATTCAGTTGAAGTACTCGTGTTTCCTGTTCTTGATGTTTCCAACGACCTTTGGCTAGTAGGCATCATGTTGTCCTTGGGACGATAAGGGATAACTGGGTGATTTAGGGAATAAAGGCATTAAGACATTTGCTATTGGTTCACAAAGAACACTAATTTGTATTTGACTAAGCTCTTCTGCCGTCATTGTACTGATTATTAATATTGCATTTGACATTGCCATACTTAGGAGAACGAAGTTGTGAAATCGATTTTAATCAAACCATTGTAGTTTGTACTAATCAAGATTGGCGATAAAATTATTGTAGGTACAACTAGCAATATGTGGTTTTTATAGGTTTATAACTCTTATTATGAGAGTTGAATGCTAACCACAGCAGAATGTGCTGCTTGTGGTCTTAATGATATGAATTCACAACGTTGATTAGTAATTACATTTTGGGGGAAAAAACCTCCACAAAACAAAATAAAAGGTACGAAAGAACGAAAATTATCATTATTACGACACATCTTTAGATATGTGTACTTGTCAAAATGCACATCTTCCCTAACACAGAATTTAGATCGTCTTATTTTTTCCGAAGAAAATCTATTTTTTATTATTTAATACCCTCGGCGCTCCCTCACGTAACGTGGTGGTGCCCCCTTACACCCAAAAGACACCATTCCATACTAATTTTAATAGACGGTAAATAAGTAATAGAAAAATTCGGAAAAAAAGAATATTTTCAAAAGTTGGATTTATTACTACGATGAGGAAGTTGTTTCTTATGGAAACAAATTGTCCCAATTGCGACACTTATGGGCCATAATGCCGCAGACGACGTACCTACTCATTGACATATAAAAGTGGCACGTTCTATATTTGGTAGTAATGTAAGAGACACAAAAATTGGTCTTTAATTACTTAATAGAAACGATTGTCGTCTGTCATCAGTACTCAGGAAATTGTTCCAAACGTTATGGTCTTCTGCTCTCTTGTTCTAAGTAGAGGCACCATAACATAATAAATAAAAAAATAAATTCTCTTACATCTCATGAATAAGATATTGAGAGCTTCCCACATTAAGTTAGTTTGAGAAGCATTTCTCCAGACTTGTGGATTTCTCGACTACTCGAAGTGCTTGGCAGACACATTGAGCTAACCGCCGTTCAAATAGTGACAAGTGACTGTATGCGGGATTCGACCCGCAATCATGCGATCGATAGCCGCGTGTACTAACCGCTGCGCCACGGTCCTTAAAAAAATATCTTATTTCCAAAAGAAAGATTTCTTCCTATACGCCCCATCGAAATTATTGTTGAAGATCTTTCACGACAGACCATTTTCATCAATCCCCACGACATATCCCAGCAGACGCAAAGCTGTGTTTTGGTGCGCTTGTCCACGTCGATGTCGACACCTGTCGGATGTCGGTCCATGGCTAATGTAAAGCCGTTAGTTCCCGTTAATAGGTTATCTTCACTCTGAACTAACTCATGCGGTTGTAACATCATTCTTCATAAAGTTCAGTACAACATGGTTCCGTTTTCGGTAAAAAGGATCCGTAAACGTTTTCCTTATCTTTCTTAAAGACGGCACAACAGTAAGTGCTAGCCTGACAGAAACATACAACCTTAACGGGGAATGCCAATCTTAGATATATATGGACTACCGAATGCAGCTTTATAATTGACGAATACAGATATTTTGCACAATTTTCATAGAATTTATGTATATTTTCGTTTTTCCAAATACAGGGTGGCGCAAAAATCATTCTACTCTCATCTGTCAATGGGGACCGTTATTTAAAAATGTTGAAGGAGTTGTTTTTACCCTGAACTGCGCCGAAGACGTATCCGTTTCAGTAGCAATTGGTTCCAGCAAGATGGAGCAACTGCACTCATAGCCAAACCGGTTATAGCGGAGCTCCAACCGAAATTCCCAAACAAATTACTATCCAGAAACTACACCTGACCTGACTGCACCGGACTTTTTTTTATGGAAGTATGTCAAGCAAGAGGTGTACAAAACGAAACCAAGGAACTTGGCTGAATTGAAACAGTCTATTAAAACAATAATTTAAGCAATTCAACCCTTTAACCCTGAATGAGCATGAACGTCATTTACAGTGTACCATCTTCAAAAAATCAATTAGTTACACAAAATAAAAGTGAATTTTCTGTAAAATAAAAAAAATAAATAAAATATATTGATTAAAAAAAAACTGTTTGAATTTCTTGTTGTATTGCAATTGATGCGCCCCAGTTTGAATAGAAATGGATCTAGTCTTTTGCAAAGCACCAAAGAACGTTCTATCAAATATAGGGTTATTGATTTTGTGGTTTTAAAACTTTCGGTCTGACAAGGTTATCAACTGTTAGATACCTGCCGTATGAAGTGTTATTTATTCAATTAAAACTTACTACAAAAGTGGGCATTCAAACATGTGCCTTCAATTGGACAAAATTTTCTTTCGTGAAGCTCATTTCCCACTCGACGGTTACGTCAACAAGCAAAATTAGCGCATATGGGGTTCGGAAAACCCAAAAGTGATTGTGGAAAAGCCGTTACATCCGGAAAAAGTGGCTGTTTGTTGCGCATTATGGTCTGGAGGTGTCAATAGGCCGTATTTTTTCGAAAATCACACTCAAAATTAACCTAAAAGGAACCCACTGTTCCAACCTATCCAGAGGCAGTCATTTATTTCGTGCATAATGGCAAGATTCAAGCACTATATCAAAGTAAATATTTCATCGCAATCATAGCTTTATATTTGTTTTATTTAACTTTAGATTTGAAAGCGAAAAATAGACAACCCTATATGTATATAACATCGGAAATAGCAGCTTTGTTCTTTCTAAGCGCTATTTTTTTCTAATTTTTCTTTTAGACATATCTTGAATCATATTCAAATAAGGTTACCGCCATTGAAGGAATTTTTTTTTATGAAGGAAGAAGCCACTATTTCGAAGTATTTGTCGATCTTTTCACAAGTGTAGACTGATCTTGACTAAAATTGGTTGTCTCATTTATATCGGATTTTATGGCCCTTAGCCTTCTTAAACGTATACAACTAATTGTTTTTGCGCTACTGAAAGGGACTGTGCAATATTTTGCGGGTTGTATTCGTCATGGGATCCCAGAAGACTACATACCCTTACAGGCGGTAAGAAAATAGAGTATACCAAACATCCCATGGATGACAGTAGAAAATGAGGCCAAATAGATTTTTCCAACAAATAAATTGACCTGCCTTTACTCCGATATATCATACATTTTTCATACATTTTTTAGCGGAAATTGGGAGAAACAAAAAGTAAAAACATGATGGTTATTGGAGTTTAAAACATAATACCAAATTTCCCGAAAATGTTTATAAATTAAATATAATAAGAAAATTGAGATTGAATTGAAAAAGAGATTTTTTTCCACTACAATTCTTAATTCGTTTGATGCAGTGAACTATAACCTGTTACTGTATAATGCTTGTGCGAAATCTGAAGAACATCGAGAGATAAAATTCGACCAGATAACAACTTTCCTGGCATCTTCCACACAAACTTAATTTACATGTTCCCGGGTTTTTACTTTTCATTCAATAGCATTTTGGGAGTCCAAACAATCCATTGCCGCATCGTTTAAAGTACTATCCATACAAATGGATATGCAATCAATGGTTCCTCTGCAATTGCTTTGTAAGGTATTTATTAATTTAAAATTTTGCTTTTTTGTTTTAATTCATCTTTGATTTAACAGAAATTGAGGGATTCACTACGCCCCTTCTGATACGCCCCATACGAATAACTTATTTAGCAGATTTATACTTTTCATAGATTTTTTCCAGTTCAATCGAATTGAACAAAATTAAGCGCTTGCTTAACTTGCCTCTGGAAATGGAAATTTATTCCATTATCAAGCCCCTTTTGGTACATCGCATTCATAATGGCTTATTCTTCGAAATGTAATCTTTTCAATAGGTAGGCTACGCACAGCCTACCATTTGCCCATTCTATTGATTTATAATTCTTGGCACAATTTGAAAACAAAAATCAATCTTGTACCTATATATACGATCCTCCTGGTACTTCATTGCAATTGACAGATTTAACTCATATATTCTTAGATTCAGATTCTTTGCGCAAGTATATTAAATTCAATCAAATTTTGTACACATCGCGTTTCTAATAAACTTCATTTCGGGAACAAAAATAGAGGGTATTGGCAAACGCTTTCTTATACCTCCAATACAAACTGTCCGATTACCGAAACATATGAACTGTATTGAATAAAATTGCTGTCCTTTACATTTCGTCAGAATGTTTCATGCAATTTTAAAATTACTTAGTTAAGTCCTGTATTCCAATGTTTATATCTTGCATTCAATTGCACCATATTCAGTACGAATCTGACGTGTAGTAAACTTAAATTTGGAAATGAAGATATACCGTTCCTGGGAGTACCCGCGTACAAATTGACCGATTTACGAAAGATTAAAAAATCCTTTATAACTTCTAAATGGGAGGCTTCAGTAAATTATAATCTTGCTTCTTTAAGTGTGCGTTAATGCACATATCGCTAGAGAAAGTCAGTTAATCTAGTTGAAAATTATTTACTGGTTGATAGGTTGACTCTTGTCTAAGATGAATTTGTTTCAAAAATACTCATTTGCTATATTTGGACAGAACTGATAAATATTATTAAGAAATTTCTTTAGTTTTGAAAAGTTACTAAAATACTTATGTGCCCCATTATAATTTTTGAAATGTAAATATATATTTTATACACTGCATGAAATTTTTAAATTCCTAAAAGACAAAAAAAGCAATTAAAAATTTGTATAATTTTAAATTATGAATTTATTTTTAAAAAATCTTTGAAATTCTTGACCTAAAATAATATTTTTTTTATTTTCTTCACTATGTTAGTAATTTTCTAAGAGCAAACCGGTAAGAAGACCTTTCTTTACACGCAGTATTAATTTAATATAAAACAGGGATGTTCACGTAGGTTCAGTTTCCTTCCTGGTTTAATATTGTAACCGTATTTAAAGTACATTAGAAATTTATTTTATATGATTTACATTTAAGGCAACAACTCTCTTCATTCATTGATTCGCTTTTTACCGGAAACGAAATTAAAAATCTACATTGATTCTGTTTCTCTATCGAAACATAATGAAACGAAAATATATTTTTATGCAGTTTGGTTTCTTAGCCTGAATCAGAACTGAAACCAAATGTAGTTTTGCTTCTTGGCGAAGAAAAAGACCTGGCGGCAAACTGCGAAATGCAAAAACCTTCCAATAATGTACGAGGTGTGTTCAAAAAATAAGGAGAATTTTCTTTTTCACAAAAAATATTTATTTATTCATCAATTTCTATTTGATCTCCTTTAAAGCAGTCCCTCTCAGATATAATACACTTATGTCAGCTTTTTTTCCATTCCTCGAAGCAGTTCTAATATGCACTTTCTGGCATGTCCTTGAGCTCTCTCAGCGATTCGGGTTTAATCTACTCAATCGTCATAAAACGCCGTCCTTTCATGGGTCTCTTCAATCTTGGGAACAGGAAAAATTCGCAGAGGGCCAAATCTGGTGAATACGGTGGCTGAGGCATGATAATGGTGTTGTTTTTGGCCAAATAATCTCTCACAAGCAAAGATGAGTGAGTATGTCATGAGGCAAAAGCGATTAATTTTTTTTTTCCACAATTTCGGGCGTTTTTTTCGTATTGCTTCACGCAAACGGCTCATAACTTCAAGGTAATTCTCCTTGTTTACCGTATGACCTTGGAGTAAGAACTCCTGATGCACTACGCCATGGTAATCGAAGAAAACAATGAGCGAAACCTTGGCATTTGACCGAACTTGGCGTGCTTTATTTGGTCTTGGCTCTCCTGGACTCTTCCATTGGAACAAGTGGTCTTTGATTTCGATGTCATAACCATATACCTACGATTTATCACCAGTTATGACCCTTTTAAGTAAATCTGGTTGACGCAACTTAACAATTCCGGAACGATGCTAAAGCGACGTTGTTTTTGCTCAAAATTCAGCAATTTTGGAACGAACTTCGCTGCCACACGCTTCATGCCCAAAATTTCTGAAAAGATTGCATGGCATGAGCCGACCGATATGCCGATGTCCTCAGCAACTTCTTTAATTGTAATTCGACGATTCCCCAGAACAATTTTCTTCACTTTCTTAACATCGGTTGTTGATATCCTGGTGCGCCCAAAGCAAGCGTCGTCATTCACATCTTCTCGACCTTCTGTGAAAAGCTTGTACCACTTGTAAACATTTTTTTGACTCAGAGTACTCTCACCATATGCCACTGTCAACATTTCAAGTGTTTTTGAGCACTTAATTCCATTTTTTACACAAAATTTGATGCAACTTCTTTGATCGATTTTTTTCGCTAGCAGAAAATAGCCGAACACGCAAAACACTTGTCTTATTTATGCCTTCCACAAATAAACTAAACATGCTATATGGATAAAACCGTCAACATATCTTCGAGATGAGTGTACCAACATAAAAAAAAAAAAAAAAAAAAATAGGCCAGGCTTTCAGAAACTTTCACATCTACTCACAAATTGCACCTGCTTTTTGAATTGAAAATTTTCAAATGAAATAAGAACAATAGGTTTCATAAACTAAATCAAAATCAAAATTGTTTCTAATACCGTTTTTTGATTTTGATGTAAGAATCAGAACCAAAATTATTTCTAACATCGTTTCTGGCGCAAGAATCAAAAACAAAATTGTTTGTAATTTTGTTTAGGATGAAAGAGAAACAAAATTCATATAATTTTGACTTGTTTGTCGGAATCGAAAAAAAAAATTTTATATTATAATATTTTTGATTGAAACTTCAGAATATAAAGCCAGTGGGGAATATTTTCAAATTTAATTTCGTTTTGGTGACGATCCCTGATATAAAATATTTGCCGCAATTAATCATGTAAGTCTTGGACTGACTCGAAATCTGGAAATCTGAAAATGAAAGAAACAGGAAAGAGGCATTTTTCATCAGGATTTTCAAGTCTTCCCCTTTTCATATCATCATAAATAAATTTTCCCATACCGACAAATTTCTACAATTCAGCAAAATAAAAATGTTTAACGCTATCATGTCCAACGGATGACATCTATGGTTGCCACATCTCATTTTGGTTTATATCAGCAAGTCGTATACCAAAAAGGAGCAAGTTTGAGATAATATTATAGAACTAAATTTAGATTTGCCCTCATATTATGAGCCTATTTATTTTTGACAATCCTTAGCTATTAGCCACAAGAACAAACCATATATCGCGATTCTAAAGTATTCTTAGTCAATATAAAGATTTGCTTCCAAATACGTTGACGTCGTATTTCCCCTGAGAAAATATTTTTTTTTTAAATCCTTAAGTTTGTAATAGACCATAAACAATAATTCTTGTTGTCGAATTCTTACAAAAATCAGTCATTAGCATATTGGGTGGCGAATAAAAAATACTTTAACGTGAATTGACAAAGAATGATTGCGATCTAATTATACCAGAGGCCAGATATGAAGCTATCCAATTCACTGTCCCGTTCCTTAAAATTATGGAAAACAACAGAATCATTTCCTAACAAACCACTTTGATTTTAAAATGATTGACATATTTTTCTCATGCCAAAAATTGTAGCCCAAACGTCAGTGAACCTAATCAAGGAACGAATAGCAAATCCCTTTTCTAAACGAAATATTTTGTCTTTCATGTCATTTTGGTGAATAATTCCTGCATTTTATTTTATATGATTAAATTATCGTTTAGCATTTTCATTTTTGGCATAATTTCATAAATTTTGTTTTCAACATTCCCCTTAAAGAGAGGGCATATTTTTGTTTTCTATTTCATATACATGTGTACTTCAAATTATTTGCTGAAATATGTATATTTTCATTAAAATGCACGTTCATTCATACATGTCCTACAGATAATGTTGTTCGTGTGTGAGCGAGTTCAAGAAATTGATTTATGTTGATTTTATCATTATTTTCATCTTGGGTGGAAGCAAATCGAAATGTGAAATGCAAACATTCTTCGGCAATTAATATTAATGCGATAATTTAGTTAATTTGTTACATTAGCAAACAACGTTAATAACAACGTCGAAAAATTATCAACAAGAATATCAGAAATATCTCTTAAACGACAAGAAATCACGCGAAAGAAATTTTCATATGATATTTTTGAAGGCATTTAAAGAGAGAGAGAGAGAGAGAAAAATAAGAAAATACAAAAATATTGCATGAGTGCCAACAATGACATAAAACAAAATAAAATCAAATCGTATACAAACAGTTGACGGTGGGAGAGTTCCTTCGAAAACGCACAGTGGGTCGATGAATAGACTTTGGTTTTAAACAGGGACTTTCATTGGAATTTCAGTTCCGTTCCAGTTTTAGTGTTGTAAGTTAATTTGAATGTACATTAGAAATACATATATATTTCTGATTCATGTTCGAAATCGTCTGTCACTGCATGGGCTTGTGTGGTGATGGGAAAGTCCCTTCAACAAACAAAAGTCTACCATACCAGAAACCATCTGCTCTGCAGTACATCGCAGAATTAGGGGTAATGACGAAAACGGATGAATTTGTGCTAATAGCATTCAAAAGAAACTGTTTTCTTTCAATATATTTAACACTAACGGATAGTATAGTATGAATCATGGTTTACGTACCGATAACAATGTGATTAATCAGATCAAAACACAGCAGTTGTAACGTTAACGGATAGCATCGTATGAATCATGCGCTGTATACCGACATCGATGTAAACATGCGGATCAAAACACACCAATTGCGTTGGCTGAATAGTGTTGCACTGATGGATGGAAATGCTTCAGTGTAAAGAGTCTTAGAAAACGAGCTATATGGGTCGCGCACAAGAAAATCAAATAACTTCATTGCAATGATCACTTTTCTGAGACGCTCTTAGTACTTATTTATTTGACTTGTAATTTAAAGTCTTCCGACCAATTTTATGTTATTTACAATGCGCAAAAATTGATTTATTAGATTTAGTCTGGTCAATAATGTAAATTTAAAAAACAAAAGATGCAATGAAAATTAAATATTAAATTTACAAAAATATAATATGATTTTAAAGATGATGTGATTATTAAAGGCAAAAAATGTGAAAAAAAAACAGGTAATGTAATCTAGAAATAGAAGATAATTCGCATGTAATAACGTCTGCTCACAATTTAATTGAAACCAAAATTTTACTGGGAGGTCTGCAAGTGTTATACAATGCGCCTTTTGTAAGAATCAGAGCATAATTTAAACTTATGCTTAATAATGGCTTAATAGTAAAGTAAAGTAACAAATAGTAAATTCGTACTACTCTTACTACAAAAGCACGACCCGTGAGTGTGGATATTTTAGAAATAAGAATCTTTCTATTGCCAGTCGAATGTGGAAAATTAAAGGGACTAAAAACGAATTGAGGACTATAAAGTCGAACAACTTCATAAAATAACAACAAAGACCTTAAATTAATGTAATTTTTAAAACTGAAGCCCAAGAAACGCTTAACACACGGTGTTATATGAACACGGCGCTTCAGTGAATACAAATATCTAATAACTCTATCTGAATTTTTCTTATATATTGTTTATTATATTATATTGTAAATATATTACATTATTATAGTTCTACACACATGATACAATCATAAACCAATTTCTCCTATTTAGACAACACTAAATCAATGTTATGAAAACTTTGTAGTGAATAATTTAAACGGCGGACTACATTATCCACATGATAGTTGAAGCTTAGTTTGTCATCTGAAACTACACCTAAACAATGTGCCCTATGGACGACTTCAATATGAGCGCCACGATAAGGTAAACTCAAGTTTAAATCGTGATGAGAAACAAACATAGTTTTCCATTTGGAATTTTGATTGAGAGTTCATTTTGCGTCCTCCACGTGCAGATCAAATTTAACATATAATTAATATTACTTTGCAAAACATCATCAAACTGATTCTTCCTCCTTAAAAACCAATTGTACGTAATTTGAAATATAATAGGGAATGCACTTATGATCCGGATTACTAAACGGGTCATTCATTCATTTAGCATAACGAATTAGAGAGGGAGAGTAGAAGGCGAAAGCGCTTGGAGTCGTTAAAAGATTCGATTTTAACCAAACCATCCAAACCAAAAAACACAAATTGTTCCCTAATCGCTCTGGTGGGAACGCATTTTCAATGCTTTAAATAAGAAAATATCTTCCGTTGAATTAATGGCCGAATCAACGATTTTATTTGCTTGAATTTAAAAATGTAAACGAAGTTATTTGTATTGCCTTCAGGACATGGCAAATACAGCAGTTTAAGAAATTTCTCCAGTTACACTTGTGTAGAAGCTATGCCCATTTACGTATCAAACTGACCTATTTTCAGCGCACATGGCTCTCAGCTCAATAGTTTGAAACATTTTTCATATATTCATTGAACCCTTTCCGCATTTACAGTCATTTCTACTCACTCTACCTCAATGCACGGCGGCTGTATTGCTAATACAACAACACAGGCTGCCATTTCGGCCATCTCTTGTTGTTGCCAATCATTATAACAAACATTTGTTTCCGTTTTATGTTTTATTGTTATGAACCTTAAAACAACCACAACAGCTAAAAGATAACATGATATAAGCACATAACAACTTGACAATCCCATTTTTCCCGATGTTATTTATAGCACCAACCACAACAACGGCAACGACAACAACAACAACAACAATGTGATAATTGTTTTGTATTCTTTTGCATTCTGTTTATCTAATTTGCATTGGCGTAATGTCAAGGACACCATTTGACATTTCTTAAATAGTTATTAGACACGTTGACGGAATTATTAAATTGATGACGCCTCTCAGTGATCGCACCCCTTTTGCTGTTTCTTCGCTGGCATTTCGTTTCATAAAATCTTACATGTAGATTCAGAATAGGGTTACCACTTACCTTTAACGATTAACCACAGATTACCCAGATTTACTTTTTGTTTGTCAAACTTTAAGGTATACAGTTTCAGGTACTTAATCGTTGTGTAAAGGTGAAAAATAACGTTTAGGTGTTGACTTTTCTTTTTGCTCTCCTTCCTCCTGTAGTTGCCTTTGATTTTGTTTCAGTTTATTTTTTATTTATTGCTAGATGAGGTATTCAGTTATATTTGTATAAGATATTCTAATTAAGAGTGTGGCTGAAGTGGATGTGTGATGGTGGTGATGCTGGGTTGATTTGTTGCTTGCCTGCTGGCCGGCTGGTGGTCCGTCGGTGGTGCTGACGCAGTATATCTCAAAATATATAAATGCTAATGCAGTTAAGTTGACTACGCAGCAATTTATGCTGCAATTGCATTAACAATTTTAAAATTCTTTGCACCGCTGTAGCCGTTGTAGTGATTTAAAGCTGCAAGATATGTTTTAAAAATAACAATAATGCAATAATCATTAGCGGTTTGTTATCAATTTAGCTTTGGATGAACGCACAGTGGTTTGAAATGCCTAATTATTTAGATCAGTAATAGATAAAAAACAAACATTCGCATTAATTTAGTGTATCAATAGTACGATGTAGTATTATCCTGGAATGATTTGTCGATCAAAGCGAATTATATAAACGTAATTTTTATAAAAATTAAACAAAATTAACTGTTTTCGACATAGCACACTCTAAGGTTGGCTCCCAATTCCTCCATTACAGTCAGTTTATTCAAATTGGTTTTTGACTTTTAGCTGCCCCAAAGGAAAAACTAAGTTGCGATGTCACATAATATACATAGACAACCACTTCGCTGATCCCAAAAATAAACTTAACTGTTCAATGATGTGCCTTCGCAATAATACAGGATTCTCGATTCAGTAGTTCCAAAAACCGACGGTCTGGCAAAGCTGTCAGCTGTTAAGTACCTGTCGTCTGCAGTGCTATTTATTTAGTGAAAGGTTTGCCATTTTCGAATATGGATCGTTTAACGACCGAAGAACGCATAAAAATAGTTAAAACTTACTACAAAACAGGTGACTGAAGTGTGATCACTTCTCGTGCATTACCGGGTGATTATGGTCTACATAATTGACCTACTATGAAAGGAGTCGGCAAGAAAGAAATTTGAATAGATTGAAAGTGTTATAGATGTGGTCACGCCTGTGCACCATCGCAATATATGCACTGCCGAAAGTATCGCCCCTGTTAGTGAAAGCGTGGCGGATAAACCGAATTTCAATTCAAAGCACTCTGACCGTATGATAACTGACTTTTTCTGGCCTGCAATTGAGGATTATGAACTAAATGATATGTGTTTTCAAAAAGACGATGGCACGACCTAAACAACATGACAGATTTCGGCGTTCTTGTGTGAAAAGTTTCCAAAAAGTGTAATTTCATATTTTGGTGACGTGAATTGGCCACGAAGACGTCAAAGACCGTGCTTGCGCGGATAATTCGTAAACGTTGGAGCATTCAAAAACCAACCTTTTTCAAGTTATCGCCAAGAAACCGACCGAAAATATGGGAAAAAGTAATCGAAAATTGCCACAAAACGATCCACTGCTGCAAACAAACAAGAGGCGGTCATTTAAATGGCATTGTATTTCGCACATAATGGTAAGGCCCAAACTTTGTAACGAAATAAAAGTTTAATCGAAATCAAAGCTTAATGTGTGTTTTATTTAACTTTACCACATATCATCCAGTTCATAATCTTCAATTGCACGTCAAAAAAAAAGTCGGTTATTATACGATCATAGCGAACACCAGCCTTGTGAATGGTCAGCTGGCTTTAATTGTGGCATGAGTTGGATTCTATATGAACGGAGGTGCAAATTCAAATGAAAAGTATATCATAATTAGCCATAAGATCATCGCAAGCCCAATTACTGAGGATGCGGTGCACACTCACTAACAAAAACGATATTTTCGGCAGTTCGTACATTGCGATGATGCACAGGCTTGACCACATTTATAACGCCTCTAATCTAATTCCTTGCACAGTAGACCGTATTGCCCATGTTTAAATGGCAAACTTTTCACTAAATAAATAACACTTCAGATGATAGGTATTTAACAGCTGACAAACTCGCCAGTTTTGAATCCATTAAATCCGTTAAAACGAACTAAGAAATTGCAGGGCTGTTTCGTAAATGGTGCTTACGTCACACTTTTAAAATACCTAAAAATTCGTAATGTATCGGATTGTTATATTTTAATTGTCGTTTGCTATATAATAAAGAGAGCGCGTATCAAGAAATAACATTTATGGTCAACTTCATGTCATACGAGTTTTGAACACAAAATCAAAATTACTTTACATAAATATGCAACAGACAAGAAATATGGGCAATTTGCCAGCAGCTGGTTTTCTTTTGAACACTCTTATTATCATATATAATGTTTTGAAGTGTTTTATTCAATGATCTTTACCTCAATGAACGTAGTTGTCCAGGATTGGTTTGTTTCCTTTTTTCACCCAAAATTAAAATATTTTTCTAACTATCTTCAACGCTATTCTATAAAAATGCTTTTGCTATAAACTGCATTGGAAAAAATTATAATATAGGATGTCTCTTTTTGCATTCAAATATCCTTACTCTTCCTTTTTCTAATGAGCAAAATATTTATTTTTTCATGGTGCAAAATATTTTTATACCAACCACTATGCATAGCATATTGGGTTTAGTGGATTTATTAGTCCATTTATATGAGGTGGCGCATAAACAACATTAAGATTTGATCAGTGAATACATTTTTTGTTTAAGTCTTTCTTTGTAGTCTCTTTACAGAATTAACTAAATAATACTTGGGAAATTTATGATGGAAAGGCTCAGCACAGAACAAAGAACCAAAGTTGTTCAATTTTACTTTGAAAGTCAATTTTATTTTGAAAGTCGTCATATCGAAATTTCTTTCATGTTCGAAATTCTTCTAGCGCTCCAACAATTTACCGATTGGTTCAGCGTTTTGGGCAACAAGGGACTGTCTGCGATGTTCCGCGTGCTGGAAGACCTCGTGCAGTTTAGAATGAAGTGACCATTGCTCGAGTGCAAGCAAGTATTAAGGAAAACCCCGAAACTCTCAGCAGTTAGAGATGTCTAGGCGGTCTTTGCAAAGAATTTTACATATGTTACATCTTTTCCCATATAAGATGCAATTGGGTCACGAGTTAAAACCAAATGATGCACAAGAACGCATTCAATACAGTCGCCGTTAACGTTACTTATGCGCCACCCTATAGTAACTAAACATATGGCAAACTTACAGGTCATAGAGCATTGATTTTTGCTAAAATCTATGTCGAAATTATCATATTCTTCCTTCCATAAATCCGCCGGCCAATCTGTTCGAAGCATGATAGCGGCCCAACCGTGTGATGTCGGAGGCTGCAAACTTTTATGAGAATATTTCGTAGTTGTAAACAGGTTAAATTCGAAACTATAAAAATGGGCAGGGTACAAAGAACTTGCTCATACTAGACTAAATCTTCCTTTTGCAATTTTAAAAGCTATTTCGTGAACGTTTAAACTCTGTTTAGGGTCACGGTGGTTGTTCACGGATACTACGTGAAACAAATCAACTTACACGTTTATAAAAAGTACAATTTTTGTTTAAATAAAAAACTGATATGTCGCCTATAATGCTATGACTCGGAATTGCAGCAGTTGGACGAATTGTTCCAATAAGAAGTATCATTTATCACATGAGAACTAAATTCGGCTTTTAAAAAATGTGTCTTTTCGGAAATTTTCAATTATTTTTAGATAAGTAAAAACCGATATATTGTGGTAGTTGAGGACTACGGGTAGGAGCCGCTTGTTATATACATGTGTAAATTGCAAGATTAGAAAAAAAAAAAGATTTTTTATTGGGAAAATAAAAAAAAATCGTAGTATATTTGGAAAAATCTAGACTTTGGCACTCCCGTTTGTCATGGGCAAAATATATCACAAGTGGCAACAATTGGTTAAATATAAAAACGCAGGGGATCTTTGTAATTTCCACGAAACAAATCAGTGACAAAGAATACTCACAGAAAAGTTCGGGGTACAGACATTTTCTTCTTCGGTGTTGAAATAGTGAAATACGTTATGACATGACGTCTATTTTTTTTTTTGTTAGAAAAAAAAGAATATTTTTGAATGAAAAATAAAATAAAATAAACATTATCTTTTGAGCGGAAAAATAAAAATGGGAAACTATATATATAAAATATATATTATATAAGATGGTGCCAGTAGTCTGAAAAAAAGTTATTCGGATGAAAAGTGGCACCATCATAAAACATATATTTTAAGTTTCAAGGCGCAACGTTGTCTAATATTTTTATTTCAGTTATCCAAATAAACGATCTCAGTAAATTTTTAAGCAAGAAAAAATTGGTCACCGTTATGTAATTCAATATTTCCATTTACTCTCTACATGGTTAAGAAAATCCACAAAATCATATTGGATGATCATCGGCTAAAGTTGCGTGAGCTTTTCAAAAAGTGATATGTATCGTACATTAACCGAAGATTTGAAGATATTTCAGTAGAGTGTTTGACGACGTTTCACCGCAAAAAAACCGATTGTTTACGTCAATTTACAACCATAGATGAGACATGGGTCCACCAATTCACACCTAAGACGAAAGAACAGTCAAAGCAGTACACTGGAATGGGAGAATGATGTCTAAAGAAGCCGAAGACGGAAAAGAACATTTTCCCAACTTTTTTGTGTGTTCTTTGTTAGTTTGGCTAGTTTTGGAACCACCCTCATATAAATCATATATATGTATAAAAGTATATACATATATATGTATATAAAAGTACATGCATGTAAAAGTAGTGTGATCAAAAAATATCCTTTATTTTCAAATTTCGTGAGTTACGTATGTTCGATTTCCGCATTTTTTTCTGTTTTGGATTGCCAGTTTGTTTTTGAGAGATAAAAAAGTTAGTCGTGTTTTGGTGTGCTCTTCAATTATTTACTACTCGAAAAAATGGATCAAAGAAACTGTATTAAGTTTTGTGTAAAAAATGAAATTAAATGTGTAAGGACATTTGAAATTTTGACTGTGGGGTTTGGCGAGTCTACTATGAGCAGAACACAATTTCAATTGTGGTATAACCGGTTTAAGGAAGGCCGAGAAGATGCCAATGACGATGCTCGTCCTGGTCGCCCGAGCACGTCAACAACCGATGAAAACATTGAAGCAGTGAAGAAAATGATTTTGGATAATCATCGAATCACTATTAGAGAGGTTGCTGATGATGTTGAACGTCATCAACGACCATCCAGATTTCCTCAAAAAAGTCACGAATCACAGGTGTATGGCTATGACATTGAAACCAATCATCCGAATAAAGGCGTCCAGAAGAGTCAAGACAGAAAAAAGCACGTCAAGTTCGGTCAAATGTGAAGGTTTTGCTCACTGTTTTCTTCGACTGCAATGGCGTGCTGCATCATGAATTCTTGCTACAAGGTCGTAAGGTCAATAAGGAATACTACCTTGAAGTTATGCGCCGTTTGCTCGAAGCAATTCGTCAGAAACTTACAGAATTGTGGAAAAACCAATTATGAATTTTGCACTACGATAACGATGCTCGCGCGTGAGTTTTTGGCCAAAAACATAACAGCAATCATGCCTCAACCACCGTATTCACCGGACTTGGCCCCAGCTGACTTTTTCCTCTTCCCAAAACTGAAGACACCGATGAAAGGAAAGCGTTCTACTACGATTGAGGAGATAAAAGAAAAATCGGTTGGCGATACAAAAAAGCGCGTTTCAGAAGTGTTTTGAGGATTGGAAAAAATGCTGGCACAAGTGTATTATATCTGAGGAGGATTGCTTTGTAGGGGACAAAACAGTTATTGATGAATAATTAAATACATTTTGAAAAAGTTGAAAATAAGGGTTATTTTTAGATTTTTGATCATATATATACATGATACATATATATATATATATATATGTATATATATATATATATATATATATATATATATATATGTATATAATTTACAAAATTCTTAATGCATTTGTAAAAAAAGACAGCCTAAAAAACTAATGGGAAAAAGTGGATCCAGGAATGTTCTTTCCGTTTGCAACTCATACTACATGTGGCGCATGATAAAGTACCTGTATGAAGATCATAATCATGGGTTTAGAGTTTCATAAACTTGAATTTAGGGAACGAATCAGATTACTTTGAGAAACGACTGAAAAAATAGACGTTACTCCACCCATTCAACCCGAAATCTTTTGCAGGTAAAATGTTCGGTAGTAATGCAGCTGTATGGGTATAGAAAATGTTTTTTATTCCAAAACAAAACAAAAAAATAAAAAATGAAGAAAACGTGAATTTCGGTTATTTTCATATGAATTAAATCTCAATTCAGATATGAATCAAATAATATCAATTGGAGTAGAATTTTGCGCGTACTATTTCAGTATCGCGTGATAACCATTGCATAAGAAAAAACTTTTGAATCTCTCAATGCGCAGATGAGATACAGAAGATATTGTCTGCGTTAAATACCTTGCAATTTTCATTTATTAAATGTATAAATGAAGTAGTATCGAATTCGAATCGATCTCTACTCCTACCTATGTTAGAAGTTTTATGTGCAAAAACTAGCGAATAGAAAATTATTTTAAATATATGATTCTTTTCCGGAAAAGAGCTTAGAAACAATACAAAACAAAAAAATATACTGGTTTACATTGACGCTGTTAGCCTTTTTTTACGGGACTACGTCAAAGACCGTGTTTATGCAGATAATCCCCAAACGTTGGAGCATTTGGAAACCAACATTCGTCAAGTTATCACAGAGATACTGCCCGAAATGTGCGAAAAACTACCTCGAAAGGATCCACTGCTGCAACCAATATGGAGGTGATCATTTAAATTACATTGTATTTTGTAGATAATGGACAGGTCCAAGCATTATAATAAAAAAAATGTTTCATCCAGGTCATAGCTTTATGTATTTTATTTAACTTTACTTTTAAAATTGAAAAATCGATAACTCGGCATTATATAAAAAATTTCAAAATCGGGAACCATAACTAAAACGCAATCAAGAGGAAGAAGATTTTGATGTGTTTCATTTTCTGGTATCCGAATCAACACTATTCACTATTTTGATTCTAATTTCTACAGCATGGTCAAAACTGCATTAAATTTTGTTTCCGTTTCATAAAATTACAACAAGAAATAACAAATAAATTTGATTTCAATGGAACTGCGAAACTAAAATAAAAATACAATTTTCTTTCTAATGCAGTTTACGAAATATTTTATTCACGTTACATTGGAAAATCTCTAATTCCCACTACATTTTTGAAAAGCAGTGAAAATTTTTAAGAACCTGAAATCTAAAATACAGAAAAAGGATTTAAAAACCATATTTCTTAAATTTTTTTTCTCCCGCTAATAATTGAAAAGTCTTTGGATTTTAGTTCTGATTCAGATGAGATAATGAAATTGCATAAAACTATCATTTACTTTCTTGGTCTTAAATAAAAACATTTGTTTTATTATTTATTGCTTGGGGTACCGAATCACTATGAGCCTCTAGTTTCGTTGGTAAGAAACTTTCGATAGGAACAGAATCAATGGATTAAGTAAATAAATAAATACGAGTGCCACCCCCAAAATTAGCAGCCCTTACAAAGAAGACACAAAGAATTTGGGAAAAATTTTCTATATTTTCAACAAAAATTTCAACAAAATTTTCTTTTAGCTCGATACGGTTTTCCAGTGATATTCAATAGCTTCTATACCCTGTTTATGGTAAGAACTATCAAACCCCTTAAAATATCCGTCAATATCAGATCATTAATTTTTGCCATGGCAATAGTGGATGTGTGAAATGGACCATTG